>VWZD01012018.1:112356-149748 GCA_013396695.1 Sakesphorus luctuosus | reverse complement strand
CAAGGGGCGGGGCCAAGGCGTGACTGGCCGCGGCGCTGGCCAATAAGAGCGCGAGGGGGCGGGGCTGCGCCTGACGGACAGCTGACGGGGCGGAGCCGGGGCCACTATGACGGACAGCTCCTCACACCAATCGGCGTTGAGGGGCGTGGCCCGCAACAGCCCCGCCTCCGGCCGTGCGGGGCGGCCCTACTCGAGGGGCGGGAGGCGGGCATTGCTTGATTGACGTGACAGCTGCCCAATGGAAGAGGCGAACGGCAGGACGGCCGTGGCCACTGTCCAATGAGAAGCGCAGGGCGGGCGAGGGGGCGGGCGGCCCGTGAGGCTCAGCGCGCGGGGAGGGCCCGGCGGCGCCGCAGCTGAGCGCGGGCCCCGCGGATCGGGGGATGCGCCGCGACCTGCGGTAGGTGCGGGGCCGGGGGGGCCTCTGGCACGACCCGGGATGCGGGGTCTGGCGGAACGAGGCCCCTCGGCCCGGGGAGGGGCTGAGGTTTTGTGGATGGCAAAGCTGTGTTTAAACGGGGTTTTGAACAGGGCCTACCACCGTGTGTCTGTCTAGATGTTAAATTACTCATTCTGAGTAAATAAGTAGGTTCTAAAATGCCATCTAATCAATCTGGGGTTCTGTTTAGTTTGGTTTCAGCGTAATAAAAATTTCAGGACTTTTTTAGGCGATGTTAAAGGTTTAAATGTAAATGTATACATCTGCGTTATTACCACTGAGCCGAATGTCATGTGTAAGTTTCCCTCCCCTTATTTTTTTCCTTCTAAATGGGACATAATTGGCTGTCATCCTGATTATGCAGCTCATCCCACCAAGGTCAGTGATGCTCCTTGATGTTTCTGATCACGGAAAATTGTCACTTCCCAGCTATGTGGGATCTACAAGGTGTCAAGAGCTTTTTAACTTCCACACTCTGCTTTGCCATCCCTTCAGTGTTCAGACCTGTCCCACAGCTGCATCTTGTGCCCAGCCCTGCCCGTGGTGCTGGGAGAGCTGGGCTCAGGGATCTGCCCATCCTCTCTCATGACGAGGTGCTCCACGGAATCAAACACTCCATCATTGTGTCATCTGCATACCCAGCTGTCAGTCTTCACAATTTGGTAGCTTTCTTTCCTTGGACTTTTAAGATCTCAAAAATACACTTGGATTTTCTTGAGTTTTCATCACAAAAATCCTCTAAAATTGACTGAGGCTGTGCCGTTCTGCCCAGTCTTACAGTAACATTAAGTCAGAGCAAGGCATGAAGGAGTTCCTGTGCTGACTGTTCTGCCTCTGCTTTTCACAGTTGTTACAAAGTGGTTCTGAACACTTGGGAAACTGAAAGTATTTTCAGGTGAGCAACCTTAAAATGGAGTAGCCACATGTAATACATCTTCACCAGCTTCCTGTTTCCTCCAGAGACAGGTGATAGCACCTTCTCTGAGTGTCTGATAACCTGATACTTCTAACAGTGTTGAATTTCTTTGTTCCTTTCAGGCCCAAGTTTCCAGTCTGTTTCTCTGGTTTCTGCTTTCTCCAGTTTGCTAATAAGACTGTCTCCTTCTTATTGTGTTTTTAGCGTTGATTTCTAGAACTGGTTTTGAAAAAACATTCTCACGAAAAGAACGTTGAAACTTCAGATCACGACTCTTCACTTTAGCCACAGACTTGTACTTGAGAGTATTGGAAGTGTTTCCAAAATACTGGAAATGCTTCAGGCAGGACACAGTAATTGTTCTGCAATCCTCTGCACCTGCCATCTGGTTTGGGTTTGTTTCTGTACCAAGAGCAGGACAAGGCTATCCAAACCTCCCCTGATTTTTGTCCCCTTAGCAGTTAACTCTTCAGTGCCACTGCAGAGCTTTGCCGCGTCCCCAGGGAAGGTGAGGGTGGGGGTCCTGGTTCCTCCCTGCCAGTGACTGCCCTTCTCCTCACCCTTTGGTGATCTGAGCAGAACTGAGATTGTGAAAAGCAGATTACAAAATCCTTTTTTTTTTTGGCTACTTCAGCTGAAGGAACTGACCTGCCTTGTGTCACACAAGTGCCAGCCCCAACACAGAGAGGGGATGCACTCACAGCAACTCCCACGTTAGGATTATTTTAGGCAAAATTGGATCTTTTCCTTGAAAGAAATCCTAGTACTATCCCCTGAATCAAATCCATTGAAATTTCAAACCCAACTGAACAAAATAGTAAATCTGTTGTTCTGTGTGTCAGAAGACACAGATTTAAATTGTAGAATAATTTTAGTGGTGTACAAAATGTTTATGCCCTCACACTCAGGGAGCAGGTCATCTCCTCACCACTGGAGGCACCAGCTTTGGCTTCCCTCCTTCCAGCTCTGAAACTCCTCTAAGCACAGAACTTGTTCAACTTCCAAATGTGGCAAAAAACTAACCCAGTTAAAAAGGAAAAGGTGGTAGGAGATTTCTGCTCGTTGGGTGAGTTTAACAGGCTTAGTCTGCTGATGATGTGAGGGTTGGTGATACTACAGAGACAGAAGCAGCAGCAGCTCGTGGGCAGGGACACTGAGGGGACACATTTTTAGCATTCAAAAATCCCTCAATGAGTTTGACAGCCAGTTCAGGATTAAAGCACAGTTTGTTTCACACACCAAATTTAGATTAAGGCAGTTACACAGCTGACTTTAGGCACTCAAAGGGAATGGTGGACTGGAGCAAACTCTGTTTAGCTGAGCAAGGTAGTTACAAAAGAAGTGCCAGGAAAGAGCATGGGGGTGAGGCTGGAAGGCAGGGACAGCCAGAACCAGAAGTTGCTCTCCTCCAAGGAATATGCTTAATGGTCATGTAGTGCCATCTTTGATGCCTTCCCTCCCCCTTTTGTTTTGTTAGGTTGTTGCTGACAGTGAAGGACTTCCTCTCAAAGCTGTTTAAATGAGAATGTCCCTGGCACAAAGAGTACTGCTGACATGGCTTTTCACGTTACTCTTCCTCATCATGCTGGTGCTGAAGTTGGATGAGAAAGCCCCATGGAACTGGTTCCTCATTTTCATCCCAGTGTGGATATTCGATACAATTCTTCTAGTTATGTTAATTGTCAAAATGGCCGGGCGGTGCAAGTCTGGCTTTGACCCTCGGAACGGCTCCCAGAACATGAAGAAGAAGGCCTGGTACCTGATTGCCATGCTGCTCAAGTTGGCCTTTTGCCTCGCCCTCTGCGCGAAGCTGCAGCGCTTCACCACCATCAAACTGGCCTACGTGTTCATCCCCCTGTGGGCCCTGCTGATCGGGGGCGTGGTGGAACTGGGGTACAACATCTTCTATGTACAGAGAGACTGAGCTGTGCCAGGGGCTTTCAGTGGCATCAAATTACTTGATTATTGCCATTTTGCCACTAATTTTGATCTTCAAACTACAAAGCCTCATGAGTCAAGCTGCAGACTATCTAAAGCAGGCTGAAGACTGAAAATGGACTTGTTCCATTTTTTTATTTTAAAACTGTCACATATGCTCTTGTAAATAAAAGTATTTGTTCCAACATTAGCTGTTCCAGTCTGATTACTGTTATTTGTTACATGGAATAAGATACAGGTTCTTCACGTGCAGGTAGAAGATTTTCTCAAAGGAACCACAAATGTTCTACCCAGAGTATTCAGCACATTGAGTAATCCTTGGAAAGAGGACAAACATTTTCTGCTACTTATGCTGTAAGTCAAGAAATGACCAGTTAACAGTAATTTCCATAAGGAGCTAAATTTGCTTTTAAATCAGTAACAATTGACAGCTGCCAAATAACAGCAGAAAAGGAATAAAGTGACTCAGTGGTTTTGTTTTTTTTTTACAGTGAGACTGAACTTCCACTCTAAAAATAAGCACTATTTCCTAAGCTGCTGAAACAGCCAATAACCAGTACATTAACCACAGGGAGAAAGGTCAGGACCTGAACTATGCCAAGTAGTCCCAAGATCCGGAAAAGAGGGAGACAATGGCAATTCCTTTCCAAGAGAGAAGTCCCCAGTGCTGCAAGAGACTGAGGCCACGGGGTGAGTTCAGCCCTGCATTTGTACCTGCCAGAGGGGGTACTTGAACAAGACAGTTTTTAATGCCCGAGGATAAGAACTCTTTGGGGGTGAAGCCTTGGCTTGAGGGAGCACTGGCAAACTCAGATGTGAGCAAACTTAACTTTCTTTGGGTAACAAGTGAACAAGTGGGAAGAACTGGAACTATGAGCATATTTTGTGAACTAAAGTGCTGTTTCAGAAGCTACAGTAACACCAAATTCAAATGTAGCAGTTGTCTAGGACGCTATTAACATGCACACTGAAGGTACTGATCCATTTACAGTTCCTAGGGACAAAAGAATGTCAAGAGAATGAAAAGAGCCCAGGAAAAAACAGTCTAGGGTAATAGGACATGACAAGATCAAAGTGTCTCACTGGTAAAGTTTAATTGTGGACATTGAACTGTATTTGTTTGTGGGGAAAAAAAATCCTTCCTGAAGTGTTTGAATTTACTCTTGCTGTTCAGTCACACAGATGTGGGTAAAAATACAGGGGAACCACATTGTTTGAGGCTGCTGGAAGAGCTTCATCTAAGAGAACAACATGTTCCATTCTAAGGCAGTGGGTCTCAATTCAGAACATCAGGTCACAAATTATCTTTAGAAAGAATTTAAATCATCTTTGCATCAGTGGTTGACTGCCCTACCTTGCCAAAGCAGAAGCCAAGAAAGGACAAAGACAAAAGAAATCTAAATCACAGCTGTTGTCAAAAGTGTGAAATATTTATAACCCCTTACTATAATGAAAATAAAAAAATAGCACAAATCCACATAGCCAGCCCCAGGTTATGAGCACCAGGTAACACACACACCTCTGGTAAGGGACCGAGCATGAACCTGAGTACTCACAGTGCTTCCCATCTGATGAGTCTCACAAAAATAAAATCCCCACCCCCACACAGCTCAGAAGGGCAGAGCAGCTTTGCTCAGCCACGCTGGGGATGGGAACTGATTGTTATAACTTAAATGATGGAACAATAACAACTGGTCTCATTAAAACTTGGTGCATTATTAGCAAGATGGGCCATGAATGGTGACTCTGCCCCCTTAATAAATCCCTTCTCCTCCACAGATGTAACAATTATCTGAAAGTTTGGCATCTCTAATTAACTACAAGCACACAGTTATTACAAATCTCCTTTTAATTGCTGCCTCTAATTCAATAGGAAAAGAACAAGAGTTTTGATTGTGGGTTTGACTTTTTCTTTTTTTTAAAAAAAAAGGTTTACAAACCTTGAAATAAATGAGTGATTTTGAAAGCTGAAGTAGATGTTTCTTGCTGGTGTCATACAGAAGTCACAGACTGCCAGTTGGAAGTGCTCAACTTTCCAAGTTCCTTGTCCTTACAGGTGTACTTGGACTTGAGGAATATCCCTTTGGATTTATATTATGTATCACATGTAGCTGACCTGAACTGTGCCGATACTTTTTGTACACAGTGTTCCTTTTCTGTGATATCAGAACTTCTCTCAAAGCATTTATGATACAAAGTACACTGTAGCCCACTCTGACCTTTCCAGAAGCTGCTGTGGGAATTAATTACACCTGGTCATAATTACGCTGTTCTCAAAGGCACTGGTCACAGCTTGGAGTGCAACCAGAGCTCCTCACACATTGTCCTAAATTTACCAACGGATCTTCATTAAATTAGCAAGATAAAACAAGTGAAAAGCACCTTCACTGCCGTTGGCAGGGAAGATGGCTCCCACTGCTGGGTGAGGAGGGCACACAGGGACCTTGTCTCAGCTCCCTGTGACTGCTGATGGGGGCAGAGAACTTGGCCTTCAGGAGCTTTGTTTTAAACTGCAATTCAAAAGCTTGATGGAAAGAAATAGCATTTATCTGTACTGCTGGTATCTGTTGTACATGGAGAGAGATGTTCCACAAAATGTTTCTTCCAATCACTTACAGAAGTTTGAACACTTCAGCATCCATTGCAGGCGAGTTGCTTTTATCTGACTCAATATTGAATGTGTATGTGTGAAAGGTCATGAAACTATAATATTCAATTACCAGTTCATACTGCTTTGCTTGATTTGTTACCATTTAGAACAGTATCCAGTTTTCTGTGTATTTTATACTTGGGAAATGTAGTTGTGTGACATACACATGCCCTGCTACAACAAATGCTCTAAGAACGTGTGTCCTCACACACAAAATGCACTGGAGGACAATACCACAGTCGTGGGCACAGGACTGAGGGGCAGAACCACTGAAGGGATGCATTCTTAGTATTATTTTCTGACATATCTGCATCGTAATACAGAAGCAAAGTCTTTGGATAACCTCAGGAAAATGTTCACATTTGCCCAGTTGGGTGACACAAAGTGAAATTCAAAGTGAAAATTATGAGACTGCCAGAAACTCAGAATTTTAATGTCAGGTGTTCCCTGCTGTAACATCATTTCGGGAACAAATAACTTGGCTTTTCAGTAAAACAGCTTCTCAGTATCTGCATCCTCAGGAATAGGTTGTTTGAATTTACTGGCACAATAAACACCACACATCACACTTTTAATTAAGACTGAAGTAAAAATATCTATGCTGAGTTGGGAAGTGTTTGTACCTTTTCACTGTACCTTTTTCCTTTTAAGGTTTGGATGAGCCTTCTAGACCTGAACAGCCCTGGGTACCAACTTGCTGCTGAGAAGGCCCAGGCTTTGAGAACTAAGGCAATTTAAGGAACCTCTGCAGTTGGATCACTTCAGTACCATTCAATATAAATTCTACATTTTCTCCCAGTATTTGTACAGAAGTTGGATAAAAAGTAAGAAAATCTGCAACTCAGTAATGCCACTCCCTTCAATCTGCCTTTTCTGACAAAACCAACATCCTAATCAGGCTAATATAAGAAAAATCTCCATACAGTGCAGTAAACAGGGAAGAAAGGAAAATGCAAGCTTAGTTCATCTGGATTAGCTTTTATCTCAGTGCTCCTTCTGAAGTTCATAAGGAAATCACTGCTAAAAGATGTTTTTTAGTCTAAAAATGTCTTCTCTGTGATTAACTAAAAGACTCAACAGCATCAGTGAGATGGGCGAGTTCCTGAGTGCTGTGATTGCTTAGGATAAAGCTTTAGCAGCCTTGACTTATGTTGCATTTGCCTCCCACACACAGATCTAATTCTCAAGATTTTCATTCTGAGACACACAGGGAACAGCTTTCTCAGCTCACTGCCCCATTTTGTCTCAACACATCTAGACCAAAAAGCTTCCATAAAACACACAGGCCTGAGCTCTCCCAACAGGGCACTGTCGTTCTGGTGGACAGCAAATTAAAGGGTAAAGAAAACACAGTATCAAAATAGCTACTGAAAAAACAAACTTGATAAAAATAGAAGTTTAAACTGCTGTTTTAATCAATATTTGTATCAGGTATCTGTACACCAAATATTAAAGGACTATTTAGGACTAACACCCTCATCAGTAGGCTCATCTATCAGCATGACCAGAACAAGAGAAGATCAATGTTTAGCTGGCACTCAAGTACAGCACAGTTCCCAAGCAGAGATAATATCAGCATCAAAGCACAGAGAAAAACAGTGGTTAGAATATAATACACTAAATTTGCAAAGTCAGTATCCCTGATGATTCTAACAGAAACAGCAGCCTAGATATTGTGAAGTTAATCACTGCTTCTGAACAGAACACAATTTGCATTTATAAGAAAAATGAAATGAGTGACTGATGGGAATCAGTTCCCCAAATTTTCCCACAAATGCTGCAAATTCAGTGGGAACTGCACAAAATATCGGTATCTTCTATTATACAGTTTTAAAGTGCATTTCACCTGTCTAAGAAAGTAACAAAGTATCAGCTGAACACAGTGACTCACAATCAAAGAAAACATTCTCAACAATCATTCACAGCAAAGCACAGAGCAGTGAACATTTTTCCTTTCCATTTCCAGCTTGGACACATCCAGGGCAAGGTACGGGCGCTGGACTGACTGAAAGGCAAGGCCCTCTACGTACCTCAGCACGAGAAGAAAACAAGTAAAATGACACTTGAGAAGTCTGCAGAGTTCCTTGATTTCTTGCTCAGAATGTACAGCTTTCAGCCTAGCACAGTCACATGGCAGTCTACAATCTCACAGCAGTTTATTTTGCCAGTAAGCAAGGAAAGTCATGGATTTATTTCGGTCATTTCAGCATCCTTATTTGCATGCAGATATCAGAAACCAGTTTTGATCAATGAATACCAGTCTGGTGTTTCTTGGAAGACTTTCTCATTTTTCCAAATCTCTTTCACAGCATTCTACTATTTCAGATTTCCTTTTCCTACATCATTTGCAATTCCAATTTATTTACTGTGCACATGTATATCTGCTTAAAAATCAACTTTATTGATAACCAAGGAATTCTTCCACAGATGAATAATTAAATCATCACCCTCTGAAATAATACTTTATTTCTAATACTAGATAGAATTAATATTTCAGTTAAAGTAGTATTGAAATATCCACTATAGTAACAAGGAAGGGAAAATCTGCATGCCAGCAGTACCTGTAATGAAAATGTTCTTTCAGAGTCAATTTGCAGGCATTTGGAGGGCTGGGGGTGACACAACACTGAGTAACACTTGTATGTAACACATGAAGTCAGTCGCCAGTGAATTCAAAAGACCCAGTAATATTAAAAAAAAAATAAAAATAAGTAGCAGCTACCCCCTTTGAAAGCTCTGGTAACAACTGTAACAATGCAGTCCTTTGCCAGCCAAAAATATGTACCAGGACCCAGGAAAACATCTACATTTCTGCACATCATGTCATCAATTGAACAGCACAGCAAGTGCAGGGAGATGCCAACAGTGCCACAGGCCGGCCAGGGGCCTTGGGCAGATCTCTCTGGTCTGCACAAGAACAAGGGCCAAGACAGACAACTGGAGATTTCAACCAAAATAACAAAGATTCATGTATCGCCAAAATCCAGAGAAGGGGGAAAAGCAGCAAGCAAGGACCACTTTCAGTACACCAGAAGGCATGAAAGATTTATTGCTGAAGCAAAAGTCTGAAGATGAAGTTGTATGCAACAGGAATAAAGGTTATAGCACAGGACCACTTAAAATCAAAGCAAGACCTTTGTCAGACTAATGAACAATTTGGGGGGTGAGACTCTCAGAAGTGCTCCTCCCTCAAAGAACAACCACAGGGAGAAGACACCACCTTTTTTTTTTGTCTTTCAAAAGCTGACACCTGTGAATGCAAAGGGAGGTCTGGTAGCCATGGGTAATCCCAGTATGGTTCACATTCTGTCTGCAAGGAATTCTGCCTAAAGTGAGAATCTAGTCAGTCTCAAGAAAAAGAAAGAAAGCAGAAAAATTGCAAAAAAATGCCACCTTTCCTAATCTCTTATAATTCTGAAAGTGATTTAAAAAATGGGTTGAAGATGTGGCAGTTTAAAAGTAAAAATCTCAGAACCAAGAGATACTGGAGCAGAAGCTCCAGGCCACTTCAGCCAAGACACTGACCAGGTCTTCAGAAGGAAACAAACTTGTAATCTTAAGTGAAAAGTCATATTTGCTAAACTACTTTCAAAGATTTATTATTTCAGTCTGGACAGGGCTTATGCTGTAGAAAGTTATCAGCTGTCCCAGGGGATGTAAACACCAAAATCCAACAGGTTACAAAACATTACTTGAACCAGCATATGCACTGCCAGCACACTGGTAAGATTTCTATTTTAAGTCAACTAAATAGTTTTATGGGGCTGCCTTGCGTATTTTTTACTTTAAAAAGCAGTATCTGGCAAGGCTGGTTTTGCTAAATCTGGCTGACCCTCGAGAGCTGCACACTTGGTGCACATCACAGCCTGCAGCTCTGCTGTTTCTGTTCTCCCAGGGCCAGCACAGAGGACAGGAAGGGAAGGCCATGGAATTGTGTATGGATGTTCATAAAGCCAGAGGGATTATGGGTGGAAGGTTCCAGATAATCCAGAGCACACAAAGGGAGCCAAGACCACATTCCTACTATCAGGAGAGCTCAAATTCTTACATGAACCAAATAATTGTTTCAAATCAGAGTCTGCAAGAGTAATAACTTACCACGTCACACGTGAATGTGCTCACGGCGTGAGGGGAAAGTGAGATCCCTGAGGCTGCAGCACTGGGAGTGATCTCTCAGCCAGCATCACAGAGAACAGCAGTAAGACTTAAGGACGTATCAGCCACATCCAAGAGACTCACGTTTCTATTGCTTCTCTAATACGTAATTATGGCTATGTAGGAGTAATGTTTAGCAATTCAAATATTGATTTAATTAGTAATTCCTTTACATACCTAACAAATCAGAGCACTCATCTATTAAATAGCTGATTTTAGTGCCAGGTGTGAGCAAATTTTAAATTTGAACAGCCTATAAGCAAAAAACATTTGCAACACAAGGACCTCCAGTAGTTAAATTCAACATCACCTGAAAATCGTGTTGTTCTATTGCTGCAGATGAAGCCCAAGGGATCACTAAGTGCACCAAAAGTGATAAACTGGGTACATAAGGAGGTACAACTTACAGAAAGTTCTACAGAAAAATCCAAACAAAAATCAGATACAGAGGGCTTTGGAAATAACAACAGGCCTTGGATCTTAAGTTTTACATATGTAGCTGAAGGACATGCTCAGAGCAGTTTACTGCCATGTGTAGCTACCTGGAAAAGACACATCATTCAGCTGTGTTTGAACTATACAGAAATACATTACACAGAGCATAAATAAGTGAAGTGACAGAGTTTTGCCATTACCACATCAGATGCTCACAAGCCTTGAAACCCTCTTCCCTCAGAACACAGCTTAAGATAATCCAAGAGTTCCATAGGTGGGGAAAGACAACAGTTAACTTGGACACCTCTGCTATTTTCTTAATGAAACACCTCTTGCTTCCAAACTGTGACTCATGAGGAACCTTCCTACTATACACATTGGCAAGTATCTTTATTGCCTGGCACTATCAGCACATGGAGCAATTCAAACCCAGTTAAGTCTCTGTGAATCACAGGTCACTGCTAAAGTTGAGGCCTTTGTAGCTTGATAACTAACCACTTAAATATTATTTGTTTTGACTTTAGACAGGTAGTTGATTTGAGGGGGATGGTTGCTTTTTTGGTTTGTTTTGTGGTTTGCTTTGTTTCCACGCGAAATGGAACTCTCTCAGCTGTGCCTTGAGCAGGGTGAAGAGGCAGGCACAGAAGGGAGTTTGCTCCCTTGCACCAGCTCCTCTGGAGAGATGCACGTGGGTACTGGCAGCGCTCCTGGAGGCCACCGGGTGTCCAACTGCCCCCAAAACAGTTTGTCTCTCTGACAATATCTGACAGCAGGAGGTTGGGGAGTGCCTGGAAGGAGCACCTGTAAGGAATCCTGTGAAGGGATGACTGATTCTGCATTCTGATTAATCTGCATTTCCAAAGATGCCTCAGCTCTACCTCAGTTCCTACAGCTCCTCACCCTCAAGGCATAAGGGCATCCTATGCATTAGTGCAGGTAGAAACACACCCACTTAAGAGAGGCAGTTTAACTGAATTATTTTTTGCAGACCCAAAAATAAAACCAATCTGTTATTATGAACCTTTATTAAGCGGCTCACATTTCAGTATAAATCACACTAAAAAGATTTTTAAAAAAGATATTTACACTACAGTGCTGACACATTTAAAATGAAAAAATTGGTATAAATAAGCTCTATGGAAAAGCCTGGAATTGTCAAAAGAATTCTGGCTCATCTTACAAAAAATATATATGTTAAATGTCAGCTCTACTCTAAAACCTACAACTCAAAATTATTTAAAGACTTCTTTATGTTAAACCTGCAGTGTTTACAGTGCATCTGGCCCTAAGTGCTTTGATACTTCACAGTTATGGACAGGCACTGAGGAATGTTACAAAGCTACATAACTATTTTCTGTAACAGATGCAAAGGCAAGTCACAAACTTGCCTCACAATTTACGATCTTTACATTATTACATCATTAAGTTTAAAAAGGAATTTAAAACCATATATACAAATTCAGCACAAAAAATCATCCTCTCTTTGTCCATGCGGTTTTGGATATGATGAACTATGTTGTCTGGTATCATCTGGATGCACATGACCTCCAGAGCACAACTTGCCTTGCAAGTCCTTGTTGCCAGGTTCAAATTTAGAATCCATTTCCAACTTTAATGACGTCAGCTCCGCGTGATCCAGCCTAGTCTGAACATTCTGTCCCCTGATGTCATTGGGTGCCACTGTCTTTTCAGCAAGATCAACATTCATGGGTTCTTCTTTTATTCGGTGAGAGGCAAGAGGTTCATGTTTTATCGGCATAAATTCCTGCTGCAGGTACTTGCTCTGCAGAGCATCTGAGAATTTGGGGGCTTCGGAGGTGTCTTTGCTCACCGCACAAACTCTGCCGTCCGTCTGAAGTCCAGCAACCGAAGACTTGGGGTCTGCAGAGGTCCCTGCTTCAACAGTACTTGTGTTTTGAGAGAGTTCTTCCTCTGAATGGTAGAGCTTGAGCCGGATGTGCCAAGCCAAACTGCACACAGCTGAGACTGTCTTGAATTGGTGCACAACATTCCTCGGGATAAAATAAATGTCGTTATCGAATAACTGGATTCTGGCATATCGAATGCCTTCCCTTCGCAGTTGATTAAGTTTTGCATCATCGACCCACTGGACACACTGTAGGGAAAAAGGAGGGGGTGGAAATGGTGAAAACCAACTCAGTACTCAGAGGACACTGACCATCAGTTCTCAACATGCTTACCTGTGAGAGTGGAGGCTCATGCAAATCCAGCTGCATTCGCTGAACTACCTCTAAGAAATCCTCAGCGTGAAAACAAATTACATCTTTGGTTATACGAGGCTGCTCAGACCTACAGAAGAATAAGAAGTGCACAGTCAGGGGCTGAAACTCACATGCTGCACAGAATAACAAAATCTGCAGGCAAGGATAAAGAAAATTATTTAAATTAAAAAACCCAATTCTAGCATAACCCCAATCTTTAAGAAAAAGGGTTGATCAAAGTGGGTTAATTCTAAAACACATTATCATTGAACTGGTTAAAGGAATTAACCCCAATTTCTTTGTAAGTGGCAGTAAAAGCAGCCATGAAAGGCCCGCAAAATACAGGATTTTTTATTTCTATTTTTACCTTCCCTCTTGTCTGCCCTGATGCTGAAAGGCAGATGCCTCAGATAGACTAGGCTTACTCTGTCAACACTCCAACATGATACTCCCATCAGGTACCTCAGAGCACGCAGCAGTTGAGTGTGAGCACTATGGCAACCACTGCTCAGCATCTCAGCCTCAGACACCTCGCTCAGAGTTAGAAGTAAGAGCTGAATCCACATTAAGCTGCCACAATGCCAGTAATCAGCCAATGCAAGCAGCCTCTACAAAACATCCCTTAAAAATATATCCCTATTTGTGCTCACTAGAGTGCTACAGGAATCAGGCTTTGTCTCCATATTCAAATTGTCCAGAGAAATCATCTCTTGTCCCAGAATGTCTCTCCTAAAGCAATGCAAACCATTTACATAATTTCTCTGGAGATATTTTCTAGAATTGGCCAACAAAAGGTAAAACCAGCTACAATCCTTATAACTTTCTGATCTGAAGGCCAAACTCTGTTCCTCACTGGAAACACAAAACTGAGCCTCAGTTGTTTTTTATCGAGGGGTGTTGGGTTTTCAAAACATCTTTTTTTTTTAACGTGGTGATAGGAAGATTTCACTTCGACAGGGTAAAGCTCACACTGGAGTGGGTTTGCAAGCACAGTTTCTCAGCTAGAAAGAGCCCATTTGATGACCTCCTTCCTTCCCCCTCCTGGGGCTGACAGGAGCACAGCCCCTCGGCCCACAGCTGGCACGGGCTGCGCGTCCAGCACGGCCCATCGCAGCCAGACCTGCATCAGGGATCAGAACCAGGACCCACCACTGACCTGCCTCTGCCCCCCAGGGCTGGGTGACACCCCCAGGGACCCCCACAAACAGGGCACAGTCAGACCTACAGGGCCCAGGGAGGAGCTGATACAGCAAAACTGTTTGATACATTTCGGATTCTGTTTAATGGATGTTCAAAGGCACTTCTCTAAAAGCAAGATGGTAATTTATTTTTATATAAATATGTGTGTCATGTTATTACCATTTGAGGAAGCAGTCAAGGATGTACAGTTCACTTGGGCTTTTTAAACTTAGGAGAGATGTTTATTTTATTTAGGTCATGACCTCAATAAAGCAAAAAATAACCAGTCTGAGGCTATTTTCAGAAGAAAAAAAATCCCCAATCAACTACTGAGAATATGCTAGGGAGACTTTTCAGACCACATATTTTGCTTTCAGTTTTACAGAGATTAAAATGTGTCTCTGTATTTTGGTCTGATTTAAGCAACGAAAGCAAAAAGCTTCAGAAACATTTCTAATCAGTGGCATTAAAAATATTAGCTACATTAATCTACCTTTTATAGAGGAGATGTTTGTTTTTAAAATACAAATTTGCATTTGGAGTTACCAGTATTTGTAACTGAAGTTAAGAATTAAAATAGACTGAAAGAATACTTCACACACTAAGAGAACTTCAATCCCAAACAATGTGTTTTCCCAGCAGTGTCTATTTTGGTTTCTGCATTATCATTCCAGTCCTCAGTCCCCATTATGTGTCCAGCAGGATGCATCACCAACTGCTGCCATTCCATCACAAAGCACAACATTCCTTTTGCAAACAACTGAGAGAAAACACTGCCAGACAATTGTAAGTTCTGCATTTGCAGATTTAATCATTAGCACAACTTTCAGATATTTTGCAAAACCTGAAATTTAGAGGGTGTTGTGTACCCCCAAACAAAACAGTAGCACAACAGTTCATTTAACATCCAAGAAGGCATTAAATCAAATCAGAAAAACCCATTTAAGCCTCTACTAGAATACTGCTACAACTACTTTTGGCAGTATTTTTTTCCTTACACTCCCTTCTGTTCTAACTTTTCAAAAACAGATTGAAAACTACAGGTTTTACCATTAATACTTCTGACCTAATGCACAAAGTCTGGCAATACACAACAAATTCCTATGATCATACAGAAAAGCACTAACACCTTCAGCCTCTGGAACACAAACTGGAAACTGCTTCCTGAGGAACAGATTTCATTTTGCAACAATGACGCCACAAACTGCCTTCTGCTGTCCCTGCAACACCCTCCCCAAATTTCCCACATAAAAACCTTCAAAGTTTGCTTAACTTAACATTTTACTGGCATTTCCCAAGTTCAAAAGCTCACTTGGTATCACCTACGAAAATGGCAGTAAGTAATCTGAATTATCAGAACTCCATTTATGAGGCTTCAGTGCAGTGCAATCTCTCAAATGTTTGCCAGCAATAGCCAAAGTTGTTCTACAAATTGTAAATACTCAAAGCAGTAAAAAAAAAAACAACATAATCCAGCAGTTTTACAAAATCTCAAATGAAGAGCCAAATGTGGGAAAGGAAAAAGTATTTTTTCTTCTTCAGAATACTATGTTTAGTTTCTAGTTGTGTTTCCAGCCTCAAAACCCGCTTTTTGTCTTTCAACAGTTCTGTTCCTGCCTGTTCTGAAAGACACACCAATTACCCACCTAACATTAACATTTGGGCCCAGAAATCCCACTTTCTCTAAATCTACAGCAACTTCTTGATTATAAAGCTTTCTTTGCAAACTTGATCCATTTTCATACTAACTAAACATGAACAATCAACTCAGTCCAGGAATTGCTTTATTTTCTCCTCCCAGAAAACATGACTTTTATATACATTATCTCATCATTAGAACACATCCATTTGTACTGACATAGTGCCTAAATCACCCCAGAATATCTCCAGGTTTTCAGGTTTATTCAACTACTCAAACAGATTAAAAAAAAAAAAAACAAATTTTTTTAAAACTTCCATGCATTTTGTTTCCTTTAAAATAGGTCTCCCCACAGATTACAAACTATGGTAAAATGAATATCTGAAATTATTTTAAAGTGTCACATTAATCAATGATGTTTCATTATCAGAAGCCCTAATTAGCTCTCATCATGTTAAGTACACTGAAGTGGCTTTTCAAAATTACACTAAAGTGGAAAAGGAAAGTAGAAATTGTAATTTGGGCCAAATCAAGCTTGAAATACATAATTTTCATTGTGCTCCTTGTGTGGTGCATTTTCCTCCTCTCCAGACATCAGTCCCGATTTTTTTCTATATGTTAAAATGTTTATATGGTTTTTTATAGCATTAAAAGATACATTTTCAGTCTTTATGCTGAAGTGAAATGCTGGTGTTTCTTTTATATTGCCCAAACTGAAGTATTTCCAAGTATGTTACGAAGCCATGGGATGAGAAGAGGAAGAATTACTATCAATTTAAATTCTTAATTATCTCCACAGACACCCAAGTTTGAGGAGTGGGGCTTTGGCTGGTTTGTTGACTTCCTTTGAAAGTCTCTCTCTGTGCAAAGTGTCATCTAAAATACTCAGAGCTACACAGTTCTCTCAGCTCCTGCCCTGCTAATTCAGCCCAGTGGCTCAGCCAGAGTAGCAGGAAGGTGAAGGCTCCCACTGTCATTGACCTGAAGAGGAAGGAAACTGCAAAACCTCAGTGTCTCCCAAAAACACACATTACTACCTGAACAGCCCAGTTCTTCCCCAAGGGCAATTATTCTACTTTCTATGTCAATGAACTCTTGCACTGTAACACAAATTGGCATCGTTTACCCAAAGGGAATCTGCCCTTCTAATTTCTAGGCACATACAAAGACCAAAAGGTACTTTTAGTGCTTACATATGCAAAGGTAATCTCCAAAAGTAAGGTCGCTCTCCCAAACCAAAATCAGGAGATCCTGAAAAATGCCTCTTAGATCTGAGCCAGGAAGCCCATATCATTAGAGGCTTTTTATTTGGCTGACATGTAAATTCCTTCAAATGAGACACATTCATTTCCTGACTCCCACATGGGAATTTCAAGGACGAACACCAAAGAATTTCATGTAACTTCCAACAGGATTCTTCCTAGGTGATCCACCACAAATAAATCGGGGTTATAACAGCTGAAGTTTAAGAATTCTGCTCATCTCCAGACAACATAAAGAACTGCCAGCAGGTCTGAGTGCACCTCTGAGGCAGCAGCTCAGGTCATTCCACACACCAATTAAAGCAAAACAGTGTGAAGTGTTCTTACATCTAATATGAACTCAATTACAGCAACTCAATCACAGCTATTACACTGTCACTGCAAGTTACCTTTCTAGTTTCAACCCCAAGGAAAACCATATGCCATTTAGCAGAGGAAAAACCTACCTAGTGCCCAACCATTATCTACCAACTCTTCATTAAATCTCTAATCCTAGATTAACCCATCCTGCACTCCTCCTGTCAATCAAAAATGGAAATTCAGGCAAATGTTTTCCCAACAGCTTGAGGAAGCCAATCAACACCTACCACTCCCCACAGTGCACAGCCTTCAGCACCCCCACAGCAGCCGTGGTCTGTCGTTCAAAGCCTTGTCCTATGTGATCTGCATGGGCCCGTGTCCGGTCTTCAAACAGCATTTCACGGGGTTCACTGGTTCGAGGTAGGTACTGCAAGTTTTTTATTTCATTGGTAGTTCTGTGTGAGAGAAACAGTAACAGTGACACAGAAATTTCTCAGAATTACCCGATTTCCACCACAGCCAATAGGACTGGTTTTCTCCCTTCAGTCAGAAGACTGAAGTTAAATGGGAAAAACAGTAGCAATTAAGACAAATTAAAAATGTAATGGGCTATGCAAAGAATCAGAACACTTGATTCAATTAAAAAAAGTAAAGACAAAAAACTAACCACCACTAACAACAAGTGTCATGGCCCTGAGATTAGCTCAGTTGGTTAAAACCTGGTTTTAATAATGCCAAGGTCATGGGTTCAATCCCCTATGTGGGCCATGACTTAAGAGTTGGACTCGATGATCCTTGTGGGTCCCTTCCAACTCAGAATAGTCTGTGATTCTGTGAAAGTGAACTAGAAGGCCCTAATGGCTGAGCAGCCTCACTCACAGTCTCCACACAGACACAAAGAGCCCCAGAGCTCTGTTTAAGCTCAGCCCAGACCCTCAGTCCTGGTCTGCGCCATGCTTCAGGAGCACTGGTCTCCATCTCAGCCAGAGGTGTGCTGGGCCACAGACTGGCTCCTCAGCCTGTCCTCAGGACAGCTTTGTCATGATGCACCCACCTGGCAATCTCTGGACCTGATCCTCCCTGGCACACTGACTTCCTGGCCTGCCCTCAGACCTGCCCCATCAGCACACACCTGCCCAACACACTGGGTGGGGTCTGAGCTGAATCTCCATGATGCCATTCATAGACGCTGAACAAAACTGGCACAAGGTATTAAGGTCTGAATGACTCTACTTGCAATTCTTTTTCAGTTGGACTTTATGCTGCTGCTCACAACCCTTCGAGCACAACAGTTAAGCCAGTTTTTGGTCCATTTCACTTACCTATCAATCTAGTCTGTCCTTTGTTAGCCTACCAGGATGTTACAGGAGACAAGTGTGGAAAGCCTCAACAAATTTGAGACAAACACTGCTCCTGGCACTCATCTCATCCTGTGAGCCAATCATTTTGCTGTAGATCAGGTGGATAAGGCATAGTTTCCCCTTTGTTAATCAATACTAACTATTCCCTACTATCATCTCATACCTCATGCTTGAAATTGCATCTTTTCCAGGATGGAAAAGGAGACTGGCTGGCCTGCAGTTCCTCAAGTTCTGCCTCTTACCCTTCTAAATGAGTGGAGTGACATTTGCTTTCTTGCAGCCCTCAGGAACCTTTGCCAAGTGCCATGACCATTCAAAGAGGGAGTGGCCCTGCAGTGACACTGGCCAGCTCCCACAGCACTTGTGGGTACATCCCAGCAGGTCGCACAGGCTTGTGTCTGTCTAATCTTCAGGTCTAACATGTTCCTTAACCTGATTTTCCTATACTGAAGATAAAGTAGTCCTTGCTCCAGACAGTCCTACTGGCTCCAGAATCTGGCATTCCTGAAAGTGAATCTCCTCAGAAAAGACAAGGGCAAAGAAAGCATTGAGTATCTTGGCCTTTTCTGTATCCTTTGTCTCCAGGCCCTTTACCCCATTCAGCAAATGCCTTACACTTTCCCTCTACTGTCCATATGCCTGTGGAAGTCCTTGCTGCCCCTTTCACATTCCATGCCAAATTCAGCTCCAGATGGTCTTTGGCTTTAACTGCATCCCTGTCATGGCTGGACAGTGTTTCTATACTGAAGCACCTGACTCTGCTTCCACTTCCGGTAGCTCTCTTGTTGTGTTTGAATTTCAAACAGGACAATTCCCATGACAATTCCTCATCACACACAATATTTAAGTTCTGCAGAGGTTGCCCCCACTCTTCAGCTGGTACTTATGCCCAATACAACAGCAAAGATTAAAGACATTATTTAATGTTGCAATTACTACCTTTCAGGTGAGAGAAGCCCTTGTCCCTTGAGGTCATAAAACATCCACTCAAATTTAACAACAGGGATATCAATTCCAGTCTCATGGCATACATCACTAATTGCATGGCTGTTCACATTTCCCTGACTTTTCACCTTAAATTCCTACTAAAACTCCAAAAAAGGACCAGCACCAGCCAGCACTGGCCAGACAGTAAAAATTAAAAAAAAAATCCAGATCCTTATGTAAAAAACCCAAAAGTATATTTGGAGATGAACAGGTACAGAGATTTATATTAAGATATCATATCAACCAGTAAAAGGTTTGGGATAAAATGAATGGGTACAGAAAAAATAGTAACCAGACATTTATCAAGTAAGATAATCCAACTTACCTCTTCCTTTTGAAAGGTGACTTTGGCATGTCAGCCACAGGGATCATCTGTTCTCCTGGTCGTACCCACATAATGGGACCATCATCACTGTCTTTACGACTCTCTAATTTTAAACTAGAAAGTGTTCCCCATGGCAGTGTACACTAATGGGAAATACAAGCAACAATTTTGAAGTGAGTGACTTTAAAACCTTTTTAAAAGCAGCCTTTATCTATCTCGATGAAAACATTCATCAGCACACTCAATTATCTAAGCAAGTATCACATACTCTCACTTCATTATAACAGCACTAGACAGCATATTGTCCCCCTTCTCCCAACCCAATCCCTTCTGTCCTTACTTTTAAGAAGGGTGATTCTTCCAACATATCAAGGAATTCAGGGAAGTAATCCCCCACTTCCTCATCAACTGCTCCAACCAGGCTGATCTGTCTCATTGGGCCAGCTCTATACGTACCATGAGAGTATGTTCTTTTTACCTACAAGTAGAATATGACAACAGAAGTTATACTGAGTCCACTAATGTGCAAAATCAACATTCAATAAACACTTTTAATCTCTATGCTTGTATTTTCTGACATCAACCCTTCAATCTTCAGTATATTTAAGATTATTATGACGCTAATTATTATGAAGCTAATTATTATGAACTCAAAGACAGAAGTTCTTATTAAACATCCATGACAACCTGTACTTAAAACCAGAGTACCTATTTATTGCCTTTCAAGAAAATAGCATTCCAAAGCAGTAACTGTGAAAAGCCACCAAACATATGTTCTGCTCAGTACATAAGGATTCTTACCTGGAATTCTCAAGCCTATCTGAACTTTTACCTTTCTCCTGTAACAAGCAGAACTCTGAGTTGCAACTAAATTTAACTACAAACATTTCCTCTGCTAATTGTCCTCTCCAATATGCCCTCTGTGTGAACACATTAACTGGAGCTAAATTATCACAGTGAAGACACAGCTCATAAAGCGTTCACAAGGGAAAAGAGACAAGGATAGTCATTCCTTCATTTATGCTGTGCTAACACATCTTTGCTCCCTTCGAACTTCAAGGGCTGTAACGTTTAGCTCTCCTGAGAAATCTTTCACTGTGAATTTGAACAGAAACACGTTATTTTAAGTTTTCTCAACAATTTGTTGGTTTTGAGCACCAAAATACTTAGGTGTGAGATTGATGAGGATCGTGACCCCTTAAGTTTCTGATTTCCTATTTAATAGGCTGAAAGACACAGTGGTGTTACGAGATGAAACGTGATGAGATCAGAACAGAGGGAAGAGCAGATGAATTACTACACACCAAATAAGGCTCCTGTACTGCACCTCTAGACATTCTGCATCCAAAGCAAGAAAAGAAAAAAGTGCAAGGAAAACAGTTAATGAAATACTGCTTAGCTATGGTCCTCACCCAGACAGAGCACCAAAATTCCCAGCAGTTATAGCAGTGCAGAGGGGAATTAGCAGCAGTCCCTGAAAATAAGACTAAGTCATGGAACAACATTGTGGCCTCCTGAGAAGCTGGACTGATGTAAGGAGCTGCATTCCAGAAAGGCAGCACCAAATGCTTTTCAGATCATCTCAGTCCTGTCACACACCCAGGAAATGGAGGAGTACTAAAAGTAGGATTTTACAAAATGTCTGAGCTAATGCTCATCGCAGACATCACAGACACACTGCAAAGAGCAGTCCTGCCAGACAGCACTATCCCCGTATCCCTCAAATCCTTAGTCATACATTCCTGCAGCTTTTTTTGCACACACAGCTGGTGATTTTGTGATAAAGCATCAGGAAACATTAATTTCTGCCAAATCTGCATCAGCTCAGTCCTCAACTGTATTTGCACTGGCACAAAGCACCAGGAGCTCACACAAAGCACTGGGCAAGGAAGGGACTCATCTCCCACCATCCCAAGACACAACACTAAGCTGCTGTTTTCACCTACACCCCTGATATCAGAGAACCTTTCTTCTGCCTGTTTCTGTGCTTCCTTCTCCTGCCACCACCATTTTCCCCCTGCCACAACCATTCCCCAAATAGCAAGTGATGAGATGAAAGGAAATGGCCTCAAGTTGTGCCAGCAGGGGCTTAAGAGTGGATATTAGGGAAAATTTCTTCACCAAAAGGGCTCTCAAGCATTGGCACAGGGTGCCCAGGGAGATGGTTGAGTCACCATCACTGAAGGTGTTTAAAAGATGCGTAGATGCGGCATTTAAGGACATGGTTTAGTGGTGGATTTGGCAGTGCTGGGTTAATAGCTGGACTCTTAGACAGGTCTTAAAGGTCTTTTCCAACCTAAATAATTGTATGATTCATGTAGCATATGATAAAGTAGTTGTGAAACTACTCCAAGAGAAAACTCCCAAAACTTCTCCCAAAAATACTAACTTCAGTGAAGTTTGGAAAAGCTGTGAAGCTTCCACCTGATCAACTCACTCCTCCAGCTTATGTACCACAGGGTGTTGGCAATGAGGCATAAAGTCAGCAAAGTATTTAAGTGCAGCATAATGCTTGCTTAAGGTGGATCAAGTAAGAAATTTCTTACAGGTTTCCAAAAAAGATCATGCCACTGAAAGTTAGAATTGAAAGATCAACTCAAGTCTTTTAGGCATTATTTTTCCATCCCCTTTCATTCCTAGCTCTCCTGGTCAACTGTGCTCCCCTCACTCACCAGGCAGTATAGATTGCTTTTCAAGATCCACCTTCGGAGAGATGAAATACCAAAATAATTGCTAAGATAATGTCAAGGTTACAAGTGATGAGTGGTTTCTTCTGGGACCATATCAGAGTTGTGTCACTGCCAATACAGAATGAGGTCTGAGTGTTCAAGAGCCCTGTGGTGGCTTTACCCCCAGGCAGCAGATACTTATCCTACAGCCCCTACTCACAGAGTGCCTGCAACAGTGAGACATGGGAGAACAGGAAAAACAAGGAAACACATGGGCCCAGACAAAGACAGTTTATTAAGTGAAGAAAAGAGGAAAGTAAAGAGTAAAAAACACACAGTGGTGTTTTTCACCACTCACTAACTCCCATGAGCAGACTGATGCCCTGAGCAATAAGTACCTTCCAGCCAATATTCCCCCCCTCAGCCCCTTCAGGTTTTTATTGCTGGGCATGATGTTATATTGCATGGAATATCCCTGCAGCCAGTCTGGACCAGCTGCCCCAGCCATGCCCCCTCCCAGCTTCTTGGCCACCCCAGCCCTCAGCTAGAGGGTCCTGAAAGACTCGGCACTGTGCACATGATGTTCAGCAACAGCCAGAACACCAGCGTGTTATCGACACTTCCAGTCACAATCCCAAGACACAGCCCCATGACAGGCTGCTGCAAAGAAAATTAACCCATCCAGAGCCAGGATAAACAGGAAACAAATCCATGCTGGTGATCAAAGGGGGAGACTTGCTCCCTTCTCTTTTCCCTTCTTCCCTGATAGCATTAGGTCTTCTGAAGATGGACAGGGAGCAATCTTAGGTAATCTATCTGAATTTAATCCAGGAATTACCTAAAGAATTTATTTCATTGTTTTAGAAAATCATGAAAACTAAATAAAGACATAGGCCATAAATACTAATGCATGGTCAGAAAGAACAAGAGGGAATCTGAAAGAGGAGGCAGCTGTAGGCAGTGAAAAGCAGCTCCAATCTCTTTTCTTCTATAGACTGGGCTGTAGCATCCTAAACTCCAGTCTTGGGCCAGATTATTTTAGATTAAGAATTAGACATAGATAAACAGGTGAGGTCATTCTTAGAGAGGAGATCTAGCTAATTTTCACTCATTCCCAAATTAGACTGTTACTAAGTAATAGTACAAAACCACCAAAAACCTCTCATTGATGTTTGACCAATGACAAGTGTAAAATTAATCCTCATAAAGCCAACAATTGAATAAGGGTAATCTATGGCATATTAGATAACAGCAATTTTCTTTTCCTTTTACTGTCAGTACCCTTTGGCTGGTTTGTTCATAGGAAGAGAAATAGATTCCTCTATTTATTTCTCTAAAAAAACATAAAACCAATACTAATATACTAAACCCAGTACTTGCTGAATTCTAGACACTAAATTAGGCATCAACCACAAATGAAGTGTTACACACTTTTTTATAAGGTAATCCTCCTGGGTGTAGTTTCACAGCTTACAGTGTTACTGTGTTTTTAGAATGTAATGAATTTGCTCAAATAAATGGCTGGTACAATCTAATCCAGAATAAAAGAAGGAACCCAGGACATGCTGCTTTCTGGCATGTGGTCACAAATGAACACAGGGACACACAAAGAGCCCAAGTCTGCACAGTATGAAACCACTGACAGGTAAAAGAGAAAGTAACAAGAATCTGAAGATTAAATGTGAATATATAGATATATAATATTGAAAACAATACACTGGGGCACTATCATCCTACAAATAAGAAACATTTTAGACATTATACATTAAAAACGTTTTTGTTTTCTGTTTGAAGAAGTCACAAAAGTAGAAAGAACAATCTAGAGAAACCAAGCATTTAAAGACATAGATTAAAAAAACAAACTGAGGCAAGTCTCTTTCCAATTCTTTTCAAATCTTTAAATTATAACAGATATTTTCAGTTTCAAATGGGAAAGCACATTGAACAAATATTCATCAAAACTGCTCTGATTCTAAAAATACTGACTATTCTGCTTGGCTGCTTTTTAGTGTTAAACCACATGTCCTTCATGCTACTCTACTTTTCTTTCCTTTTTTTAGGTCAGGGTTTTGGCATCAGGATGGGATGTCCTGACAGTTCTGGCATTGCTCAAAGGTGATCCCTTGTCATTAAAGATTTAATTTCAACAAATAATACCATTTCCCAGCTGGAACCTTCTGGAAATGCAGTCTCAAAATTCTTACTACCTTACTGGTTCCACCAGCATCCCTTTACCACTGGAGCTCATGAATCACTTGCTGTGTTTTAACTTGCAGCTGAAATTCTCAAACAATACCATGGAAGAACAAAAGTTTTTAAAAGCAAGATGACCTTGCTTTTATTCTGAATTCCACGGACACAAAAACAGTGAAGCAGTTAACAAAGAATTTGCAAAATTAAAAGTTAAGGATAGCATCAACTGAATATCTTCATGGAGAAAGACCCTGTGAAAGTGCAGTAACTGTCACTGCCCTTGTAGCTCAGGAGGATCCCTGACAAGGGTCAGTCTCAGAGCCCGTCCAAGCTGCCAAGACAAACCTCTGGGCCTTATTTAGGTTTCGTTAATACATAATATGCAACTAAAAAGAGCAACATACGGCTGTCAACTGGTATTGATTGGCTGAAACTGTCAAGAAGCAAACTTGAAGGTATCAGTTTTCTAAGTGGAAAACAAATGAGCACATGCTGCAGATTTCTGTCACTCCTGTGAACTGAGTCTTTGTTCAATGGTATTCAGTGAGTGAAAACTTTAGTTTGCTTCAAGACAAAAGGCTGCCATCATCTATCAAAAAAGTCTCTTACATATAGTCCTACACGTTAGTTTAAAAAAATGTATTTTTTAGATTTTTTTAGATAATCTATTGAGTTTTTTTAAAGACGCATTTTTTAAATTATATTTTTAGATTAAAAAAAGAGAATGGGACAATATTTATGCTTTAACAGAGATAAAATTCCATTTTTCATCATCCAGAAGGAATTAAGAAAAAAATGAATGAAGGTGTATTTTGGAGCAGTTGCATAACAGGAAACAGTTGCTAAAAATGTTACAACTTTTTACTAACTAACCAAACATTTGAACAGCTTAAAAGCAAGGAACAAATTCTGTTGAAAACAAAATTCTACTGAAAACTAGTGAAGCCCAAGTAAAAAAGAAACATAGTTCCAATATAAAAGAAATCTTTTCAGAACATAGGAAAATAATACAATATAGGGAAATAGACACTGTACAAATCTTTAATAAGGAAATGAAACACTAACCAATTATTTGAGATGATCTTTAAGGAAAAGTATTTTCAGCAATTCCCCTCCAATACTAAAGGAACTAATATTTTCAAGTGGGATTTCACAAATTAAAGAACTAAACAGCAAAAACCTCTGCAAAAGACAAATGTTTAAGAGCTAAAGAGGGAGGACAGCAAAAAGAGGATAAAAGAGGCTGAAGAAGAATGGTAATGACAAGGTCTGTGTGTACAACGGGAAGTGAGGACAACCCCTCCTGGAAGAGTCACACCACAAACATGGACTCTCATTAGTACTGCAGTTCTTCAAAGTAATATTTGTATATTTAGTGTCCATCACAGTTAACATGGCAACGTGAAGTTATTTCAGACTGGGAACAAACAAAAAAATTATTTCTCTGAAGACACAAACTGCCTGTTGTTACAGAACGGGGCTGATTGGGCAGTCCCACACTCATCCTTGAGTCACCTCTGACATAATAAAATATAATTTGCTAACTCAGTAATAAAACCAATCCCTGAACCCCTCAGGAGCAGTAAAGTTTTCTGCTGGATTAATGAAACAACTTCGCTCAACAGTCTGAGCAGCAGCACAGCTTGGCACAAGGGAGGGGAAAAGGAATGAGGACACTCTTTCAGCAGCAGCCGCAGGTGCCAGAGGGGCTCTGACCATTTGTCCAACTGCGCCCTGAGCGGTCAGAGGGACTTTTCCTGGGCTGAACAGTCAGGGAGGTGTATCCTGACACACCTACAGCATGAAAGCAGTAAGGCAAAAAGAAACAAAGCTGTAATACATCAGCAAGAATCCAAGCTGTGGGTGTAGTTGCCATGATGGAAGGAAGGGATGCCATCCAGAGGCTCAGAAGGTGGAGGTTCAACAAGGCCAAGCACAAGGCCCTGCACGTGGGTCAGGGCAATCCCAAGCTCAAACACAGGGCAGAGAATTGACTGAGAGCAGCCCTGGGGAGGTGCTGGTGGGTGAGAGGCTGGACATGACCTGGCAACGAGCACTTGCATCCTAGAAAAGAAACAATGTCCTGAGCTGCAGCTCCAGAGCGTGGGCAGCAGGGGAAGGGTGGGATTCTTCCCCTCTGCTCCGCTCTGGTGAGACCCCACCTGCAGTGCTGCCTCCAGCTCTGGGGTCCCAGCACAGGAAGGACATGGACCTGTTGGAGCAAGTCCAGGGAAGGGCCACAAAGATGATCAGAGCACTGACACCTCCTATGAAAAAACTCTTCACAGACAGACTGGGGTTGTTCTGCGTGGAGAGGAGGCTCCAGTACCTCAAGTACCCAAAGAGGCTACAAGAGAGCTGGAGAGGGCAGGTCTAGATTACGTATTCCTAGGAAATTCTTACTGTCAGGGTGGCTGAGGCACTGGAACAGGTTACCCACAAAAGCTGTGGATGCCCCATCCCTGGAAGAGCTCTAGGCCAGGCTGGATGGGGCTCTGAGCAACCCGACCTAGTGGAAGGTGTCCCTGCCCATAGAAGGGGCTTGGAACGAGATGACCTCCAAGGTCCCTTTGAACCCAGGCCATTCTATGATTTGAACTCAAACCCACAGATCAGTCCTTCAAGGCTGGAAGACAGTAACACACCTTCTTAAAGAAACAGGTGTCAAGGGAAGACATGGAGGAGTCAGAGACTGTTTAGCCTAATTTCAACTTCCAGAAAAGATTTTTAGCTACACACAACCATCAACAACCTAGAAATGACAGTAAAAGCCAATAAACATGGATGTGAAGAAAACCAATCAAGTCAAGCAAACCTTTCATTCTGTGACTGTGGCTTTCTCAGAGGACTAGTACACATCTCAACATCTGACATTTCCAGGATGTCCTCAGAACTGCTGCACAGAACATGGCCTAGTAAGAGCAAACCGTGGGCAATTTTGTCTGTGCTCACGTAACTCTCAATATGAAAGGACCAAATTTGAGGCAGGCACAAGGACCTCCCTTTGAACACAGTGTAACCCTCATTAAACCCACAGGTACCACAAAGGTGCAAGTCCACTACACGAAAAGATCAAACTTTACAAGATCTTGAAAATGGAGAAGGGCCTGAATGCAAAGGATAAAATTCAATTTGCACAAAAGCAAAAACTACAGTCACATATATATAATGAACTGCACAAACAGGCAAAGGGGAGTGACTCAATTAACAGGAGCTGCTGCTACAGCGGATCACAAACTGCTCTGAAAAAAAGAAGGGATAACTAAGAGCAATAATTTGCCAGACACTTGCAGCAGCCATCTCATAGTCCTTGGCATCAATACACCAGGCAAACACTGCCCATTTTCAGTACTGCATTGTAAGAAAATATAAGGACAACTGAAGAGATCGTAAAAGGAGAGCAGTGAGACCAATAACATGTAATGGTTGACGGAAATAACTCAAATTACTAAATCTAGGAAGGGGAGGGAAGGAGCTGTTAATCAAATATAGGGAAAACTGAAAGAAAAGGATAAATTGTTTGCCTTGCCCATTAAAGATCAGAATAAAAGGATGAGAGGACAAATAAGAAAAAAATTATTTTACAGCAGATTTCTTTGCAAAGTGTTGAATCACCTGAAGATCTCCAGCAAACACATCCAACAAAGGTTTGTCAGATGTTAACTTGTTAACTTCGAACTAGTTAATTGTAGCAATGCATTCGCAATACATGGCATGGAGAATGTCCTGCCAAAAATGGGCTGATGAAGAAAATCTACCAGCCACTGAGAATGCTTTAACAACTGATGCTTTTAATGTGGTTTGAATGTACTGAATGTAAAAACTGAAGTGTCACTGTTTCTTCTTCCCAAAACCCCCTGCCAGGCCATGAGGCTGGGAAAGATTGTGACCTCATGTTACCTGAAACCCTCTCCCATTGAACGTAAATCCCCTTACTCTCACTGGCCCAAAGCCAGACTCCGCTCTTGTCCCTTATTGGTGAGTTTGTATCCCTCCAAAGTCCATATAAACCTGTTCCCCTGAATAAACTTCCTCTTTGTTCCTGTCCTCGCAGGTGGTCTCTGCCTGTCCTTTCTCGGGGGCTCTCAGAGACCACGTGGTCGGGGTAAAAGAGAGCACACACTTCTAGGTTAATGGACTGACAAATCCAAGACCAGGAGAAGCACCATATCATTGCAGAATTCCTTCAGCACACAGCACAACGAGGCTACAAGAAACACACCTTCAGTTAATGGCTTCCTAAAGCACAGGAATTGGTGGGGATTGCTCAGCATTTCACTTCATCTGTACTAAGAAGGTGCCTCTGGGGCAAGACAGTAAAATCAATGCACTGAGCATTGTTCCAGTCAAACATCAAGTCTGCCCCTGGGATTTCAGCAAGGCAATAAAAATTTACACTTGCCCGCCATGAGGACACAGTAATGAGTTCAAAATATTAGTGGCATTTTTCTCAACAGAACTAAATAGCTTAACTGAAGTGATGTGGGCTGCAAGTAGGTGGCAAAAGCTGATTATTTACATTCTTTAAAATCCTCCTAAGGCCCTGACAGGATTCACAGCTATCAGGTAACTGATGCAGCTGTTGCCATCTACACAGATAACAGAGCCCAGGGATGCTGGACCTGCAGAGGACAGTTTTTCACCACCTGAAGGACTGACTTACTGGCTACAAGGATATCCAAACTAATTCCATTTTGTCCAGTTACAGAAACAGTCTGACTCAGCCTCATTGTCAGCTCACAAACAGGTCTTCTAGTAACCAAAAAAATTTAAAGAGTACTTAAGCATCAAGCCAGGTGATGAAAAATTCCCCACTTCCTCTCCCCTCAAAATTTAAAAGCTAATTCTGATTACACAGAAAAAGTTCCAACACAAATCCGTCTCTCCTGTGCCTGCTGTAACTGTTCTTCTGTCAACTTCCAATCTAACAAGCGAAACTGTATTACTTGTCTGACAGGTGTATTGAGGAGGAGGCTGAGAGTTCAATTTCAACTCCAGAATTGTGAATAACCCACCTGAGAGATGCAGATTTCCAGGTAAACCCAGGAGAACTTCAACAATGTGGACTTCAGCAACAGAATTTACTGTGAAATTGGCCTCTTGCCACAGAACTCAATGACTTCGAAATACACATCACTTAAAATGAAAGAACCTCATATGCCACAAATCAGGAGGTGGAAGATTATCGAGTAGCACTGAAAGGATCGAGGTCAGAAATAAAAACTGATAAAACACACTAAAATACTTTCCATTTCAGGCTTAGCTCATCCTTCTTTCTCATTTTTATTATTTTTCAGCACTTTTTTAGAAATCTTTTTAAATACTTAAGTTTGTCAGACTGATGTGCTACAGTGAGTTCTCAGAAACAACCAAAGAGCCTCATTCAGCCTCATCTCAGTGTTTTAGTTAAAATTAGCAAAGCAGCACCCAAGTTTCCGAAGGCTAATGAAGTCCAAGATACACACTCAAAGCAGACTTGATAAAACTTCCTACTTGGACCTCAGAAAACAACTCACTCCTCAACTTGGACTGTACTCCAACTGCCAGACATTGCTCAGGCAGCTCAGGACAACAGGCAGCACCACAGCACAGAGTCTGGGCAATGCAGAAACAGAAAACCACATTTAAAGTCCCATCAAAACATACTGCAAGAGCGTATTAGAATCCCTTTAAAAGAGTCATAGAGAACTCAATGAGACAGGGGAATGTTCTCAATCTGCACAAAATGTAACAGAAAGGAATACTAAGCTAAAAAAACATTTCACCCGTAGCAGATCACCTGAGTAAAATAAAATAAGCAGCCAAAATAAGATAAAAATAAAGAAATTACAAGGGAAAACAACAGCTAGGCAACCAAGATACTGACCTAAATATTCCAGGAAACAGGGATGCTGCACAGAAGACAAGTGAAGTCTGATGTATGGCTGTACATGTTATTTATACCCCACACACCCCTTATTCAGCAAAACTACAACGAGCCAAACTTCTCCTGCCAAGCAACCAAACTGAGAAGTGATAAAATGCCATGAAAACTAAGGAAAATAAATCACAGAACACAGAGGAAAAAAAGATACCAGAACTAAACCTCCAGCCAAGTACAAATGTAGCTTAGAAGGCAGACCATGGAGCTGACCAGCTGAACACTGTAATAATACAGGTTGGGTTCTTTCATCTTCCTCTCTCTGCTCCTCCTTCACATACACAAAAATGGGAAATTAGGATCTCAGCCCCAATGAACACAGGACTGATTTAACCTTAGATCTGGAAGTTACTATTATAGTACCAATTTAATCTTATCTTTTTAGTAAAATAACGCTAATATAATACACAACAACAAAATGTGGGCTTTTTCTGAACCATGTCTTTAGGGCAAACACTGGCACAGCTACACCTGCATTAGTGCTGCCCAAGATGACAGACTGGACCTAAGGAACACACTTAGAAGGACAGATCCAGCTTTTTTAACAAAAAAAATAACCAAAGAGCAGGTCTGGAGGGCTGCCCATAATGTCCCCTGTGATTTTCATTACTAATGATTCATTTTACATACTGAAGAAAACCCCAGTGACTGTAGGTCACACAATATTCATATTCCATGGCAGCACATATTTTCTTAACCAGCACAAATGTTCTCTTGCAGCAGCATTTCAGTTCTGCATATCCTTGTGGGTAACACACCTGAAATTTGTCAGTAAATGCAAGTGTTCTGTGCAAATGTTTATGTAGCCAAAGGAAAAAAAAGCATGTTTTTCATCCAAGAGATGAGTGTAACACACTTGAACTATCAAAATTGTTTAAAATTGAAGACTAAACTAGCTTAAAGGTGATCCATACAACACCTAAATTCACAAATAATGGAGTTAAATGGGCAAATGACAGATAAAGTCAATATAAATAAAACACCACTGAGTTTCTTCCTAAGTTGTTTCCGAGTATCTGTACAGGCTTTACACAACCCCCTCATCACCAAGGTGGAAATCTTAAGAAAGTTACAATTTTTTTTCCCCTGAAGACCTGATACAAATCATTTATATGCAACAGAAATGTATATTCTACAGCAAGTTAATAAATAGCAGAGGTGATATTTAATCAGTAACTGCTGTTAAAGTTCAAAAAAATAAAAATGAAAAGCTACCTGTCATTTTGCCACCTAACTGAGGAGCTTTCCACAGAACACAGCCAGGTGGGGAGAAATGCAAAGAGCTCAGTACCAAATCAGTAGCCTTGTTAACAACCAAGTACTCCTTCAGGGACCGATTTCGAAGACTCAAACCACAGGTTTTATGTATAACATTGTATCAAAACATTCCGTGGTGTTACGGAGAAGTTCATACAGATGAACTACAGTTTGGATGCTCAGTCAGCCACAACTAAATAATTTCAACCCTCCAAAACTCAGGGTTAAGCTTCAGCTACAGAAATAAATCCAAAGAAACCTGCACACACAAGCATGCACACACTTCCCCTCCCCCATAAAATCCAATTTTATGTCTCAGTTAACAGCCTTCTCATCTTCAGCACGGCAGAACTGACTTAATACTTAAGAATTCCCTTGTTTCTAGTCTTCCGTGTCATCCACGCAGCACAGCTAACAGCAACTATTCTAAAAACAAAAACTCCATTCACAGTTGTTTGAAACCATTATATGACTTTAGAAAGTAAAATGTATAACCTCTTACCTGAGCATGAAAATTTGACATAGTCGTTGTCTCTATATCTTTCTTTCCCAAAATCTCCATTTTCACTGGTGAATTGGGAAAATTAAACGAAAAGTAGTCTAAAAAGTCAGGTAAATAAGTAGCTGCCCCATGAACAATACCCATTACATAGTAAGCTGCACAGTTTTCATTTTCACTAAAAACCAGACCCACAAACTCTTCTGCAAATCTCTCCATCTCCACAGGAGACAAGTGGGAGAGTTCATTACTGTAGGCATGGATAACTGATGCACCTCCGTTAGGCTGGTGCTCAATATGAATCAGCTGTTTGAACTCCAATGTGTCCAACCTTTTGAGTTTATTTTGAACCCGTGGCTCCTTTAACGAGACAAATGGAAACTCACTGTTCTCTGGTATCTTGGACTCACAGTCCTTCTTGGGATCCATATTTTTCCCATTGAAATCCTTAAGATGATCATCTATGATGCCTTTGGCTTCCTGATCCTCAATGTCAGAAACCAATCCTGAGCAGATGGTCTGAATGGATTTGCTGTACATTTTTGGACGCTTCCTCTTCTCATTCTCTTTATGTTTCTTTTTCTTTTTCTTCTTAACTTTTTTAATCTGTAGCTCTTCTGCATTGGTTTTGGGTTTCTCCTTCCCACCTGTTGAGAGGAAAAAAGATCTCTTAAGACTATTTACAAAATATGTATTCAAAGATCAGGATTTGAAGTCACCAAAGCCCCCACCGTGGCACAAAAGATCAGAGACCAAGAGGAAGGATCACAATGTGCATCTTGCCAAAAGGGAGCAGAGAAAGAGACACCCCCCCCATTCACATTCTGCCAGAAAAATCAGCTGACAAATAAGGGAAGGACATCACAAAAAACCAAGTTTCCAAAGGCTGTTTTTATGATGACTCAGTCCTTCGTCATTGCCTTTAACTGGTCATCAAGAGTCACTGTCCCAGAAAGCCCAGAGATGTCACAGGACAGCCACCCAATGCTGCCAAACAAGGGATTTACAAGCCAGCCAGGAATATCAACCAGCAGCACGAGCTGTTCACAAGATGCCACTGCCAGAACCCACCTTGCCAGATGAGTTTTCCACGGTCATTGTTTCATAACTAAATAAACTTTGTTGAACTATATGTGGGAAGACCTAAAAACTGACCTGGTACTTACTAGAAAATAAATAGAACTTAAACAAAACAAAACACACATTAAGGAAAATGCTCACGAAACAGAAACTAGTTTCAAGTTTACATAACAGGCAAGCTGAATTGAGAGCAAACTGTAATGCCTAAAGGCAGAAGTACTCACTAGAGGATAACATGCTCAAGCAATTCCCAAGCTAAATGTTCTCCCTTGTTTTGAAGTGTTTTACTTCAAGTGATTTGGGAGGGCGTTTTTTCAAGTAATAGAAGTGGTAGCGAAAAAAACTTCTGACACTGCACTGCCCTAAAATCCAGCAGCTGAAATTATTTAGGGAATAGTGAAATGAAGTTACTGGGTATGTTTCAGTGCAAAATCATAATCACAACAAGCAACTGAAGACCAGCAGGTTCAAACACAGAAGATTACAAGTTTAGAAAATACATATTTCATTGCAAGACTAAGTAAGCTCAAATGCACAAGAGCTCAGTTAACCAGTCTCTACTGTTATGCTGCAGTAAACTATTTCCAGTTTGCAATCCTCAGCCCAAATAATTCATGAGTCTCTTGGGGGAAAAAAAAAAGATAGAAAGAAAAAATAGAGACCACAACTGTTGGTGCACAGAATCACAAATTCTTGCTGATAAAATTAAGAGGTTTGGACATGGAAGATGCAGGTCCTGGAAAGGAGAATAAACAATTAAGACATTTGCCTCTGAGCCCCTCGAGGCTTGTGACAGCAGCTACACACTCTGGGACCCCTCACGTGGAGGAAGGCAAGGTAGTTATGGCCATGGATTCCATTTTCTTACGGAGAAGAGTGCCCTGAGATCACTTCATTTCTTTCTTAGCCCAAACAAGGAAATGGGCTCTAGGAGTTCTTAACTTAATCCACACAGTTAATAACTACAAAGATTGCCTTCACTCGAAGTCAGGTTTAACATGGCACACTCCACGAGCACAACTTCACTTCTATTCAGCTGCCAAAAGGCAGAGTATCCTCATGGAATTCTGTCCTTCCTTAGGCTAAATGTCCTGTAAAACCAGCACCACTTCTGCAACAGGACTGCAACATTCACCACTTCTTTGTTAACATCTTCCTTCTGTCCCAAGGCTTTAGATCTGACAGGCATGAGAAGATGGGGAAGAGCAGCAGCACATGCACAGCTGGGGGACTCGGCCTTAGGGGAGTCCTGAGAACAGCTCACCGAGGGCAGCAGGGAACGACAGTGAAATGTCACCACCTGACAGAAACCACCCACTGCTCCCACTCTGGGATACTGTAATGGTGCCATTATAGCACAGCTCCACTCAGGGGGAAACAGGAATAAAGAAATGGTTTATGACAGTGAGAAGTTCTGTATTGCAGGCTTAGAAATATATTCCCAAATCTCAAATTACAGACTACAGAACAGATATTTCTCCCCTACTCCTGACTGCAGGAATACACAACCAGAAAGGATCCAAGAGCATACAGGTATTTCCAACTCGTAAAAATGATTTAACTGACCATTTTAAAATTGTTTCGCTCTAAACACGAAAATTTGTTGCTATGTTGATGGATATTGCAAAGAAGTGAAACATTTCCAGATATTACATTAGTCTGAATATAGAAAAAAACAGAATTATAGGACCAAATGCTAGAGCAAGGTGAGAGCGGGGAAAGCAGGAGAGACCCATCAACCCTCTTCACTTGTCTGAAAAGGGAGCTCAGACCTCTGTGGGGACAGAGGTGGGATGTTGTGCATGGCAGGGAGAGGATGGACATGTCTATTCACTTTGGTGCAATCAGCAATAATATAAATGGCAACAAGTACAACAACTAAGTTCAAAGCAAGAAGCGATTTGCTACGGTAAGAGCCAAACTACTCTGTCATACTCAAACATGTTCATAATCACAAAGGAAAACCTTAAGACAACCAAAGATTGGCATCTCTATGTTCTTGCTGAACATCTAACTACACAATTGCATCCATTATTACTGGTTGAAATGTGAAGTACTTATTTGGGAGATGGGTACAAATCTCTGAGTGTGCAAAACTACTTCTAAAATTGTGGACTTCCATTCCCACAGTACAAGAAAGAAGATGACCTGATTTCCCCTCCTAATTTGTCCCATTTGCTGCCTTTGGATCTCTGTTCTGAGTTTTACTGGCTAAAAATCAATTTCATTCAACTCCTCCTGCAGTACATGGTGGCTGATTTTTTAATTCATCATTTAATGTATTTCACAGAGGCAGCTGTGCAATAAAATAAAAAAGTAAAAATAAAATATATATTAAAAATAGAAGTCTGCTACTAAACTGCCTCCTTGGAGAGGTGGTGGGCACCCCAAGCCTCTCTGTGTTTAGGAGGCATTTGGAAAAGTTCTTAATAACACACTCACTTTTGGTCAGCCCTGAAGTGGTCGGGCAGTGGGGCTGAATGATCACTGAAGGTCCCTTCCAACTGAAATAGCTGGTTCTGTTCTAACCACTCCAAAGAGCACAGCCATGGCCTTCAAAGTAGTGGTGTTTTTAAGACAGAAACAACAATAAAACCACTATAACGCAATTAAGATCAGATAGATGGAATGTAAATCAGTCTCAAATTATGCAAAGTTCACATGAACATCCAAAAAGGTTTATGCTTAAACCGAGTTGTAAACATACATTTTAGTTAATTTGGCATACATTTATGGAAGCACTTAAAACCTTAACAGGAATTACACCAAGACATTCTTGAAGTGAAGAACATTTGTCAGTCTCTGTGTTTGTTTTCACACTGTCACTGTGAAACCTTCAGAAGGGAAAAGAGCTTTTAACCACAGGATAAAAGAACTCATTTCTTGCCAGCTTGATAAGAAATTTTCTGTTCAGCTTTAAACAAAGAGATTTTAATATAATCTGATTTTACTTTTGAACACAAGATAAAAGGGTTATGCCATATATACATGTATCAAGTATTACAGTTCATCAGTACACACTTTCCAAATCATGTTAAGTTGCAAAAAATGGTGCACACAATTTGGAACCAAGTAAATATGTGCTAACAGGCTCTCACCTCTGAACACAACTCTCTTTCACAGAACTGTTTGGATTTGTATATATGAGAGACCGTTTTAAATTCTGAAACACTTGGAAACCAAGAGCAACAATCACTGAAAGAGCAGAAGGCCATATAACAAAAACCCACAAGATTTATGATGGGAAGTAGCAAAGATCCCTGAACTGCTACTTGCAGCTGGAAAAAGAGGGGGAAATGGTGTCTATCCTTGTGAGACAAAACACGAACCCCTTCTTCAAGGGTCTGAGCTACTGATGCCACTAAAGAGGAAAAAAGCCTTAAAACACAGAAGTCAGAAAACACAGATTCCAAATGGGAATTTTTTTTAAATATTTCTTGAATTCAAGACTTTGAAAAAAATTACCAACAAGAGTAAAACTTAATTCTCTGAAACCACTTCAAGCAGTAATTAAAAGGTCACATGACTTCAAAAACTGCTTAGTTGTCTTGAGCCTTTTTCAAATCCACACAAGCTTTTGCTGCTGCACACACAAGAGAAATTCTGTCAGTAACTCTACTCCAATTTCACACGGGCTAATGACGTACTGACAGATAATTATTTTTAGATACTTCATACACCGTATTTCAAAGAAAAAATATTTATATTATAAAATTAAATTGTATACTGAAAGACTGAAAAAATGTGAAATGAGTACTCAGTTGTTCAGCCTTCCAATATGATAGAGCTGAGCAATGTATGAGCTCATTGTCACAGATCAGTCCAGTCCCCGAGTCTCCTCTCCCAGCACACAGACCCACCCCATCCCCACCACTGACTGATCCCGGTTCACATTCCTGCCCCATCCCCACCACTGACTGATCCCGGCACACAGACCTGCCCCATCCCCACCACTGACCGATCCCG
>VWZD01012018.1:50585-112184 GCA_013396695.1 Sakesphorus luctuosus | reverse complement strand
GACCTGCCCCAGCCCCACCACTGACCGATCCCGGCACACGGACCTGCCCCATCCCCACCACTGACTGATCCCGGCACACGGACCTGCCCCATCCCCACCACTGACTGATGCTCACCTGACTGCACAGTAACCCAACGGCTCAGCAGAAAACTATTCACTTTGCTGATCCAGAGCAGCCAAAAGAACTGGTTCACAGCACTGTCTGACACGAACTAAAGCACGGGGGCCACCACAGGCAGGCAATGGGGGTACCAGAGCCCACCCTGCATCAGTGCCAGCAAACAGCTCGATCTGCTCCCCAGACCTTCGTCCCTCCACCCGCAGCACTAAACAAGGAGGAGTTTTTAGGGGGGGAAAAAAAAGAAAAAAAGTCCCACCACTTCACACAACAGTGCATATTTCAGAGGATCCATTTCCTACCAAACCTTACGAGAAAGCTTCCTAACCCAAAGCTTGAACTCTTACATTTAACATACAAGTTAGACAATTTATATTTTATAGGTAACATTTTAGTTGATTTAACTCTAATATGGATCCGACCACAATTTCTTCCCCCTGTCCTGTGGGGGTGGTGCTGTACAGTGCTTGCCCCCCATGCTGCTTTGACATCTACATATGCCCAATGTTAGAACATTTACGTTCAATTCTTTCAGTATACAGACAGGTTCCTGAAGAACACAAACACGAAGCAAAAAACTGATTTCTAGAAGCAAGCAGTGTTTTTCAGCAGAGCTTGAATAGATTCTGACAGAATGAGAAATAAGCACATTTCTAGCCTAAGGCTTCTGCTCTGCTGAATTTCAAAGTCTGACTCTGAAGTAGGTGTTTAAAGCTGCTCAGAATTTGCAAATACTCCAAAGGCAAAGTGAGTTAGTTTGCTGAAATACTGGGATTGCTATCAGCAATGCCAAATAAATACTTTCATCTTCTTCTGCATTAGCTGTGGAGAGGAGCAGAAACACCCTCATTCAGCCACTCCTCTGCTGCATATATCAAAATACTTGAAAGTAAAATGTGCTGCTTCTTCCAAAACCAAAAATGCTGCTTTGACACTTGGCTAATGGACACCAAAAAAGAACAGCTGCTTCCCACATCTCCTTAGGGCAGTCATCGAGTGGCCTCAGAGCAGACATACAGAATTTTGTGAAAACATTCATAAGCAATCCAAAAGGCTAAATAAAGATCCCAACACAAGCCTGAGACACCCAAAGCAGCTCAGTTTTAAACAAGATTTGGCCGCAGCAGTGCAGTGCTCAGCACAAGCTGACTGACTGTGCCTCCCACGTACTGCTGAGGCACTCACAGCACCGAAGTTCCAAGAAAGGTGTTTCAGTCTTCCCCAGCAATTACAATAAAGGTGTGAACATCCATACATGCATATCCACACACTGCTGGAATCGAATTTCAGCCAAGGCAGAGTCCCATTGTGGAGTGCACAGCACCTTTGTCCCTGTGGCCTGAGATGCATTTGGACACACACAGCTACTGAACCACCTATAAATAAGCTTCTTCCACTGTATAGTCTGGAAGCTCAAGAAAAAATTAACCATTTTCACTTGTATTAGAAACAAGGTAGTTAAGGTGAGTCAGAGAAATGCTGTAGGACCCCAAGAATGAGAAATAACAGGCACAGGGGATGAACAGAAAACCCTCAGCACTCTCAGACCTTGACAGGACCTTCCCTTTAATCCGATGTTGAAAAGACTGAGCTCACATTTTATTGGACTGTAAAAAAATAAATTTAAAAAAATCAAAGAATAGCAAAATTTTAATTCTGCTTCTGCTCTTATTTGGCCAACAATGTCTGCACAAGGATGGAGTTATAAAAATTGCACCAAGTTAAGGAAATGAGAAGAATGGAAATGTGTGTTCATTCTGTTCATGCATGCACAAACTCAGCAGTATCAGAACTACCTCTAAAACACTTTTAACCATCTGTAGGCAAGTCAGGCCTTACTTGTCCCACACACATGTCTATAGGAAAGGTAGATCTTTCCAGATAACTCAGTACATTTCATTTCTTGTGGTGCCACAATATCCCCATCAGTCACAGCACAAGGCTGAGATTCAGAACTGTTCAAATGCTGCAAATAAGCCAGAGCTCTGTTATCACCAGATGACCCAAACTTGTAATTTAAACTGATGCTGGACAGCCTGAACTCTCGTTAACTACAGACATCTTCCCAGAGCAAGTTACTACAAGTAGAAAAGGCAGATGTTACCTGAAGTTTACTTTAGGTTGTGTTTTGACCATCAGAACATTTGATCTGAAATTTTAAATAAGCAGAGGCCATGAAGTAAAATGGTTCATTCAGTTGTTGAACCAGAGCAGTGTTTCTTAACTCTGAGGTCCCAGTCACCAAAATTACTATGGAAGGACTTTTGAGATTCAAAACAAAGACCAAAAATTAATAACAGCACTAAATGATTCATTTCCCATAGTTTTGTAGCTGACAGATAGTAGCAGGAAGGCACAAACATTTTTTAATAGCAGCCAGTAATTAAAGTCAGTTTTCACTTGCTCACTGTAGGAGAGCCCAGTTACCAAAATTTAAGAGAGCTGAGGAGCACTTGGTGGGGAACAGAAAAACAAAAGAACCTCAGTGCACCAAAGCCTGAACAGGGGCCTGATCTCCTAGATTTTTCCAATTGAACAGGACTGGAACACAGCAGCTCACTCCTCACTCTATGAAAGGGACCAGGGAGAAACAACCTTCAGTCAGTGACCTTCACTGCCTTCCCACAGTCCCACACTGCCAGACACGACTCTCACTGCAATCCACACTGACGCTACTGAAGAGTCTCAGCTCTGCTACAGCCCTTCAGGCTGAGCCCTTAAATAGCCAACACAAAGCTCCCTGCTCAAACCACAGAAGTGTCCCCCTGGGTAGGCCAGTGGGTTTAAAGTTCATAACCAAAAACAACTGAAAAATTGAACAGGACCGGCCAAGATGCCATTCACAAACCAGTAAAGAAATAAAATATTCAGTGTTCTTGGAGCCATTGCCACTTAACCAAAATCCCTCCAGTTTGTACCAGCCAGGTAACAAAAATATAAAACTGTTAGTTAACTAACATATCACATTATATATTTGTTTTTATATATTTTTCAATAGATGTGATTTTATATAATAATTTGATGAGTTAATGAAAAGCATATTAAAAAAGTTCAAAAGGATTAGAACAACTGACCTCCTAATGGAGTTAAAACAGGTACATGGAATTCTAAACAGACATGAAGTGCACAGTCACTCCACAAGTCAGGACAAAGAGCAAGATCAGCTGCTGGCAGGCTGCAAATCTAACAGGCCACGTGCTGAAAACAAACGGAATTTTAAGGTGTTCCAGTCCAGAGCCCAGGAAACAAACCAAACAGGAGGAGCACCACCAAGAACTGACAGCTGTCTTGTTCTATTTACAGGCTTGAAAGCTTGACTATTAAACATAAGAAAAGTCAAGCCTAAAATACAACAAATAATTCCATTTCATGTTTCTTCAGCCCTCCTGGAAGCCGAATAGTCACAATCACCTTGAGAACAGCCATTCAGGGTTTTCAGAGAGTGACACCTATGGGTGTACAAACACAGGATGTGATAAAACCTGCTACAAAGATACACATTGACTTCTACCATGTTTAATTCTATCACTGTTAATATAACTGACTCTTACCTACCAGAGCCACACAGGAAGATCCCAATGTGCTTGCCCCTACATCCTTTCCAACACTGCACTCATTAAAGCTTCAGTGACATAGTGTAAAATAAGCAGAGATTTATAAAGTGATGAATTAAAAAATATAAACCTCTAAAATATTTCCAGAAGTTCCTGTACAACAAACAGAGTGAAAATACGAAGTATGCAAAGAGCCTCTGGATTCTGGTCACCTGAGTTACCACACTAAACAGACATATAAAATTACAGATTGACTACCTTATGTACCTTACAGAAGTATTTCAAAAAGAAGCAACCCATTATTCTTTCCATACATCTAAGTATCTGTTCTCCAAATAAGTGACAACCCAAATAAAAGCCATTAACAGAAATCCCACCTAGACTAAAAGCAAGGACAGAAAACTTGTGGAGAGCAAAGGTCTAACCAAGATTTCTGTTCAAAATTTAAAGTCTGCATATGAGAAGAAAAATTTGTAAGAGGAATCAATGCAGGACAAAATTTCTGTGTAGTTCCACATGCTTGGATCTTAAAATACACGGTGGAGTGAAAAAGTGCTGAGTTAATCACGTTATTCCAAAGCAGCTTTCCACTTCAACAGCACACACTCCTCTACCAGCATCTCTCACCCTGCTATGGAGAACTTTACAGACAGCAGAGAAACCCACACAGAAGCAGAGGGCTGTTCTGAACTGCCCATCACAGGATTTTAATGAGTCTGTAGCCTCAAAATTAGAACTGAAACCCACTTCCCATACACAATACAATCTGAGGGTACATGAAAAATATTTTGTGTGCACCCAGCCTAACACTCACTTGAACACATTTATTAGCAATAATCTGGAGGTACAAAGATTGTTCTCAAGGGAAGAACTCCTGTAAGCATGACAGCATTGAAATTCTCTCTGAAGTCTTATCTTTGAAACATAGTAATTAAAAAACTACCATTATCTCCACAGTCTTCACCATAAAAAGGCGTTTCAAATAATACATGTGGAAATGCTACACAGCCCATCGTAATCTGTAACCACAGCCCTTAGATCAGTATTTCAGAGCTCATCCAAAAAAAAATCATTTAAAAAATCATAGATTTTGCAGGCAGTGGTGGAAAAAGACTTGACCTTTACTTTTCATTGAACCAGAAGGCTTTGCTTCACGTTCCAGACCCCACTCCAGCAGGACACACTTCAAAGCTTTACAGCACAGCTCTCCCTCCAGCTGCTCCATCACATCTGACATCTGTGTTTTACCTTCTACTCACATATTTTATTAGTAACAGTTGGTAACTTGGTGCATAAGGACTGTGAAGCAAACCCAGTGGCAAATCAGTGTGGTGGGGTGTGTGCCCTGCACTCCCACCTCAGTCTGACCCATTCCCTCCATGTCCCATCAATTAAAGTGCAAATCCTTCAACATTTCCACTAAAGATACCAAAGACAAAATACAGTGGATGGGGAAAAGTATGTGGTATGACTCAGGTCTTATGTTCAGTATACTAATTTTAGAATTACTCCTGTGCAAAATCCAACTAGAAAAAAAAATCTAAAAGGTTCATAAGAATGTACATTCAAATGTAATTCCTTCCAGAATAATAATAATAATTAAAAAAAAAATCTTCAAAACATTTTGTACTTATATATGTTCATGCCAGCAAAATAAAATGTTCATTTCCAGTTCTTTCCTGCATTTCAGCATTCAACAAACCCAGGCATTTAACCTTGCAGAAACACAGTAAGAATTTCTCCTACTGCATTTTTAGCAATTGCTGTGCTCTGATATAAATAATGAGAAAAGCAATGCTGAGTGCTTTTTTCTTAAAGGAAAAACACAAATGGGACTGTTTACAAATAAACCTGTTAATCACTTTCCTTTTTGCAGAACCTCCAGTAACTTTCAGTCACATCACATCAACTCCATTTCTAGAATGTAACTATTTACTATGAAGATTATTTTAAAAGACAAGTTAAAAATTCAGAAACTGTAAGTGATTTAAACAATCTGCATGTGCCAAGCAGCTTTTTTCCAAAAACTGAGCTCTTCCTTCCACATAACAGAGTGAGAGACACAGAGGCAATTAAATAGCCTTATTCTACAGAGAATACATCTGTGGGCTCAACCCAGAACAACATCTTCAAGTGCAAAAGGATGACAAAACCCCTTTTCATTTTAGGTTCATAACAAAAGCCACCAGCCTCTCTGAAAGTGCCTCATTTCCTTTAGCAGCCTCAGGAACTGCAAAAAACCCCCTCTGTGAGAACTGTCTGTCTCCAGCAATGGCAGGTTTCAGCGCTGCTTTCAACACAACGCCAACCCACGTTTGGGCAGATGAGCAGCTCACACGCCTGAGCTTCCTGATACCACTCTGCCACTTTGGGCTTAAAGCACCAAAATCCGGCCTGTGCACCAACTCTCCCTCAAAAGGCATCAGTCCCTCAGTACTGACCTCTCTGTAACTGGTCACCTTTACCTTGGCCAGCTGTCTGAAGTCACACAGGCTGTTCCTCCAGCCCCTCACCCAAAGTAAGTCACAAACAGATGGTCAGAGCAACATTTTACAACACGATACAAATCTAATAACCAGAAGAAGGAAATAAAATGTCTTTAGGCACTCTAGTGCTGATCTCTAGACAAACACACAAAAAAAAAGGAAAAAGCAACCACAAAACCAAAAACCCAAAGAAAGGGGAAGCAAGACTTGTTCCAAAACTTTGTTCCAAAGCCCAGACAGTAAATACTGAGCTCAGAACAAGGCTTGGAGCTTTTGCTACACAGGAAGAAGATACTCTTAGATAAAGAGTTGAGAAGGTCACAGAGACACTGACCACTGACACATACAAGAGGCTGCATCTTAAAGCACTTCTGCCTTTGCTTTCTCTTGCCCAGGATGTAAAGCCAGACCAGCAATAGGACTCAGGAAATGTTACACGAACCTCACAGCACATAGAAGCACATCCAGTCAGATTTTGGGGGCCCACAGAAGACACTGAGATGCTGTTCTGAACAGGATACAAACCCAGTGGGGAGAATCTATCTGCTCTCCTGACACATCCCCTTCTTTCCCTGAAATAGCCTCTAAAAATACTTCCTGCCAACACACAGAAGAAAACCTAAAACATACTTGACTGTTAACAAGTCAAGTGAAATAGAGTAAGGTATCTAATGCATTTGCAGCACTGTTCTCCGTGAGAATAACCTACCCTGCTACTCAGCAAAGCTGTTCTAACACAGACCCTGGGCATATGCATTTTTACATTAATTTGAAAATAAAGCACCATTTTAGGCTCAACAGCTGCATCAGGCATCATTTATCAGATGTGTGTAAGAAGCCTTCTGTCTTTGCAGCTTCCACCTCATCTCCTGAGTGGCAACAGAAAGAGGACCCAGTGTAACAAAAAGGCTGTGACTCAAACAAAGCCTGAAGAGCCCCAGTGCTGAGGCAGCTCAGTGCTGCCCAACCACCAACATCCTTCCATGCTCAGCAAAGTCACACCTGTCCTTTTCACAGGAAGTCACCAGTTTATGCTCCTCATGTTCAAGGCAATACCTTGAGATCTGACCAACGCAGGTTTGAAGCTGTCATAGTTGCTAATACAGTTAACTTGTGTGTAGAGTATAACATGTGACGTAGTAATTACAGGGTTCTGTGCCTCTGACCCCATACAAACATTTCCAAGATCGTTTTGATTTGGGGTTTCAGTTTCTGGCTTGTAAATTAAATCCTACAGCAGCCAATATAACAGAAAAACTATCAGGAATCTGTTCTTAACTTCAAAAGCAGAGTCTGAAAATAACAGATGAAAAAAAAACCACTGGTCAGCTCAGATAAGCAACACCCTCACAGAAAATCTGATGCAGGCTGACCTCAGTGAAGAGTAAGGTGGTTCAAGAACTGGCTTAACTGCTGTGCTCCAACTGTGAACAGCAGCAAAAAGCCCAGCTGGGAAACACTCGCTACTGGAATAATCCAGACATCAGTATCTTGGGCCGGTTTGCTCAGCACCCTCATTAATGGCATCGTGGGACAGAGCACACCCTCAGCGAGGTGCAGGTGATACAAAACTGGAAGGACAGTGCACACCCTCAGCGAGGTGCAGGTGATACAAAACTGGAAGGACAGTGCACACCCTCAGCGAGGTGCAGGTGATACAAAACTGGAAGGACAGTGCACACCCTCAGCGAGGTGCAGGTGATACAAAACTGGAAGGGGGGTTGACACACCACAGGGTTGTGCTGCCAGTGAGAGGGACTTTGAGAGGCTGCAGAAAAGGGCCCACTCAGGGAACTAATGAAGTCAACAGAGGGACAGGCAAAGCCCTGCCCCTGGGAGGAATAATCCCATGAACCAGCACAGGCTGAACACCTTCATTCCCTTTCATCAGGTGTTTGTACACATTGGTGAGACTTCCCTTGAGCCTCCTCTTCTCCAGGCTTCTCAGTCCCAGCTGTCTCTGCCTTTCCTCATAGGAAAGATCACTCAACAGATTCATAAGATAGTTTCTGTTGGAACAGACCTTTAAAGGCCATCCAGTCTAACCCCTCTGCAGTAAGCAGGGACATCTTCAATTAGATCCAGTTGCTCAAAGCCACGTCCACCCTGATCTTGAATGTTGCCAGGGATGGGACATCTACCACCTCTCTGGGCAAGCTGTTCCAGTCTGCAACCACCACCATAAGAAAATCTTCCTTATATCTAGACTCCAGTTAGTTGTCCAGAGAGACTGTGTTGCCTCCACCTTTGGAGATTACCTGAGTAACCTGTTCTGACTGACACTCCTTGGAGCAGCCTATGACTGGGTCCCTTCCAACCTCAACTGCTGCACAATTCCAAAGTTCAATGGATGTACAGTCCATGGGATAACATTATCTTAACTACATTCCCTCACAGAAAACAAAGCTGAAGAAATCAGCCAAAATTAAGACTGCATGTTGCATATAACATTTTAGTATTGACAAAGTTCCTGAATTGTAACTCCTTAGTTACTCAGTTTTGTACAATTAATGGCAGACAAAATGTAACATGCATTCATTTTTCTTTTCCACAACACAAAGTGATAACCTACATCTTCTCTGCAGTTATCAAAGAAGGCATTACCAATATTATTCTCTAAGTACTGATCTTTTTACTACTACTAATGTATATGCAACACTGTGGTGATAGTTCTATCTTTAATCTCCAGTACCCAACACATTCAACAAAAAAAGTATCATCCACACTTGTTTTAATTTGCAACCTGAGAAAATGGCATAAGTTAAATGAAAAACATAGTATTAAAATAAAGTATTCAACCACAAATATTTTAAGTACTAGAATGAAAAAGCACTGTAGTTTGAACCTACCTTTCTGCAACAATTTCATCTCTCCATTTTCTTTCTTGATTTCGTTCATTATTTTATGCTTCTTCTTCTCTTTTTGCTTCTTTTCCCTTTCTTTAACTTTGTCTTTGATTTGAGCTGAAATGCAAATATTTCACAATTAAGTAGGAAGAGAAAACTAGTTGTGACATACATGTTTCATATTACTCTTATGTAAGCTCTATTAAGAGGCTAAAAGGAGGAGCTACAAGGAAATTCCAGTACTTATAATACAAAAAGCTAATATTTATCTGTTGCATAATCCAACATAAGCTTCTTTAACTCTGACAAGTTTTGTTTCTGTCATGTTAGAACTGTACAAAACAACCCAGCAAGCCAACTGTAAACAGTTAACAATTGTTGCTTACTCCTATGCCTTCTGCTCTTATTTTGCATCTGCACGCAGCTCGTTCCTCGAATTTCAAATTGCATGCATTACATAAGAATTAAGGGGTAAAAAAAAAGTTAAAAAGTACAGTTTGCATTTTCCTGAGTGCACATCTACACATACTCGGAACTTAAAAGCTTTTGCAAGTAGCTTGGAATGATGAATTCATTTGTCAGCTGAGAATCTTTTACATTATGTTCACAGGCTACACTAATGCATCAATAGCAGCCAGATGTAATTAATAGGAACACATGAAACGTGCTGTATTTGCAGTGCCGATGTAACTCACTGGTGCTTCCCCTGCTTACCTTCAATCAGCAACTGCTGACCTGCCCCATTACTCATTCACTTTCTTGTCAAGTCACTCCGCGCTTTTAAATCCCTGACATGCAAAGCAGAGCCTTTAGATTCGCTTTCTGCATGTAAAGTACTAAACCCAGATGAATCGATCATTTCAAGAAGTAACCTTTTCAAGTCGAGTTTATATTCACTTATGAGGCCAAGCCTTTAGAGAAGTCAGACTTTACTAGGCTTACATGCACTGCAGCCAGCACATCTAGCCTCGTTTCCTGGCCTAAAGCCAGTACCTGCTCCAGGAGCTTACCTCCTCAGGCAAAGAGGAAATCTGATTTCAAGCCTCTACATAATGTTATGCTTCCGAATACTTTCTCAGTAATACAGCTGAGACAATCCTGATGTTTTATTCATGGCACTTGCATTATAAACCCCAAGTGGAAGCAAAGAGAAATCCAATTACTCTTCCTTAAACATCTACATAAAATAGAAGCAGCAGGTATCTTCACTACTAACAAATCAAAAATATTTCTCAGTTCCAGAGGGCTGTAAGGAGTGGTCCCCAACCAAACGACTCAGGAGGCACGTTAATGAAGGTGCAAGCAGCTGACAGTAATGCACATAAATGAATGCTCTAACAACGACTACACAGCATTCATACCTTTCCTTTCAGGAGTCTTCTGGTAAGGATACAAAGCTCGAACCTTCAAAGTTGTTAGGGTGAAACAAAGAACTTATTTTAGGGAGAGTTTAAGAAAGCAAATAAAAATCAAAAGAGATGGCAGTTGAAATACGTCTGCTGTCTATTCACAGACCAAGATAAGCAGCTGAAAGAGAACAGAAACTATACTGGCATAAAAATAATTTACAAGAAAAAAAGGAATAAGGTAGCTGTGCTTAAAGCTGTCTGAATGTGTTTGTTCCACGTGACTGGAACAGTCACGTCCAAGAAGAGCCTTCTAAAGCTCAGTGAGAAGGGATGGATGACAAAGCAGATTTGCGTACAGCAGACCATGGAAACCAAACAAGTTTTCCTAAGCAACACAAACCTTTCTAGGAATAGGTTAAGCAGGCGTAACCTTTCCCTCCAGCCTGTTTCTCTTCCCCCCTCCCCCCGCTCCCCCCCTCCAAAACAAAAATCCCTAAATTGTGAATCCCCTGCAGCTCAAGAGAATGAAGTCAGAAATAAATTGTACAACAGGAGTTTAAGTGACACTCTGAGAGCAGACACTCGGTAAGTAAGAGTAACACCAGGCTTGACTTGTAACCTGTGCTGAATGCTCAACTAAGCCAGGATTACCATTACCATGGGAAGACCCAGATTCTATCTCCACACTTTAGAATGGTTAAGAGGCACACTTGACTTTTGCTATCACTTACAAACCAAAGAAAGACTGAAGAGCACATACAAATGATGAGCCTTGCTGAAAGAGGACAAAAGACTGAAAGAATCCTCTACTGCCAGCTCATGAATAGCCTCACAGGCCAATGAATCTTCCAGTTTTGTCAGAAGCAAAACGTAAGGACAGAGAACAAGCAAAAACTTTTTAAAGAGCCTCCAGTTTATTTTCACATCTAGAAAGCAATTAGCAGAGTCAACGGTGAAAGCCTCCCAGACAAAAGAAACAATGGAAGCATCTGGTGACCACTTTCAGCAAAAGCCACAAGCATTATCATACCTGAAGCCTTTGCAAATAGAATGTAAATGTAGCTGAGAAAGGTTTGGAGTTAACTGTTTCCCTTCTAGAAATTACAGTACTGTAAGAACACCAGTGTACAGCCTGAGTCAGGTAAAGAACAGTTGAGCACCCCAATTTAAATGCACAAATCCTCGGATTTCTTCCTTCAAAGCTCACAGAACAGATAAGCGATAGATAGTAATTCTCCTTAGAAAAATAAATATCAAACTATGGAAAAAGATTCATACATTAAAAAAAATCTGTGTCAAAATGAAGAGTCGTTCCATGGATTAACACTTAAGCTTAATTTTCAATTCAAATTACTTCGGTTTAAAAGTATTACTATATATTTTCTAATCTGGCTTGCAGAACTAAACACAATTCTCAAAATTCTGCAGATTATTTTCTTCTGGGATTGATATTCCATTTCACAGCTTTCACTGGGATGCAGAGATTAAAAAAATGAACCAAATTACTTTATGATTGATCTTAACAGAAAACCTACTGCAGCTTAGCTATGCTGGCTCTGCAGAGTCAGTAAATTCAGGAGGATCCAAAAGTCATTACAGTCAATAAACAGAATAGCAACATGCCTGTGGCACAGACACCTTACAAGGAAGGGCAAGCGCAATTTCCCCCGCACTCTCTGTACCAACTGCTGCCACCACACGATGCTGCCCAATGCAGTTCAATACAGGCCTAGAGCTCTCTAAGACTTCCCAAAAATGCCACAGACCAGAACCACACCCAGTGTCTTCTCCGAGGCAAGGTAATAATTCCCTTCAGCTACACGTAATTTCAGTCCAAATATCACTTTCTCAGCCAAGAAACATGAAAACTCTTCACAAAATCCTGCTTTAAAATGAGTACCTTCAACATTAAGCAACTCACAATCTACATGGCACGAAATAAACAACCTGCAAGTGAAGCTGCCGAGGGAAAACAAGAAAAACTTGTTGTGTTGAAGTTACGAAAACCTGGAATGCTCTTTTTTGACCTTTACTAGTAGGAGCTACTACTGGTACCACATTCAAAGGGCAACAGGATCACAAAGCAGTAAAGGCACAGAGATGTTTATGCTAAGCCTCCCATGTCCACAGAATATTCTGCAGTTAGCTTTCATTCTGACAAATAAAAAATACAAAAAGCTTCTTGAGCTGGTGAGGGGACAGCATGAAATGAGTCCCCAGGGAAATAATGCAATCCAAACACACTGACTTCCTATGCCTTTACATACCTCTAAAGACACTAAAACTAACAGCCAAGTTTGAAATAACTTGTATCCCAGGGTAAAAATGAAAGAAATCTGTATCTTCTCATTGATTTTTGCCCTATCAAAACACACTTTTATTTTATATGATTTTGACAGAGAAATACACTATTCAGGAAAGAACTGGTAACAGATTAAACAGAATTAGTAAATACTCCCTATCAGGGTTAAAAAAAAAAAGGAAAGAAAAAAATTCCAAGCACAGTAGGCATCAGGTATGCAAGTCCAGTAAGAGTTAGGCCCGATCCTTAGTTTTCAAAATCTACTGCCTGAGGGGAAAAAAATAATTAAAAAAATTTTATTTATTACTATAGTGTTATTTATAAGTCTTGTGGCAAGTCGACCCTACCTGGACACCAGCTGCCCACCAAAGCCACTCTGTGGCCTTCCTCAGCTGGACAGGGGAGACAAAATATAACAAAAGGCTCATGGGTTGACATAACGATGGAGAAAGATCATACATAATAGCAGTTACCATCATGGACAAAACAGATTCAACTTGGTGAAAAAATAATTTATTATCAATCAGAAGTAGAGTGGAGTAATGAGAAAAAAAATATAAAAATCATCTTCTCCCCACCTCTCCCTTCTTCTCAGGCTTAACTTCACTCCCCATTTTCTCTACTTCTTCTCCCAGAGCCACACAGGGGGATGGGGAATGGAGGTTGTGGTCAATTCATTACAAACTGCCTCTGTCACTGCTTCCTCCTCCTCCTCTCACTCTTCCTGAGCTCCAGCCCGGGGTCCCTCCCACAGGAGACAGTATTCCACAAATTTCTCCAATGTGAGTCCTTCCCATGGGCTACAGCTCCTCACAAACTGCCCCAGTGTGGGTCCCGTGCACAAGGTGCAGTCCTTCAGGAACAGGTTGGGTCCCCAAAGGGGTCACAAGCCTTGCCAGCAAATCTGCCCCAGTGTGGGCCCCTCTCTCCACAGGTGCACAGGTCCTGCCAGGAGCCTGCTCCAGCACGGGCTTTCCATGGGGTCCCGGCATCCTTTGGGCATCCACCTGCTCCAGCATGGGATTCTCCAGGGGCTGGAGGGGGATCTCTGCACCCCACGGGCCCTCCACGGGCTGCAGGGGCACAGCTGCCTCACCATGGGCAGCAGGAAAATCTCTGCTCTGGCACCTGAGGCTTCTGCACTGGCCTTGGTGTCTGCAGAGCTGTTTCTCTCACATATTCTCGCTCATCTCTCTGGCTGCAATTGCTCCTGTCAAGTAACTTTTTCCCCTTCTTAAAGGGGAAAGTGCCCAGAGGCACTTCCATCGACNCCATGGGGTCCCGGCATCCTTTGGGCATCCACCTGCTCCAGCATGGGATTCTCCAGGGGCTGGAGGGGGATCTCTGCACCCCACGGGCCCTCCACGGGCTGCAGGGGCACAGCTGCCTCACCATGGGCAGCAGGAAAATCTCTGCTCTGGCACCTGAGGCTTCTGCACTGGCCTTGGTGTCTGCAGAGCTGTTTCTCTCACATATTCTCGCTCATCTCTCTGGCTGCAATTGCTCCTGTCAAGTAACTTTTTCCCCTTCTTAAAGGGGAAAGTGCCCAGAGGCACTTCCATCGACACTGGCAGCTTCTCACAGAAGCCACACCCCTGCTGCTCCCTCACTACCAAAACCTGAGCATGCACACCCAATACAACTTACTAAAAAATACTGTGTCTTTTTTAAAATACAGAGCTTTGTAGGAGTAAGTACCCCTGTTTGGAGAAAAAACAATACCCAAGGAATTAAGAGAGTTCTAGATGTCTCTTTCAAGTTACCAGTGTCACCACAAAGTCATCACTCTTTAGTTTTAATGTCACAAAAACAGTATATCAGTGAAAGAAATGCAGCAACAGCAACATATTAAAATAAAAAGAGTGCTATATACAGACAGGAAGAAGTCTATTACCAACAAGTGTTACACCTCACCTTCCTAAATGGCATCTGAAGAATGTTTTTGCTTCACAATGATTCCACACAATTAACTGAATTAATTGAGAATGATATGCATACTTTCTTCTCCAATCCAAAGGCTTCTACTTTTTCTGGATGTCGGGCTAAGTACATAAATAAAACAAATTGATATATACTGTATTTATACGTTAAAGAGCCACTTGGAACTAAAGGCTACAAAGTTCTCTCTTTCCAAACTCGGGAGATACCTTCTCGTAATGACTGCAGTGATTTCCTAAGGAGTAAATAAAGGAACACAAATTCACAGAACACACCATTCTTATTTCAGAAATGTAATCAGATCTTTGCCTCTACTGCAAGCTTTCTACAGACAAAAAGGTCAACCAAGTATACAGAGTGGGAAATGCTCCACAGGGAATGGATTACGTGCAACGCAGGCACTGCCAGACTGGAAAATTCGCACCTTGAAGCTGCAGCAGGAGCTCAGGCAAGTCCGTTTCAGCACTGAAAGCGGCAGGATGTACAGCCCTGTCAGATGCCAAAAGCTGCAGCTGCTTTGCATCAGTTTTCCAGATGGTAATCCACATTAGTAGTCAGTCATAGATTATGTTCAAAGTATTCTGCCTCTCTCGCCTCCTTTTGATTTAAGGGCTGTCACTGCACATGAGGCACAATATTTACAGACTACTGCGAAGGGACGCCATCAATATGGATAACACTAGCAGCAGTGTGACTGAAGGGAAGGGGGATAAGGAGGGGAGGACAAGAACATCAGTCATCCTCCCTTCCATCAGCACTCTCCTCACTTTAAACAAATACCCATAAAAAACCTCAAGCAGCCACGCTTAACTGGTTATGCAGATACACGGAGTACATTTAACACCACTATTTTAACAGCTCTGACACCTGCACTTTTATCAGGTACTACAAAGATACACTGGAGAGCAGCTTTCCTGACTTAATGAATGTGAAAAAAACCCACACAGTATTTCCAAGACCCAAAAAATAACCCACCAAAATGACAGTTTTCACATTCCAATAACAAGGAGTATCTGCCTGGCACACCTGTCAGTAGTTTAAGTTTAAAATCCAAGATATGACTGAAGAAATACTTGTATCAGGCAAGAACATTTCCCCAAGCTCCTCAGTGAATGGAAAGTCAGACCCCTTTCAGAATCAAAACACTCACAAGAAACTGAAATCTAATCTTTACAGTTCCCAATTCCTCTAAACTTTGCACTTCTAAGGAGACAATCCATATGCTGAACTGAATGAGCCAAGCACTGGGTGGTTGCAGCAGAAATCGGTAAAGGAGACCATGACAGCTGCAAACAAGGCCCTTACAAAAGGTTTCACATCACGTTTCAGCATCCTGATCTTGGGTCAACTGAGAAAAATTATTTCATATTCTAAAATCAGAGCAAAGTTTTGCTGTGTAAATTACACGCAAACCTGGATGCTGGGGGACAAGAGGGGCTTTGTTCTCCAGCTTAGAAAGTGAAAGATTGTGTTCTGCCTAGCAAAGCTCCAGGTCATCCCACTGAAAAAGGGTCAGGGTCACTCAGGAGAAAGATACACTGCTCCAGATTTCTCTCAACATTGGATACCTACAGTTAATGTCACAACCGGCTCTGAAATCTAAACTGCATAGACATCTCAAATATCCAAAGATATTTGAGAAGTCTCTCTTTCTCTTGAATACCACACTTAAAACCCTAAATGCTTGCTAGATATTGCTGATTACTGTGGGGTATCGAAATAGAAATACATTAAAGAATTCATAAGGGGGTGATCAAGAGGCCTCACAGGCACGAAAATGACGGCTGAGTTTAAGGAGTTCGACAGAGGGGAGGGGCAAGTGAGTCAAGCCACAAAGCACAAAAAAAAAAAAAGAAAGCAGAGGAAATGGAAGTTAACTGAAGGAAGAAACGTTCAGCAGAAGACAACAAAAGAAGCAAGATTCACGGTCCCAGTTCTCAAGAAGGGAAAAAAAGATGATCCAAAACTTTCTCCAACGTACTCTGGTAACATACACTATGAAATGAGCATTTCACCAGATACAAACCACACTTAACAAGACTGAAAAGTGCAACTTCTTGAAAGCTAAAAACTCAGCAGTGTTGTAAAACACAATGCAACAGTTATTAGAATAACTGGTGGGAAACGCTCACCTTAAAATGTAATCTGATTTACCCTTCAGAGACAGTAGGAGAAAGAACTGGGGGAGAGGGGGTGAAGGGAGAAATAATAGGAAAAACAAGAGCTACAGCACCATATTCAGCTTTCCTGCTCAAATGGGGAATCTCCATGTGCAATTTAAAGATACCAGTCCCATTTTGCAACAGCTTCCATACTGAGGTAATCATCAGCAAAGGGATCAATGAAGAGAAATAGGAATTCTGTACCACAAAATTGCAAGAAAAGCAGACTTGATGGGTCATGCAACTGGATTACACCTTACAGCAAACCTACGGACCAAAACAAAAACTGGGCAGGCATGGTCTGATGAAGTGGGGAGTGGCTGAGCTGAGCTTTGCACTGTTATGAAAACAATTTCAACTATGAACTGCTAGAGCAGAGTATCAGTTAAATGACTAACTGAACCAGTGCAGTCATAACCTGGAACAGCAACCACTTCTGTCAGATTCACACAGTGTTTAAAACAAAAACATTGCACAACTTCTACTCTCAGAATGTACTTGACAAGTGAAATTTAAGCCTATTTTAAACAGCCTAAGCCTCATAACTGGAAGCTAAATTATGCATCTGGCAAAAGGTTCTTTCAGGTTCTCTGCATGCCAGATCATCACCTCAGAAGGGTTCACTGAACTCCATTCATTTAAGGGAATCACAAGCTGTAAGGCCTTGTTATGACTCTACAACTTGAAGGTCTTTGCAATGAATTAAAAGAACAGATAAATCTTTAAATGAAGACTTATTCAAGGAAGAAAATTAACCATTTTGAAGAGCTTAAAAGACATCATGAATCTTGGCTATAGCCAAGTTTAACATCTTCCTATCACTTAGGAGAGAAAGGTACCTCAAAAGCTCTCTTACCCAGCAAAGGACAGACATCAGCTCCTATAACCAGCATTTTTGAACACTAGGTGAAAAATCTTCTCACAATTTCCTCCTCAGTGCCAATATCCCTTATCAGCACCACAGTCATTAAACTAGAATTAGGAAAATACAATTGTTACTACTCCAAGTCCTATAATGATGATCTCACATTCAATCACTCTACATCACCACACACCCCGAGTCCCTGTATTAGTTGCCTATACCACAGGCCAAGCAGTCCCATGGGGCAAATTTTGCCATTCTTCCCCTGATCTCCCTAGCTCTGCTCCTCATTTTCTCTAATACTGAGATCTGTGCAGGCCCTCAGTCTCCCTTACCAAGGTAAAGACTTTTCCTCTCTCTTCCCAACTGCCCTGTGGAGCAGAGCAGGCCCTCAGCTTCCTCCTCCCCATTCACAGGCACTGGCACCCTGAGCAGTGCAGACTCAATTGCAAATTCCACTCCATCCCACATTCCCCCATCTCCACTTGGCTGCAAAGAGGAGGATGGAGTTTTTCCATCTTCAAAGCCTTGTAACAACCAAGGAACTCTCATCCATTCCACCTGCTTATCTCTTGGTATTTCTGCCTCTGCACCTCCAGTCTCCTCACTGGTACAACTTCCTCTCTGACAGGTACAACACTGATACATGCACCAGTTCTGAAACCTATGAGAGAAAAAACAATCAATACTGTCAATGCCATGCTCTGCTCATTTTTCACTGCACCAAAACTGAAAAGGTGGTTCAACTGCAGACTCCAGGAACAAGAGACTGTGCTTGACTGCATTAGGTTGACTTTCAGAGTGCACTTCCAACTGCATGGATAACAGCTTCCATGAGCTCATCTCATGACACCTAAAGGGGCACATTTTATTCGTATTCCCCCACCCCCCACATATTCTGTATGTGCAAGACTCTCAGTTTTATACAATTACACAAAATCCTCTAAATTCACTCAGAGATCATATCTGTAGGCTGCCTAAAATTTCCACTCTTCTTTTATCCTACCCCTTTCTCTAACTAACCCTCCTTACGTTTTCTACAGCACCAAAGCACAGTATCTTTTGCCCCAAAACAAGTTCAGAATCACCTTCCTCTTACACAGCTTTTGCATGCTATTTCCTCCCTCTTTCATGTCAACATCTCAAATTCACCCATTCCACATTCACCCATTATATGCTGCAACCACAGTCTCTGTGGTTTCTTCTTCAAGTCTCTGCCACAGTTTCAGCACTACCAATGCACAAGCCCTGCCTACTCCACCCTCCCACCCTAACACATGCCATTCCTGGTTTTCCTCTGTACTGAGGTTTCTACGTGCCTTTCCCCAAGCCATTCTTTTCTCCCTGCATTTCATAACTGCATTTCTCTCTTCCCCTCTGCAAAGTAAATTATTCACAGGATTAACAGCACAAACCTGTTCTTTAATCTACAGTCAAATACTGAACCACTTTTAAAAGGCTGGCTGCTCTCAGCAGAAGACTCAGTGCATCCTTCACTTCCTTACAGCTTTCTCTGTAAAAATATAGTCTAATGAACATAAAGTTCTTCATTTATATAGGAAATTATGCCACAAAATTTTAGATATAGAGACTACTGCATCTAAACAGAAATCTGGAGACTGAGATGCCAAACACTTGCCTTGGAAAATTTATTTGTTGCAGGTACATAGGTTTTTAAGAAATAAACTAAAGGTAAAACGATCTGTTCTGAGCAATCAGCCATTAAAAAGTCAGGAACTTGTGCCTGTCAGTATTTTAGTTCTGAGGAAATAGCCTTTCCAGATACAAGGCGCAAAATCTCCTCTTTAAAGATGAATTACAACAATTATTCAGTTGACACTATCAGTGCCATAATTTCTTTTACAAATGCGAAAAACCATTTCATCTTGTTATTGTAATATTGTTCCCAGACACTCAGTAACAGGACTATGTAACACTGGTAGGACACTGTGGCAATCTTACTGAATATGCTTATTAATTACATAGCTTTGCTGGAAGGATACTGGGTGAGCTTCTTAGCTGCTATCCTTGAAGACAAGAAGGCTCCACCAACAGCAAATGTGTACAGAGCATCATTTCTAAAGACTTTTTCCAAGTCACCTTTCAGACAGGAACAAGGAAAATAGCGCTAAAATGGAATACTTGGAAGCACTAAAACTACATACTTGAAACCCACTTGTACATCACCAACCCAAGTAATTAAAAAAAATGTCAAGGCAAGTGAATCATAGGCCACGATGCCCATGGAAAACAGTGGAAAATGCAGTAAGGCAGCCAGACAATGTAAAAGACCAAAAGGCACATTGATACAGTAACATTTCTCCACAAGCTTGTCTGATCCTATGAACACAGGCATAGAGCACAATCAAAGTAACCTAAGTCTACAGAACAGCTATAATTTATCCTTCCTTTGAAAGGAAAGAAACTCTCTCAAACGAGGTAATGGGGCACATGTTTCAAGTTCTTCATATTTCAAAGTAAATGCAAACGCATCAACATCTGGTTTAAGGTCACTGGAGACTGGGAAAGGACACACTGCAAATAAAAGCATGTATTCTCATACTGTGTTCATACATTTATGCATTGCCTTTTACTTTCTAAGATTGACTGTTGATCACAGTCAGAAGAGATCCAAGCAAGAATCTGGCCTAACATCTTGTCCTATGGCCTTTTTTGTCCAGACCTACTCCTCCCTTTCTCCTGAAGGGAGCATTTCTTGGAAGATGTGATCTTCAGGAAATAAAGCAAACCTGAAGCAGCAATTAAATGAGAATTAAAAAGCCCAAATATCTAAATTTTAATTGTATATCCTCTAGGTATCAATGACTTAGGCTGGAAAAACTAATAGCCTAATAAATAAGAGCATTCAGGATTTAATTCTAAATCGGGGGATTTTTTTGAAGCGTGTTCTCCGTTTCTCCCCAATTCAGTTTTGCCCACAGATCTCTAGTAAATTACTCGGCACCCTTATTTCCCTAATAGGTAAGAAAACCTAAGGCCTCTGGCAGCTTCTGGCTGACGCCATCGCTAATTCCACACCCCCTTTTTTTGACAGGATTGACGGCGGACTGAGCCGCCGCTGCCTTCCCACGAACTTACACAACGCCGGCGGTGTGACCGTGTCCCGCAGTGTCCGCAGCCGCCGGGCCCGGCCCCGCAACCCGCTCCCACCAGGCCCGGCCCCGACCCCACCACCCGCTCCCGCTCCCGCTCCCGCCGGGCCCGGCCCCGCTCTCCGCCCGCCCGGGGCCGCCGGCGCTGCCCGCGCTCACCTTTCGGGAACAGCAGCTTCACCTCCCCGTTCTCCTCCCGGCTCAAGCTCCCGCCGCCATCTCCCGCCGCCGCCGCCACCACGGGCAGCGCCCCGTGCTTCCTCTTCTCCTTGTCCCGCTTTTCCTTGGGCCTCTTGGGCTTGGCGCTGCCGCCGCCGCCGCCCGGCTCGGCCGCCAGCGCCAGGCGGTGCCGGTGGTGGCGGTGCTGGTGGGACGAGGAGGGGGCGGCGGACGGCGGCAGCAGCACGGCGGGCGGCAGCAGCTTCCGCGGCAGCGGGGCAGGGAAGGCGAAGCCCCCCGCGCCCGCCGAGGGGCCCGAGGGCAGCGCGAAGCCCCAGGGCGCGGGGCCGCTGTAGCTCGGCACGACCGCGGGCAGCGGCTGCTTGGCGCTCCCGCCACCGCCGCCCCCTTCGCCGTTGACGCGCTTCGCGCCCTTCAGGCTCCGCTCCTCGGCTCCTTTCACCTTCTTGGCGGCCGGCTGGGACCCGCGGGAGCCCTTCGCGTCCGGGGCCGCCCTGGCGCCGAGCGGCTCCTGCTCGAGGGGCGCCGCGCCACGGCCGGGACTTGGCGGCTCCGCCATCTTGGGCTCCGGCGTCTATTTACTCTCGGCTCGCCCCAACGGACAGCGCCGGAGGGGCGGGGCTGTGCTTCGGCCTCCCCCAATGGACAGCGGGGGCGCAAGACAGACAGCAAGGACANCGGTGCTGCCGGGGAAGGCGTTTGCTGGGGAATAAGGGAAGGCTCGCACTAGTGTCCACTCCAGGGTTTCGTTAATGCCTCAGGTTTGGGGCTTCCTCGCTCTGGGGACCGCTGAGGGGCTGCCGGCAGCCCAGCGGGCTGCTCCTGAGAAAGGCGTTTGTTCGGGATGTGAGGAAGGTTTGGACTAGCGCCGTTCCCGGCGGATGCGCTGCGGTATCCCGGGAGGCGGTACAGCGAGTCCCTCGGGGTGTCCCATCGGCCGAGTGTGCTCCGCGGGGCCCCAGCGGCGATACGCGGCGCCCGCGCTGTCCCGCACACTCCGCAGCCCCGCAGGGAGGCACAGCAAGCCCGGCAGCCCCTCGGGGCCCGGAGCAGCACGGCGGGCGCTGCCCAGCCCTGGCAGCCCCTCGGGGCCCGGGGCAGCACGGCGGGCGCTGCCCAGCTCTGGCAGCCCCTCTGGGCCCGAGGCAGCACGGCGGGCCTGCCCAGGGCAGCGGCTGTGCCCGGCGCCGATGCCATCCCGCCGGGACGGTTCGGTGTCTGTGCCCGGCGGGAGCACCGACCGCGGGGCAGGGACTGATCTCGCACCCGAATGGGAGCCCCCAGCCGTGCTTTGGCACCCGCGGCTGCCACAGGGAAATGCCCCCAAGCCCCGGTGTCAACGGGAGGCCCTGCGGAGATCAGGAGAAGGTTACCGGAGCGCTGGCACGGCCGGGCTGCTGCTCTGGCGGGTCACTCCTCAGGGCTCCTCGTTGCAGTGGGAAGGACGGGGTCGCTGCCACTTTGGACCGTGCCTGGCAGGCTGCGGGCAGATCACACTGCCCTGTGAAGTTTTGTACGCGATGTAGGAGCAGACAAGCAAGCTTTTAAGACTGGATTGGGTTTCTTTTCTTTCACAAACCATTTTCATTTGAGCTGACACTGATCAGCCTCAGAGTAAGCTCCCAGCACCTGGGCTATCTCCTCCTGTGTTTCATTTTCTTTGGAAATTGTAGACCAGACTGAGAGCTGTTCAGCAGTGAAGAATAAATTTTATACACTTCAGGGAACTCTGCTTTTTCCTCAGATGATTCAAGTTTCACTAGTGTGAGATTGTGCTCTCAAACTGTATTTCTGGGCATGATGGGGAAAATGGTACCTACATCGAGGCACAGCAGGAACATTTCACAGCACGTATTTGAGCTTTAGTCAACTCACATCCAATTCCTGACTGAAATCCAGGTACAAATCTATGCATACGTATGTAGACCTGTAAAACAGAATAGGCCTATGCGTTTGTGAAGGTCACCTCCCTCAGAAATGTTTTTATTTGTGTCAGTAGGTGAGAAAAAGCTGTGTATTTTAATAGACATGTCCCTTTTCCAGGTTAAATAAAGGTGGCCCATCCACCTTAGTCAAAATCGGTGATTTTGTCTCAGTTGATGTTACAGGTGCCATGTCATGCATACAAGCCTGTTGGTATCCCTGTATACCAGTCCCTAATGGAAACTGGATTGGGGTGACTCTAGAGTGAGAATTTGAGTCACCTCATGGCTTTACAACCAAGTTTATCTTTCTTCTCTGCTGATATTGCTACCAAATCAACAGTACATTAAGTTGACTCATTAAACTTCAGATAAGCCACAACTGTGTTTTAACCTGTCATTTTGGGGGGCTTTGAAAAATGGAAGAGCAGCATTTCTTCGATCTTTAACTCGATTACATCCTAGGGCTTGCTTTCAGTTCAAGGAACTTGACCACAACCTCTGTGAAATGCCAAAGTCACCAAGGAGAACAACTTCACTTTTCTCCTTGCAGCAGGCTCAGCAAGATTGATTAGGCTAATGAGGCTACATAACTGTATAAACAGCTGAATATCTTGATACGTGCACGTATATCAAAGCTAATAATTAAGACAAATCTTCATAATTCTGAACTTATCAGGCATGTTGGATGTATAAAAAATGCATTGAATTATAATGCAGGATGCCAATATGAAAACAGAAAGACAAAACTAGTGGGAGGAGAAGTCATAGCCCAACACTAGACATAAAACCTGACAAATAAATCTAATAAATGTGCAGCAAACTAACAGCTGGCAATATACTACTAAACTTAGGTCAAGCTGAACCTGTTTCCTTTGCTTTTTGAAGCAGTATAGTGTGCTTGTAAGCATAAGTCAAGTTTTTATTAGCAAATTCTTTGTAACCCAGCTGGAGCAAGATGACAGAGTACCTATTACATGTAATTGTTGCTTGTTGGAAAGCAGTGTGACTAATGTTTGGAGGTTTGCCGCTGCTATCTCATACCCATTTGTCATCGGGGGAAGTTACAGGGTGCTTGAAATCCAGAAACCGGCTGTTTGCGATGCCGCAGTGCTGTCACAGCCAGCCTGGAGGGATCGCTGGAGGAGTGGGCGTTGTCCCTGTCATCTGTTTTGTCACCCATCACACGGGTGTATCAAAGTGCTCCACCATACCTATGTGTGCTCACATTCCAAAATATTAAAATTAAATCTCAGGTTCTCTTCTGTACTACTACTTTTTACGTTAATTAAACCTCTGCCTGCTGGCGCATACATTATAGGCAGGCACTTCTGAATGAGGTCAAGAGGAGAAACACCAAAACTGCTTCAGAATAGACTGCCTTTGAAAAAAGGCCATAAATACAAGGAGTATACCTTGTGTAAAATACAGGTGAGAATCACAAATTTATTCTGTTAATTGGAAACAGTGGAATGTATATGCTTACAATAAAATGATACAATCCTGAGAAACACTGTCGAAACACTGTCCCCCAAACCAAGAGAAATACGGTAGCATTTCATGTCCCAACTGCAACGCTTTCCAGGACTGCAGGCAGATGTGCAGGCAGAGCCTCTGTGGGGATTGCAGTGCAGAGTGCCCAGACACGGAGACCAGGGAGCTTCTCTGTTTCAGCAGAAGCCTTTAAACTGATTATGGAAATTGTATCAATGTGCTTTTGTCTATAATTTTATATGCACTTAGGGAAATCTGTGAAGATTTTCCAGACCATGAAAACCTAAATGAGGCAAACCCATAATAGTAAAAATGCCAGGCACAAGGCACCCAGTATCCAACGTGCATTAAGGATAAGCTTCCCAGATTATTAGCCTGTTCATTACAAATGTGTTGTCATTTTAATTAGAATAATTCTGAATTGCTGATATAAATGGTTATTAATCAAAACATTTACTTAAATACCTAACTTGTTTTGGCTTTGTGCATAGCTGCCTACCAAAGTGATGTTACGGAACCTTACTCAGGTCTCTAAATAGAAAAACAGTTTTCAGAAATGTTATTTAATCTCTTTACAGTTCCAAGAGTTTGCTCTCCATGGGCTTACTTCCTTGGTTTGGCATCTGCTCAGTTTCTAAGTCAAGCATGGAGATAATTGTGCCAAGTGTAAATTGAAAACATTTGATAACACTTAGTCATTTTTTTTGCTGGTTTTTGTCTGCAAAATTAGCTAAATGTAATTTTTAATGGTATTCATATTTTCTTACAGTTTAAAGTCAATTAATTCACCTTTGGAAACGGAGGTGAAACCTAAACCTTATGTGCACAGAAATGTACTGACAAAGGTGGTTTCATCATGTAAAAGTGTGATTTATTTTAGAAGAGTCTCATTTTCCACTGTGAAAGTTTTCATAACAACCAGTGACATATCCAAATACTTCTGCAATTACCACTCAAACAATTGAACTAAATGAGCGAGTCGGGACTAACTTGGCTCATAAGTGGGAGCTGCTGACAGCATGACAAGCCTTGCTGCAGGGGGATGAGAACTGCCCCCTCCTGCCATTGTCCTTCGCAAAGGACAGATCCCCTCCCTAAGGAGTGGGAATGTGCAGCACAGCACCTTCGGATTAAAGACGTGACAAAGGCGGTGTTCATCCTAAATAGCCTTTTTCTTTCCGCTCAGAAGCAGTGGATGTCTCTTCACTGACTGCTGAGGAGTGGTGGGTTAGACATTTAGCAGGGGGCAGAGCAGACAACTGGGGACAGTCGTGGTTTTTATTACACTGTTCATTTTACAAGACTTTATAGAATCCATAAAAACCACAAAAGGGAGTTTACACTTCAGGGAGGACCTACAGTATTGGTTTTTGTTTAGTGTTTTTTCAAACTGCTCCGTATTACTGCTTTAACAAGTCTTCAGTTTTTACAACTGTTTTTCTCACCTGCATTTAACATGTGAAACACCCCAGCTCCTGTAGGTATTTTTTGAATTGCAGTATCAATCACAGCAATAGAGCAAATTTGGCAAGTCTTGATATACACACTTTCAAATTATATCTCCCTGCAGTTGAAAAGATCATTTGCTTTGCTGTTGTCTTCATAACATCCAAAAAAAATTAGACTATTTGAAAGGTCTTCAGGATTTTTCAATACAAAAGGAACATAATGACTAAAACGAGTATGGAAGCAAGAGTATGCAATTTAAGCAAAATTATATTTCCTTGAATATGGAGGGGAGGAGGAGAAGGTGGGTAAAAGTCTTAGCCCTTTTCTTATTTCAGTAACTATTAATTGAGGCATTTATTTTCTTCAAATGAAGCTGCTGGTTTGCGAGACTGGATTCTTTACAGATTAACAGGGTCCTCACTGCAATGGGAGATACCTGAATTCCCTGCAACTCTGCACAGGTATTTGCACAATTAGTATTTTTTTCATTTCCCTTAGGATCCACTACCACTAGAGCCAACTTAACCTAAATTCCTTCATAGTCTGTCCACTCTCATATTTGTTCACTATATCCTGGTTGAATTTTAAAAATACAAGACAGAGCTTATACCTTGCACTGTATATACCACTAGGACAAGGCTGCTGCTGGCCCTGTCCTGGGTGAACAGGGGGCCAGGGGAGAAAGGCACTTTCTGTGCCTGGAAATCACCATCTTTTCCACTTGATGCTCCAGCTGCAGGCAGGCCACTTCAAATGTCAGGGAGAAAAGGTCCTGCAAGTCAGTTCTTTGCTTCAGCAGGCACAGGAATCAGTATCTATTTGCTATAACAAGGAGTTACAGCAGCTGCATTTCCAGGAACAACTAAGCTGAGCTATACCTGACTAGGCTGAAAATAGCCCCATACCCCATCCTTTTTCTTCATATTGGCTTGGAAATTCTATGGGAGTCTTTCAACAGGAGGCTCTGAGGACTCCACAGGTGATTGTGGATGTAGTTTAGCTTTTTTTGTTTAAATTTTGACAGAGATTCTCCTGTATATCTTTAAGATCCCTTCCTACCCAAACCATTCTGTGATTCTATGAAAGAAAAGCCATACACTCTCCCAAACTAAACTTCAGAATACTTATTTCTTAACAAGCAATTCTGAGAGGGATGCATACCCCTTATTGTTAACAGAGTTCAAGTCAGTGAACTGAAATCATATGGATTTCCTGATGGATTTTGTTCCCCTATCCCTACAGGCTTATAGAATGATTAACAGGTCATAGAATGGCCATAGAATGGTTTGGGTTGGAAGGGACCTTCAAGATCGTCCAGTTTCAACACCCCTGCCCTGGGCAGGGACATCTGTCCCTAGACCAGGTGCCTCTAGACTCAGAGTCCCATCCAGCCTGGCCTTCATTTGGAGTACATTTAGTTCTAGGAAATTCAGGGTGTTTAGAGACTGGCACTTATTTGTAGAGTAGCAGTTTGTATTTGTAAATGCATATATAAAAAGAAAATAAAGAGCTACTTCAATGTAGCAGCTGATCTTTTACTGCTCACCTCAGCCTCTTGCTCACGTAAATACCATATACATGGAAAAGTCCACAATAAAGAGCTTTCTGTGTATTTACAAATTTTATTCCACTGCAGTGGCAGCAGCTCCTCAGATCGGCTGCCTTGATGATTCCCAGAAACCGTTCCAGAGAAACTGGTGCAAGTGAAAAGGAATTGGCCATGATTTCCTTGGACTTTATCAGATGCATCAATGTAACTGGGAGATAATTGTACCTGAAGTTTCTAGACCATGGGACTAGGAAAGCATCTCACAGTACTGCAGGGAATGTTGTAGTGGAAGATTCTGTACTTCTCGTTAGAACATATTTACATTAAATAAAGTAATTCAAAAAAGTTCAAATATACGTGCTTGGTTGGCCGTTAGAAGTTTTAGGATCCACTCAGGATGGAACAAATGGCATCAATGCAAACCTAACACAACACCATCAGGCTGATGACCTGGCTCCTCCCAGCCTGTTTACATGCAAACCCAATTGTACCATACCTGGTTACTTGTATGGTCTTGCCCTGGCTTAGAGGCAGGAATGCTGAGCCTACGTGATGGATTTCCAGGAAACATGCAGGACAGATTTGTCATGTCACCACAGACTCTGGCCCAGAGCTCCCTCGTGCTGGTGGTTTCTGATGCTTCGAGTTAATGGGGAGGGAGAGAGAAGCGGATGGAAAAATGCTTCACATGTAAAACAGATCTTTATCACTGAAAGCCTAGACACTAAAAAGTGTTTGCTTGATACACCTACATAACACCCTTGAGATAAAAATTGCAATAAAAACTCCAGCCAGCCCTCTAATTGTGTAACTGAAGAGTGCAGCCAGTTTACAAGACATGACTTACCCTGGTGCCCTCTGTCTGGATCCTACTGTTACATATAGTTTGGTCTCTAGCAAAGTGAGGATTTGTTCCATGGTTTTGAATATAGACAGGTGCTTGATGTGGTCTGTAAGGACATCTATACATTTTATGATTTATGAGCAAGTCCTTAGAGGACATCACATGTTCCAGAAGTGATGAGGAGCCCTGAACTGCCGAAACACAGAGCGTTCAGTTTTGTGACAAATGCTGCTGCCTTCTAAAGTCCTTTCCCTGAGATCCGGGTACTGTAGACACACCCAAGAGGGGACCTGTCTCTCTAGAAACCGAACTCCTCCTTGAGGCAGAGTTAAACTCAATCTTGTAGACTAATGCAGAAGATCTACAAGAGAGACCTTTTTGCTCACACAGCCATCTGCATTTTCACCAGAGAAGGCTGGCAGGTGCCCAAGGTTCAAAAGAGGCCCGATATCTTTCATTATTTTAATTACAAGACTGGACGCCCCCTTTCTTATGAATCAAGGGGTCTGAGACCACCCTCCCTATTGTGGAATAGCTGCCTGAGAGAGGATTCCGTTTTTCTAAACAGAACATGTGACAGGAAGAAGTGGCAGAAAAGTAAATTCCTGACAGCTTTGACCATTACCCTGTATCCAAACCATAAAGAACTAATTTACCTGTAGAAATATGTTTGTGGGGTCTGAAAACTTATTTTCAAAAAGAGTGAATTTTGGTGGAAAAAAACCCCATTTGAATGTTCTTCCCAGCATCACTATATTTGTATTGATTTGCTGCCTGAGGACACAGAAGGGGAAAGAGCTGCTCAGCAACACTTTTCAGAGCTGTTAGGTGTCTGCTAAAGTATCACAAAGGTTGATTTACATTATAAAAAGAATTACTTGCATTGCTTCCTCCTTATCAGTGATTTACATGTTAACAAAGATGTATTCATTACATGGCAATGGTATCATAAAGTGCCCCTGTTCAGGTATCACTTTCAAGTCTCAAAATCGAAGTGACAATAGATGGTTTTCTGAACTTAACATTCTTAACCTCTCCCACCCACTGCAGGACATTTCAAGAGTCAGTTTATTCTTATTAAGCCCCACCACCGACCTTCCCCTGAGCCTGCTCTGGAAACCCAGGAGTTTGGTACTCAGTTGCACGTTTTGTAGAAACTCAAACCCAACAACTTGTCTAAAGAAGTGTTTTCATTGTGCTGCATTCCTGTTACAAAACCACACCTCTCTGCCCTTCTCAGGAGCTTACAAAACTGGGAACCTGCTTAACAAGTTCACTTCAGCCTTTTATTACCCACAGGCAAAGACAGCTTCCTCCTTGCACTTGCTACAGTTCAGCTCTTCCTGCCTCTCTCCTCCAACTACTGTCCTCCTTGTTCTTCCCTACCCTGCTGTGCTCATTTCTTACCACACACCAAACAGAGACCATGATGTTTTATGTGCAGGTTTTGGATCACTTTCTCTATCCAGGCAACTTGCTTCACTTTTGAAGTTCTCACAAAATACTTCCCACAGATCTCATGACCTGAATTATGAGTCACTTTTCAATTAACTTTTATAAAAATCAACATACAAGTGCTTTTCCAGAAAAGCTTAAGGGTATGGGCTGCTCACATCAATGGGAACTGTAACCATAAACTCCCTACTGGAGTTTACAGGGATGGCTATTGTAGCTTTTAATTGTCTCTAAGGAAATAGATCAGAAGCTTCATTACTGTTTTTTACAAAATTGCCTTTCAGTGGTGGTTTCAGCTGTGTCCAGACACCAGAATAACACGTGGAATGAAGACAGCATCAGGCCCAACCTTCCTTCACTTGCAGAAAAATAATTGTGTTCAGTGCATGCATGAGTGAAATCCTTAAACAAGAAATGAAACGGGCAGTGCTGATAAAGTGTGTAAGCAATATTACAAAGTTAAATATTCACCATAAAGCAGATCCATTTTGGAGATACAGCACCAGTTAAAGCAAATGGACACCAGGGGGCTGGCATGTTTCCTCACAAGATTTGTGTCTTCGTCCTGCCAGCTTCTCCAGGATCACTTGAACAACGAATGTAATGTTTAATGTGAAAACAGCAAGAAAACAAAAATTTGAACAAATGTATCAAAATACTTGGAAAATCCCCTCAGATTATGAGCCCTTTTTTTTTGTCCTTTTAACATTAGGTCAAAGATGTAGCAGCTAGAACGTATACTGGGATGGAACCACAAACCAGGCATCTTCCAGTGAAGAGTGAGAAGAGTCAAGTACACAGGAAAGCTCAGCTCAGTCTTTGATACTCCATGTTTGAACAATGGGATCCTGTTTGATCCAAGTCCAGCTCTTCATTTGACTTGACAGTCAAACTCACCATGGGATTTTGGCACTACCTGCCCAAAAGATCAATTTTCTTACCTGCTTGTGATCTCTTACACTAAGGACTGTAACTCTGCAGATCAAAGTGGGAACTGTAGATGTGAAAGACAACTTCCATCTCCCTAGCTGAAATCCATGGAGCTCAGCCACGCTGCCAGAGCTGACCACCTGCCTTAGGAGTGCCCCGAGCTGCAAACATTGCCTCTCCCGCCAAACCCAATGAATTGCTGCATTCAGCTCACTGCGGCTGTTCACACGCACAAGGTACAAGGTACCTTGCATGATTTAAGCCAAAATGCAAAACTAATTTCCTACCTTGGCCTCACCACAGTAAGTTCTTCATACAGACACAGTGTAATTTCAGAGGCAAGAGTCAAGTTATTAAAGAAATTGACTGTTACAGCAAAGATGACTGAATAGGTCAAACCAGAATGTTCCCAGCTAAGCTTCTTCAAGGAAAGACCATTTACCTCAGTAGTTCAGACTGACAGATGGGAGCACACAGCCAAACAACATCTTATTTACTCCCTGTTTTAAGACTGCAAATAGTAAGCTTTTGCCATGTAGTCTCAGAAGTGATGAAGGGAAGCATTTGGTATGGATCTTGAGGCTACAACAGCATTGCAAGCCAAGAAAATATTTTCTAGCTCTATTTGGCCCAACACTTGACAAACTTGCATTTTAATTAAGTGCATGCATTGAAACAGTTAGGAAAAGTCACATCAGAGAGAGCCTGAGTATTACGGGATGTTACTAAGGCTGTTATGAACCACTTTGCAGACTTTCTGTCCCAACAGGCTCAAGACACGCTGAGGTTCCAGGAGGGCAGTCCGTGCCTTGCGCTGGCTTGCCCCAGCTATGCTCTGTCCCAGTTTCCTGCATTCCATGCATTTAGCCCTGAGTTTTAGCCTGCACAGGACAACCTTCCCTCAGAGTTGAAGAGCATTTTGAGATTACGAGAAAGCTGCTCCGTGGTGAAGGGCTGCAGTAATTGCAGCTTGTTTGTTTATGCTGTGGAGACGTTACTCCTCCCTCAAGCAGTGAGAAACATCTGAGGGTAGTGGTTGCACTTGTATCTGCTTGAGTATTTGCTCAGTTACATTGTCCAAAGTCCTTAACTCCTTGTTCCTGCTCAGTCTCCCTTTCTCAAGGTGACACTCATTACTAGTTTTTCCCTAGTCCAACCCTCTTGCTGTGTTCCTTCTCTCCAGCTGCAGTGTCCCAGGGTTTTAGGGTTGAGTGCTGCTTCCCAACAGTCTGATCCACGGCTACAAACAACTACGCCGGGAGCAGCACGGGGTGATCACTCTGCCCAGTCACTGTGTCGCACCCGATCTCATTCTTGCTTCTAGAGATCTGTCTCCAGAGAAACCCAATCCCAGATTTCAATACACGAAAACCCAGAGGTAAATCTTTAAGATTTTCATTGCTCTGCCCAGTCTCCAAGATAGGAAATGTACATGTAAACGCAGCAGGTTTTCCCAATAAGTAAAAAATAAAAATGCTGACACAATGCTCTGATTGCTACAAAAATAGAACTCTACCTGCCAAATCAATGCAAAACCTGAAATGTGCTGTGTAACAGAGATAAGCAATGATATTAGTAGAGGTCAGCTTTCTTCTTAGACTTGAGAATTCACATTTCTAAACCATGGAGAACTCATTCTTCTTTCGACATGACAATTTACTGCATGATTTGTTCAATATTAATACATTAATTATTAAATGGAATATTAGAAAAATACTGAAGGAACAACAAGCCAATGCAGTGGTTATGAATAAGAATAGCTGACTAGCATTAGTTGTTCTTTGCTACAGTGATCAAGACAACTGTATGCCTGAAAAGCTGCACTTCAGAGACGAAAGTTGACTGCCTTGAGAAAAATTAACATGGAAGCTTGGAGCTAAACAGAATTGATTTCAATACATGTACAAAATTACTTGGTCTAGATCTGTATTCAGAGATAATTTGCCAGCTAACATAATACTTTAAAATCCTTTAGATTCCATTTCAAATAAACCACAAAGAAAGGTCTGGGGTTTTCTTTGATGAAGCTGTTAAGACTGGATAATATTTCCATGTGATGACGTGAAATTCCCCAGCATACACACCCAGGCCTCCAGTTATCTCTGTACCACCCACAGGAGTGGATACACAAAGTAATGACATTGGGCAGGTTTCACCTTGCACTTAAATTGTCAGCTTATCTAAATACAACTGGTGAAATTATAAACCACATATGAATGTGAGCAGGCAACAGCGAGTTGTAAAACAGCTCTGTCAAAAGGGCACAGAAATCCATAGAGACAATTGCAGTTTCATATCCCTAAAGCAAAGAAAGGATGCAAAATTTCTGTGACAAACTCAGTCTTGGAATATGATCCAAATCCATGCAAATCTAAGGGGGAAAAAAGATGAACTGGATGTTCTTCAATTGAATGTTGCCAGATGGCCTGTATAATAGTGCAGGAATTTGGGTCACCCTTTGCTCTAAGTGAAATTCGTTTGTGAAAAGCAGAAAATCTACCACCTGCACAGTTCTATATTTTCATGGTATGGAAATGATCCTTGAAAAGTACATCCAAAACATCATTTGGAAATGTTCTTATTTAACTTCTTCCTCCCCTCCCCGCCAAGGTTCCAGTGATTTGGACTGTTCAGGGGCGATGACAGCCCATCTCACATCACAAAACCGCAGCTCTGTGAGAGTGAAAGTCTAAGCTAATCATCTGCAACTCGAGGGAAAGGAAACAAAGTTCAGGCCAACTTTATTCTGCCAACTGCAGGATATTCCAGATGTCTGAACTGTTTACAAATCAGGAATGTAGTTGACATAGGTTATCCCAGATGGCGTATATCACTGAAATAATTATTTTTAGATGAATAATTGCAAAACTACATCCATGGGAAGTATTTATAGTGTGCACAGTTCTTTGAAAGTTATTCTCAGCTCAACAGCCTGTCACATGGACCCAGCACATGGTGATTAATGCACAGTCAGAGACAGTAACTGCAAGTTATGTACCTTTTGGAAGTTACTACAGGGCTGCTATCTGGGCAGCTAATGCTCTCTTTTAGCAGCGAGGCCCTAAAGGTACAAGTACTAAATCAGACATAATGTTTCCATGGCTAAAGTCCAGATTAATAGTTTCACTACCTAAAATGAACATTTTTCCTCTAAACATCCTTCTCTTCTTCTCTGGCATTACTGTCAGCCAGAACTTTTAACGTTGTTACTGAAAATAAGGTCGTGAGTGTCAGTATTTTGTTCAGGTATGAGATCTATAAGCTAAGCCAAACTGCCATCCTTCACTCTGTTCCACTTTGCTTCTGAACAGTTTTCTTTCCTAAGAGTAAAAACACCCATAAGTGAGATTTTTACTTTCTTTAATTTAAAGATTGTATTACAGAAAAGTTTAATAAAGGAATCCTTATAAGGATTAACTCTTGACTCAATATATTGCCAAGATACAGTGTAGCTGCAAGGGCTCCAGGTGAACCTTCATATAAGTTGCTTTCTTACATACACAGTCGTTGAACAACAAAAATGGTATTCCCCATCTGTAAGAGAAGACAGTGGTATTGAAACAGTCCTTTTACCAGTGTGTTCTGGTTTCCCCAAATTAGAAACATGCCATATTAAAACCGTAAAATCCTACTATACAGAAAGGTGACAGAGATGAATTTTCTAAAGATTGCAACTGATGAAACACTAAAATGAAAACTAAGGAGTGTTGATTATGTTAAAATGGTTTCTCTTTTACTCTCAGGTCAAATATACTAAGAAACATACAAATATTTGTGATAATCTGGTTCCAGATGAACTCAAAACACTGAAGTAACATACACAGGCTAAGAGAATTCAATACTGTTCCAAGGCACTTACTGAATCTCCATGACTAGATGAAAACCAGAACAAATTAGGTCTGACAATTAAACAGTATATAATATAAAAATAACCTTTTGCTTACAATTTACAAAATGTATTACAATCTTTATCTCTGCTAACCTGCAATTCTGGCTGTGTGTGTCCAGCAATTTTTGTAAAAAACCCCAGAAACTATTTTCTAAAACTTCAGGGCAAATAATTTACAAATAAGGTACACAAAAATTTAGATCATGCAGAGATTTCTTACATCTTCTGTTAATATTTTATGATTGCAACTTTATCAAATTATATACTTACTTGCCCTGTACATATACAAAATAATGCATACATGGTAATCAAACGTTAGCAAAAAGTAGTCCATAAACACAATCTGTCAAAAGTATTACTATATTAACATATGTCTACAAGCAGCGTGTAACAGGGTTAAGAGACATTAAGGCAATAATACTTGAAGTTACAAAATAAATCATATTAATACTTTCTCCTAAGTGTAGTAAGGCAGGTAGATGGCCCCAGCAAAAAGTTAAGTTGTAATACTGGACTCCACTGTTTGAACCATGTGTCAGGTTTTGCATGGGATGTACTGCAAGAGTGTACCATTGATAGTTAGATCTACACTGCTCTGTGTTAGTCGCCCCCCAGAAAATGGAATACTATTTTTCTAGTTCTCAGTGGCACTTGAGTTTTCCAGTACAATTTATTGATAGTATGTCCATTAGTTCTTGGATCATGTCCATTCTGAGGGTGGCTCTCTTGGTCCTCTGGGCTTTGCACAGCGGTTACCAAAACCTAAGGAAAGAAATGGATTTAATCCTTCTGCCCACTCAGACAACACAGGCTCCCCAACGCTGGCAGCAGGCAGAAGGATCACTAGGACTTGCTCCAGCTCTTATAGAACACGTTTATTTTCAGAGCTAGAAAACAACTTCGTAGTATGAGGAGTTCTAGAGGCACTACAGCCACAGGAAATAGATATATGAGGGATCTGTGTAGCATTATAATTCACTATTTAACCTCACTGGAAAGTATTTATCAGTAAATACACCATTACAACCTTTGTCATCCTTTTTTTTTCCTCCTCCTCTGCATACCAAAGCAGTTATCAGGCATTATTTCTGCAAGTTTTCAGTGCTCTACAGATATTATATCCCATTTGACAAATTCTATGTTTTATACACTCTGAGAAAAACATAATGAAGAATTACTCAATTGTTCATTCTGGGAGAAACTCCTTCAGCACTGCTGAAGAGACAAAACAGGCTTTTTTATCTGGGTCCTGCACCTCAGTGAGTTGGAGGGAGACAGCAGCAGCACCTACCCAAACTGGTACTGTTAATGAACCCTCTGTTTAAGCCATCCAGTGATTATGTTTTGAATGAATTGTAATTACCAATATCTGTTACTTCTGCAGAAAATTCTGAAATTTGACCTCTTGTATCAGTGGAACCAGAAAAAGAAATCTGAGGTAAAATGTCAGTTGGTGTTTTGTTGCTTCTTTCAGGACGATCTGGAAAACACACAGACCCTTCACTGTAGCACTCAGTCACTACTGTAGCAATGCCACTCGTAATTGCAGTCCAGAAAACAACTGGCATCAAATATATACTTACCAAAATAAAGCTTTACAAGTCAGTTTCTCATTTCTTAAAAATAATACTTAAAAATCGTTTATGAAGCAAATGTTCATTGACACTGACACATTCCTGCTTGCCAAATCTGGATTGTTATTTTGTCTTACAGTTTGTATGGATATTTGAAATCCCACACAGCATCTATTTATAGCCAGAGCCCACAGTGCCATTTAATACATCAACATAAATACATCAGTTCGTGTTCTTTCTAAACTAAAGGTGCTTAGACATGATAGGCAATTATGTGGTGCATTACTTGAATAACCACGCTATTAGCAAATCTGCAGTATTTCTTAAAACTAATTTATCTTAAAAGAAACTGCTGGTTTTTAACATGCAGCTGCAAATGGACAGTACAACCCCCTTCCAGCAGAGGCAGAAGAAACATGCAGACATCTGTTTACAGCTGGAGCAGTTGCTGCAAAGTTAAACATCAGCTGATGGACCAAACTTCTTACTCAAGCCTTTTCAGAAGACCAAAAATTCAAGACTTCAGTCAATATGCAACATACATACAGATACATTTTAAAAACAAGGCCTCTTCAGAAAAGCCAGTGTTTTGACAATATACTTGGGTATCTTCAGAGCAAAAGCAAATTTTTGTTCAGTAGGAAAAAATGTATTTTGGAAAAAAATTAGAGAAGCTTTTCCATTACTTACCAGGTAGTATAGGTGAAGTTGTTTTCAAACCCTGTTAATGAGAGATATATAAAACAATTATATAAACAACTTCCAAAGTACTAAAAGAAAATCAGAAATTTAAGATGATGAAAATGTCTCCAAAAAACCAAAAACCACTTGTGGAAATACCTATTTGTCTTTACACTTCTAACTTGCTTCAATACTGACAAAAAATGTTATAGCAGCTAATAAGAGAATTTCCTATTAGAACCTTACTTAGCATTTAATAAAAATTTGAAAACATGACACTACAACTCATTTGCAAAATTAGGTAGGCTAGTTCTCAAACTACATTTACAGTCCTTGAAAACTCAGTTCTATCTGTTTGTCATAATTTTAAGTGAGGTATTGGGGGTGCATGAAAAAAGGCAGAAATATAAAAGAGGATTGATATGCTTCTGAAGTTTTGCCAGCTGTTCATGCTGGATGACTTTCAGCTAGATGACTGAAAACTGAAATCTGATGGGCAAAAAATGGGTTGTTTAAAATAAATATGGACATAAGGAAAAACCTTTGTGAGGCGGTGAAACAGGGTGCCCACAGACAGTATGAAGTGTCTGTGTCTGGAGGTTTTCCAGACTCAGCTGGACAAAGCCCTGCTCAGCCTGGGCTGAGGTCCTGCTTCATGCAGCATGTTAGACAAGTGACTGCACATCTCTCCCAGTTTGAATTGGCCTAAGGTCTATTAAGGGCAGACAGCAAGCTCCATAAAAGCAGCCTGTATGTGTGTATGGCCAGACTTTGTGAACGCAGATTTGGGCAGGGCTCTCCCCACGTGGGTGTGCCCTTCCAGCCTGCGCAGTGGATTTTTTAGGTGAGGCACAGCGTGCACAGAACTGGCCCCACCCTTTAAGTCCCAAGGTCCATTTGCCACAGCTGGGCGAGCTTGAACAGTGACAGCGAAGTCCTTAGGACTGTCACAGCACCCGGTACTGACCGGGGCTGACCCTGCTGAGCATCCGAGATGTGACGGGATGGGATGGCAGGGAGGCATTGAACTGCCAGGAGACGGTCCGCACTGAGACTCGAACTCAGGACCTTGGGATTCAGAGTCCAGAGTGCTCTCCTTTATGCCACGGGACTGCCTTTAAGGCCATAATTTAAGGTATATTAAGGGTGACCTATTTTAAAAGTATTGCTGAACTTAGAAAAGCCAGGTAATTTTCTTGGAAGTAAACCACGCTCTTAACACATCAGTTCAGCGGCTCAGGCAGAGGAAAAGCTGCCCAGTTGTAGGTGACCAACAGCTGCACCTTCTCACAAGCACGTATTTGTATTCTGCTTCTGTTGTAGCTCCCTATCAAACCAGAACCGACTGATCAGCACAGGCCTGTCTCCTGTACTTACTGTGTTGGCAGTTTGCTCGGGCAGGTGCTGCTCACGCAAGACGCTCCACTCCGACTGTGCAATCACCACCGGCCTCGGCAGGGGCACGCCTGGGAAACATCACATCAAACTCAACACACCTGAGCTCATCAGAACACAGCATTAGACGTGCTCTAGAGCAACTCTTTAGATTAAATGCTTGTAAAAACATGAAAATCTCTTCACGTGAAAAGCATTCAAGATAAGGCAAAATGCCACAACATAATTCAAAACACAAGACTGCAGTGCTTGCAGTGTGGATGTTCTTTTCCTTCCTTTGGGGATTCCCAACCAACAGGGGAATTGACTTATTTTTCAAGGACATTTTAAAAATTTTGTTACATCAGCTGTGCAGGAATAGTATGCGTTTTACAGACCTCCTAAGTCAACATACAAGTCAGGACAGAGATAGCTGTCCTTTATAGACATGGTGCAAAAACACGAACAAAATGGAAGTATTTTAGTGATTCCAGTCTCAGAGATTTTTTTTTTTAAAAAGGAAACAGCTTTGTTTCTTATGTTGTCACAGAAAAGCAGCAAGTCCATAATATTCAAAGAAAGGACGACTGTGGCTCTGAACTATCTATGCTTGTGATGCTCAAGGGACACATTTACAGAAAGTCAACGTTTTTATGCTGAAAGTATCCAGATTAACTACTTGGGCCAAAAACTTCTGAATTTCACCAAGTGACACTAAACAAAAGCCTCAGTAAATAACCACACCTTATTAGGTTTTCTGGAAGCATCAACCTAATTTGTCACTTAATTTCAATTCATCTGTTTTGAATTCTGCACTACCAGCTTGATGAATGAACTATGATGACAGGACCACATAATTTATGTCAGCTTTATCTTTCAGTTACGCTTTTGATACAGGCAAAGAGTGAACTACATTCAGCCTGAGCAAACTGGGCTTGTTCACTACATGCAGCACAGTATGAAGCATCATCGTGTTTCCTTTCCCCAGGAAAGGGCAATCAGATAAGCACAGTTCATGTGTGTTCCCACTCCCTACCTGGGAGCAGTAGGAAACTAAAACAGCTGGGAAATTCCCTAACTGTACTGCATTTCCCCACTGTATCTCATTTCCATACCCTTCAGACTGAAAACCAGCTTCATTAATATTGACACCTCCAGTTACTTAAATACCATATAACAGCATGTTTAGTCAGAAAATGAAAAATAATTTCACTATGTTCAAGGGCTTGTGAAAGTTTAACCTCAAAATAAGCTACTACACATGCTAGATTTCATTCTATTTTATAAGTTGCTCCAACAGACTAACCAAAAGCAGGACTATTCAAATACAGTGCTGAAATGCTTTTCACATTTATCTCCAGTTATCACAAAACATCAAAAACTCACTCTGTTCACTTGCTAACACAAATGATTCTGGTGTTCTCTCTGGGAGCGGGGGAGAGGGATCTTCACTACCATCAGCATCTAAATCAAATATGACATTTAGATAAATTAAAAAACACACTTAGATTTTCCTCCCAAACTTTTAAGGAGTTGATCTTTTGATACATGAGATAATTTATTCTAAATATTATAAAACATTTTGGTTTACCAACCTAACACCCCAGAGCAACTTCATGCTAACAACACTAACTTCACATTAAGGGAGTAGAATCAGTTTGTGTGTTATGCAAGGAAAAAAAAGGGAAACACATTTTCAGACTAAATAATCTGGAAGAAAAAGACCTCAGCAACTCCAATGAATACTTTTTCTTCATTCTTTCAGGTCTCAGTTTTGTTTCCCATGTCCATCTCAGGGCACAGTGGCTCCCACATCACTGACAAACTAGTTAAACAGTCTAGTGTAAAGCTGACTAGCCAGAAGGGTAACTGGGAGCCAAAGGAGAGGGCAACTGTTGGGGGCAGTACCACATTCTGTCCCCAGCCTGTTCCCCCTGGGCTGTTCCGGCAGCAAAGCCCTGCTCCAACCTGCTAGAAAACCTGAAGTCGTAATAAAAGGTTTAAAACAGTATCAAGTAGCTGCTGCCCTAAGAAATCTCATCTGACAACTGTGCTCTGCACAAGATTCAAAAATATGAACACAAATTTCAACTAATGGAGCTGCTTCAGGGACAGAATTGCATCATGGTGTACAAGTTACTGTGTTCCAAGTGACTTCTGAGACCAGCTCCATCTCAAGTTTACTACAGAGCATAAGAAAATCTTCATTAATGGAAATGGCCTCCATAAAACCAGCAAATAAAGTTACCATGGATATGCACTAACTGAAAGTGAGTTTTTAGGGTTTGGTTTCTGGTGGTGTTGCTGCTGTGGAGCTGTTGCTGTTTTATTGTTCTGTCTGTTTGGTTTTTCTCTTTTACCTAAGGGTACATCTACTTTTCTCTTAATTTGAATTAAAAAGAGGATTTAACTATGTGGTAAGACCATGCACACCAGCAGTTATGGTTAAGCAATTATGCTGCTGGTGAGTTCACAGGCAAGTTCCACCAATGATTACACCCACATTCCCAGCTTCAGACAGAAGATTCCTGAGCAAGTATGAAAATGAGAAAGTCACTGTAAAACAGGATTAGGATTGCTGGTGCAAAGCTGTCTATCCCTACATTCTTGAGTCCCAGAGGGACCACAAGACCTGCAACCAGAATACAGAATGAAAAGTATTCACTATCATACAAAAAAGGAACAGATACAGTAACAATAACTCAATAACAAGAGATAAATAATAAAAAATTAATGTCAAAGTTTTAATCCATTCCTGTGAAATCATCAACATACCAGCAGCACAAGGGCTGTACTGTTACTTCAGGACATTCCTCACACATAAAACAAGTTCTAGAGTGACAGTTCTTGCATTCTTTGTCATTTATAACATATCACTTATTTTATTTGCATGTTCTTACAGCATCTACATAACAAGATGCATGGAGAGGTAATGATTTCCAAACAGTGATAAACAATGACTGCCCTGGGAAAGAACTAAAAAATCCTGGCTAAAAGGGGTATTGGAAAAGTACTATAGCCTGTAAATCTAAAAAAAGGAATCCAAGGAAGACTGCTTGAGAAAGCTGAAATAGTGATGATATAAAGGGCTTTGTCAGCTCTGCAGAGCATTTTTGAAGTGTCACATCATTAAAAACATACATGTGTGTGGAAGTACTGTTCCATGTGTATACATAATATAACCAAATCTATAGAAACAGATTGTTTGTAAGGCTGCAAAACAGTTCACATTTCTGAATACACGACTTTCGGTGAAAGCTTAGGTCACAAAGCCAGTATTTTCAATTCAGCTGGTTCTGCATCTCCCATCATACACTGAGCCCCATTTCACCTCAGAGTCATGAAGTCTGCACAGACTTCTGAGGTGAGGCCATCACTGCAAGCCCCAAGCACAAGAGTCTGAGCTGAACCCAGAGGCTCATGTTCTCCTTTCAGCTCCACAGCCTTTGCACAAGCAGTTATTGAAGTCTAATCTGTTCTTCCCAGCTCTGTCCTCTGCCTGATCCAAGTGTTCCAGCCTGACTGAAATCTGCATGTTTTGGGAGTCTCTTGCCTTGCTTGCAAACTTTCACAAAAAACAAAAAAAAAATCCAAAAAAAGTAGCAAAAGTTTAAAAGGCCACTAAATAATTTTCAAAGCATAAGAAAGCATAACTTGGAGTTATACATGAACAGCAGTATTAGGTTGTCTCCCTCAGCCATGTACAGAACAAGAGCAAAGCACAGTTAAATATTTACAACACTATTAAAATGCAGGAGCCAAATCCTGAGCAACTTCAAAGACCAACACAGTGAATGAGGTTACATCTATGTTTTTAGGAACAGCACATCAACCAGTAAGCATGCATTTGATTTGGACAAGCCTGTTGAAAATACTTTGATTAGTCAAACCCCCATTATTATAGACACTTGCATGAAACTGGGAGTGGAGAAAAAAATGTGCCAACTAATAACACAGAAACCTACAAATATGAATGCATTATAAATAAAGCATTAAATAAAGCTTTTGAAGCAGCTAATTAAGGTCTGTAGCACCTTATAACAAAAATAGCTTACATGCAAACTGAAAGTTGGCAGGAAAAGTGTTGTGCCCTCTCCGAAGCTGCCATGTTGCACTGATGAAATTTACATTTAGAAAATTGTACTGAAAAGAAACTCATGTTGTCCAACCCTACAGATGCAGGTCAGTTAGAGTAGCACTTCTGAACCTCAAGGAAACCTACCTTTGCCATCTTCAGAAAACGTTACAGCTGTTAAGTCTTGCCTAGCAATAGACATTGGCAATACTTTCCTGGCAGAAACGTTCTCAGTATTGGTGGCAGCAGAGACTGTGGCACTTGCGGTTGACACGTTAGATGCGCTTTTGCTCACGGCTCCATCAAAGTTCACCTCCGTGTCAGAATCATCTGAATGGAGAGGATTAGTGAAACAAAGGGGTGCTCGAACAGAAATAGGAGTATGAGCAACACTGTCACTGGAAGGATGTTCAACTGGGGTGTCTGGTACTAGAGAGAGAGTTTTAACATCGTGACACAAGGTGTCTGCAGACGCGTCTCCAGACGCTGGGGAACGCAGGGCACTGTCAGCCCCGTGCAGTGACCACGTAGCGTGTCCCTTTTCTGTCAGAGGCAGACGATCTGGTCGTGGTGGAGTATCAGAGACCTGTGGACTCTGCAGACTTTCTGGTGAAGGTATTAAGGCTGTGTTAGGCTGTGGCACGCTGTGTTCCACACACGAGTTTTGAGAAGCATCTACAAATGAATCCCCTGATATCTGTTCCTGCGGCTTAAAGCTTTTATCAATTACACAGGACGACACAGGCTTCATTTTAATGGCATGTCCCCTGTTCAACAGGGAGTTTCCATCAAAGCTTCGTGGTCCCTCCTGAAGAGGTACCTTTTTGATCTCAAAACTCAGGTTGCGCTCCAGCCTTTTCTCTGCACGTTCACTGGGTTCATTCTTCCCTGAATGTTCTGTTGACTTATTATAATTCTCATTGAGGTCTGTTGAATGCTCTGTTGAAACCATGTGCAAAACCGGCTTTGGGTGGTATCTGTCATTGTCCTGCCACACTGTAGTGACTGTTGGATAAGCTGATGGGGGAGATGGTGTTAGGATTGGTGGTACTGGCTGAGGCTCTGGAGGCTGCAAGATTTCTTCTTTAGCATCTCCTTCTACAAGGCAACTGCAAAACAACAAAAGACAATTGCCTAAGTTTTCCACATTCTGACAAGATTTTAGGTATCTGTCTATCTCCCTCTGCAATAGCAATGCTTTCATACCAATGCCAGACTCCACACAGAGCTTCCACTGCATACAGACAATGTTTATAGAATATGACTAATGGGATAGGCAAGAATTAAGTCAACACACTCAAAATATCTTTCAGAATATCACAAAGACATGCATTCAATTCACAGCTAATCCTCACTGATAGTTCAAAGATTGCTCACATCCTTTCCCAGAAGCATTTTTCAAAGGCACTGTAAGACAGGCCCTCTTGTGGCAGCATTTCATTACTTTTTTCCTCCTTAAGTGCCTCAGAGAAACCTGACATATAGAATTCAAATTTCAATAAAACCAAGAAAAATTTCTTTTAAAAAAAAATCCTTACAGCTCACTTAATACCAAATATCCTCCTTTACTTTATTTTTCAGCACATGCCCAGGAGGATTTAATTTTTATATTTGCGTATTTAATAGTCAGTGAATAGTTGCAAGGCTAATGATGCAGACCAAGCTTAGCTGACATGAGGTGCAAACAGTATAAAGACCATTCACAGTGGAATAAATAATCTAGAATATACAGAGTATATTAGTGAGACCACAGCACTTACAATTGCAGCCCATCTCGAGCTACTTAAAAGGAGAAGGACTTCAAAAATATGGTCACTTTACTTTCAGATCAGATCCAGAGTAGCTGATAATAAACATTTAGCATAGCTGACAAAAGTTGTAAACCCAGGAAATTAGGCATTTTTATAATTTTCATTCAGAGCCTTTGAAAATCCAGAATGATCTGGACAAGCTTGAGAAGACAGCCCATGGGAACCTCACAAGGTCCAACAAGGCCACATGCAAGGTGCTGCCCTGGGTCAGGGCAAACCCCGGTAGCAGCACAGGCTGGGGGATGAAGGGATTGAGAGCAGCCCTGTGGAGAAGGACCCAGGGGTGCTGGTGGGTGAGAGGCTGGATAGACGCAGCTGTGTGCACTCACAGCCCAGAGAGTCAAACGTGTCCTGGGCTGCACCCAAAGCAGTGTGGGCAGCAGGGCAAGGGAGGTGACACTGCCCCTCTGAGCTGCTCTGCTCTGCCCTGGTGAGACCCAGCTTGGAGTTTCACATCCAGCTTTGGCCATCCCAGCGTAAGAAGGACCACACAATGGTACAAGAATTCCTGTCTGCCCACCAGAGAAAAGCATCAGACAGGCTCTCGTTAGTTGTCTGCATGTCACATCACAAAGTCTAAGTGATTCTATCTGCTGCCCTACTTCCAAAACAGCCCTAAAATGGACAGAGTCAATACAAATTCTTGAGATTATCATGACCTATAGAAAATACAAAATAACCCCAGGGGACTGCCTCACACTCTTGTGCGGAACCACAAGCATACCTGACCTGGGACAGGCTACAGCATGAGTTCTATCCTTGTGACTTTATCAGCATCAAGCTATAGCAGGATGGGTTGAAGAACTAAAATTTTTACACAAGGGATTCTCCTAAAGAGAACTGTTTGAATTTTCAGTCTGTGAAAATTCCAACCCCCTGAAGTACTGCAGGTTTCCCAAACTTCCAAATTATCTTCTACAAGTTACCATATCTTTGTATCTGAAACACCCCAAATCCCTTTGCAGTTCTCCCAGGAGAGCTCTTTCATTCTTTCCCTGATTTCTGTCACAAAGAGTTGGGCCTCGAATTACTTCTCTCCCTCTCCTCCCTGTGCTTATATATTGCTGTTTTTCTTTACATTAAAACAGTAGGAATACAAAGCACATCAAAGCTATTTAATAGAATAATTTGGGAACTTTTGCCTTTAGATGTCATTGAAAAATGAATAAGCTTGAGACCAAGTTGTTTGCTTGAATTAGTAATGATAAGACAGGGAAGGGGGGGATGTAAGTCATGCTCCAATTTAATACACACTAAGGACAGGAGAATCCTCTACTCAGTTCTGAGTGGGGGAGGAGGACACGGGGATGGGGAAAGAGAGAGTGCATTTGCACAAATGTTTACATGCCCCCTTTACCAGCAGTGATGCTCATCAGTAATCTCCACTAAATCCTCCTACTGAAAATAATGGTTTTCCCTTATTGACCTCATTTTCCTGACCCAGAGTTACATATGCAATCAGCAAAACTAATTTCTTATCTGGTACAGACATACCATTAAGCATTAGAATTAGCCAAAGGAGCAAATTAGCCTTAAACTAGAAATAACAAGGTTCCAAGCCCACAATACCAGGAAAAATTCATTAAGTTCTTCACCAATTACTGTTCAATGAAATCACTCTACCCTTTGATTCAGTAGTAAACAGAGCCCCATGTGCACACAGTTCCCTGACATGTATCCACAGAACTGATGACATGGGAAATGCTGCCTAAGTCAGCAACTCAAATGTTGATTAAACAACTTCCTTGTGCACAGCCTCACAGAACTACCACAATGTTCTCCATTACATTTGAAGTTAAACCTCATTCCTTCACTCTTAAACAAGAGCTTACAGTGATTAAATGAGAAATTATATGCCAAAATAATTCTTTGCCTATTAATATTGGAGGATACCCATCTTCAGAAATTGAGATGCCCAAATAGCAGTAGTTTTTCTCCTTAAATGTAGTTTTTCTCCTTAAATAAGGAAACAGATGCCAATAGGTTACAATTTTTCCAATTTACTGACATTTGACTATTATTATTTCACATGTTCTGCATTGCAAATAACGCTTTTGTTTGTTTCCACACAGCAGAAATATTAGGATATGTACATATTCACAAGGCCTCTGTTTGGCAGTAGCTTGTTCTAAAACTCTTGCCGTACAATCCTGGGCATTTGGGGCTGCTGGATGATGCTTTCTTTGGCATGGCCTTCAACAGCTGTGCTCCACAGACACTTCCCCCCGAGAGGCAGAAAATTGTCTGAAGATGAACTACTAATACTGTTACAAACAATAGGAGAGAGTAAAACCAGCTTGATTTAAAATACCAGGAAACGAATGGAGAGTTTGTGAAAGGCAGAAGAGAGTCAGTGAACAAAAGAAAGCCAGAGCATTCAAGGAAGGGAAATCAGCTTTCCTGTACTCAGCCTTTACATAAACCCTGCATTGCCCTCACATACTGCAAAAGCAAGCATTTCACACACGCATTTGTCAAACCCCACTGTGTACTAAAAAAATAGAAAGCTTTGTCATGACACAGCCTTGAAGTGTCTCTTCACTGCTACTGATTATCTTGGAATGCCACTGCCTCACACACAACTGGCTGTGGAATTTCCCTGGGTGCCCAAGGCAGCTTTTCTGTGCCCTTTCACTGCCACACAGCCTGAGTGGCTGATGCAGTGCCCCAGTGCCAGTGGCTCCTCAGGTGTCAGGCAAACAATAAATCAGGCAATAACAGTTTCACAAAATTATTTGTCATAATAACAATTAAACACAATTTGTCAAAAGCACTGTAATTTGTAAAAAAAAAAAAAGCCCTCCCACAGTTTTCCAACAACAACATACACATGAAAAAGGCCAAAACTAAAATGAAGTGATGGCAACACCATTTTTGCTTTTTCTGCAATGCATTATCAATTTTTGGAATGTTTTAAAATCTAAGCTCTCTTCCTAATGGAAAAGAGCTATATTATTAAAACTGGGCACCATGAGTTCAGATTTAAATGAAACTTGGTCAGTGTTCAAAAGCAAAAAAGCATTAAGTAATCCATGGTTATTCTATGCAGCACACTGTGGGGTGTTTCAGATAAAAGAGAGCGATGCCAAGGTCATGGAATGCAGCTGCTACGATCAACCAAAAATAGACACCAAGCTCTACATCCTCCCTCATAATTAAAATAGGAAAATTAAACTCAACATAAGCAGGCTGAAGCCAGACAACCACATTATTCTATTTTAGCATTAAATCACTGCCATCCACGTGAAAGAAAAGAAACACTGCAGTCCAGTGAGTGAAGATGTCACAAACTCTACTATAGATATTTCATATACTAAAAAACATGTACAAATATAACAAATTAATAAAAATAACCAACTGGGGAATTTATTTTGGAAAATTTACATACTGAGCCTTTTAGTTTTTTCATTGTGGCATACAAATTACAGACAGCTAGCTAAGAGGGAAAACCAATCAATGCATTTTATCTTAGCTTTGCAGAACATGCAGGGCTTGGTATGAAATACAGCAACACATAACCCTGGAAATGTATGTACTGTCATCAGACTGAAGCCCAAACGTAATCTGATAAATTAAACTGCTACAGGATTTCACCTTTTCTCCTTCAGACAGTAATACTTCATTACACTGCATACAAAAAAGCTGTTACCTCATCTTTGCTTTTTGTGAGCTGATGTCTGAGTTTCTGCTTTTATTTCAAACTACATTTGAAACCGAAAATAAAGAACTTTTTGCAACTAAGTCTGATTAAACCACCTCTTCTTCCAAATACTTTATAATTAACTACTAAATACACAAATATTTTGAGGACTAGCACTTAGAGGTATTAAGAGGCTCCCTCTGAATTCTGAAGCATCAGTCACGTAAATGTAAGTACAGTTCTAAACTCTAAATTTAAAACTTTGTTTTTTCACAGTCTTATATGTAACAATAAAGTCAGACCTTACTTGTGCCTTCTTCCTGCCTTAACCTGAAAATAGTTAAACATGACTAACAGAGAACACTTTCCATCCCCTCAAGTCCTCCAAAGAAACGTAACAATTCAAGGGGACTTTCACAAGAAGTGATCGTCAACTGCTCAGCCAAGCAATTTCTAGAAAGAGGTGCTGATGTGGGCACTCATGAGTTGTTCTGATGTACTTCTCTAATAATCAGGGACCAATATAATTTTTGTATGTTCACATCAGATGGAGAGAGACATTAGGCTAAATGACTATGCTCATACATTGTACAGCAAATATTAATTGCATTAAAGCATTACAAGGTGCTAAGAGATTGGAAGGCAATACAATTCCAAAACCTCTGCAAAACAAGTACATCTAGATGCTTCATGGTGCACTAAGTAAATAAAATACCAATTTAATATCAATTTACTATCAATAGCCTAAAGATACTTGTAACTTCCAACAAGAGAAAGACGTAAGAGCAGCCTAGAAAAGTGCAATTAGAAGTTATACTTTGTAGCACTCCTTGCCCAGACCAACACAAGTACTAAAAGGATTAATTATCCCTCTCAGTAAGCTTCCTATCTTACACAGTAAAAGTCTCTAGTGACATCTCATCCTTGCTTAGCACAGACAGGAGATTCAACTTTGAGAGGAGAAGATCAACAAATTTCAAGAAGATACAGAGACAACAGCATGGTAAGGTCACGATAGTGTCACAAACAAGAGAAGAGACAGGTGAAAAAGCCACCTCCATGGAACAATGCTACCACCTGCTGAGCGGGTGGCCAGTGCCAAGGGCTGTGGGGGAGATGTCACCATCTCATCCAGCAAACAAACAGCCGTGGGGCTGTCACAAAGCACTGACAGGCACTGTAAGCTGTACTGCCTGAGCAAGCATGGCCTGGTCTGGCAACACCTCGGCAGACAAGCCCCCTGTGCCAGGAGATACACACCAACCTCCTGCTGCTCAGTCAGGACCACCCCAGGCAGGTCACTGGAACCCACTGGCCCACAGTGCTCTGCACTATTAGTCACTGTAGCCCTCTTTGCTTTAGACAATATTGTATGTATGGCCAAACTTCGTGAAGCAGATTTGGGCAGGGCTCTCCCCACGTGGGTGAGCCCTTCCAGCCTGCGCAGTGGATTTTTAGGTGAGGCACAGCGTGCACAGAACTGGCCCCACCCTTTAAGTCCTAAGGTCCATCTGCCATGGCCGAGCGAGCTTGGACAGTGACAGTGAAGTCCTCGGGACTGTCACAGCACCCAGTACTAACCGGGGCTGACCCTGCTGAGCATCCGAGATGTGATGGGATGGGATGGCAGGGAAGCTTGAACTGCCAGGGGACGGTCCCCACTGAGACTTGAACTCAGGACCTTGGGATTCGGAGTCCAGAGTGCTCTCCTTTACACCACAGGACCGCCCCTTTTAGAAAACAAAGCAACTGCTAAATCTTCCACACATGGAGCCAGCTACAACACAGAACAGAAAGAATTTGGAAACCTTATTTCTTTTCAAAAATAGCTTTAGCAACATGCTTGTGACTTCTTCAGAGACCACGTACAACGCCAGCACACATTTGGCTGGTAACACAAAAATGTTTCCTTCTCCATACAGAGTTTAAACTGGAATCTTTCATGGATTCTGCTCTCCCATCCTCCCTAGGTAAAAGATGTTAACCTATGCCAGAGCATCCACAAAACACAAACCCTGGCTCTATGTCCTGACTGAACCAGGCTGCATATTTGCAAAGTTACCTCCCTCATTAAGAAAAAACCCACACTCATTAGTGGGTCTTCTGAGCAGATGTGACTAATAGCAAATAAAATCTTTCCTCAGAAGCATCTTCCATGAGGGGTGTAATTAATTGTTTTTCAAAAATAATCTCTGTTTTTCAAAGACAACAGCTTTGCTAAAAGCTTCCATTTATTCACCTCTAAGGAACCAATCTGCCTGCCAGTGCTGGCAGATGGCAAAGTATGTTTATGGAAACAGGTCCAAAACCCACTAGGATTTTAAGGAGAGATTAAAAGATTTTACCTTAATGCAGTAAGTAAAGAACAATGCAATACAGATATGACAGATGTGTGCTAAAACATGAATTATGCATATATTATTATTACATGAATATATAAAAATTACAAAAACTAAAGTACATCTAAGATTATTTCAAGGAACATTAATAAGGAAATGACCTACTGAACAGACATCCTATTTCTAAGTTCAGTGACTAAGTTTAAAGAAGAGCTTGGAACTCATCATGAACACAGGTTAACTGAATCCTCTGTCATCTTAATCTACATAATTGAATACAATCACATTAATATCAATCTAAATAAGGTAAAAAATGTATCACCTACATAGCACAAACTGTGTCATTTGGTTGTAAGAAGCCCCAACTCACTTCCATGTTTCTTTATTTATTTTAAAGCAATAAAGCTTTCCTTGTGATTAATTGTTATGTAACAATATTAACTGGCTGGTGGTTTCTTTTGTCACTCGACAACTTTAGGAATCCCAAGTGGTTACCTTAAGTCTGCTCAACTACAGGCAGTGCAGCACAGCCCAGCCCAAAGGTGCCTTCCACAAACCAGCGTGGGCACCTGGACACTGAGTTCGGCAGAGCTGCTTCTCAGCTGTGTCAGCACTCACTTAGGTACCCATTTTAGGCTGAGGAATCAGCTGGTTCAGATTCACTTTGGGCTTTTTTAAAGTTAAGGTTATGCATTTTACGAGCTAGAGAGGATTTTCGTTTTCCTCTGCTGAAGGAAAAGATTGGTGAGGACAATTTTTCTTAGTAAGCACAGAATTCTGCTGGAATATTCTTGTCAAAACCAGCACCTATCTGACATTTTCTGGAATAAACAGGTATGTTTCATTATGGTTTTGTCTCCAAAAATGAGGGTTCAGTCATCATTTGAGCCTATTTTGAGGATGTTTTGCTATTATCACCTGGAAGAGCCAGAGCACACGTAGAGCTAACACATCTGACTAGTAAAGGTGTATCCTTGTCTACTCACAGACAGTCATTGCAAGATTGGGATATTCAAACACAGACTGCTCAAAGATATTTGGGCTTATATTTAGAGTCGGTTACAAGACTTCTATCTGCCTTATGTATACTTCTATTTATAAATTTAAAAAATGTATCTTCTTAAGTCTTTTTAGTATTGAGAGCTTTATTTTACTTTAATATTAATGAAACATGTCAACCTTTCAATCTTTCAGCTTAAAATAGTCCATTAACATAATTAACTACCTGCGGGTCCGTGGAGGCTTTGGTGGAGGGGAATCCTGTTTCTCAGCATCTGAAGAACTGACAGCATTCTCTGTATTATTTTCATCCTGATTAAAAGAAAAAGGATTTTTTTACTCACGGCTGTAAAGCTGATACACAACATTTGAACTGCAAGGTCCAAAGATCCATAATGATACGTGACAATAACATACAAAAACACAATCTATTTTTGTCTGTCATGTAGAGATCATCAAAACTCTACTTGAAATGCAAAAAGTTATTCTATATTTTGTGTATCCAACTTCAGATTTCTCTGACTAGAGATTTTTTCCTGCTTGTAATTGCACAATCCACTACAGAAAAATCCCAAAAAATGATCTTTCAGGTTAGTAGTGAGCAAGTTCTCTTACACCCTCCCAGTTATTCATATTGAAAGTATTTATTTTCCAGTCAGTCTAATTATTTTCACTTGTACACTCACTTCACTGAAGATAAGAATAATCTATACTGTAGTAAGAAAATGAGAATTTCAGGTACTGTAAAGTGACAAGTGGGTGAGATCTAATGCATTGATGCAGAACACCTGGAAATCGTCTCCCATTTGTGTACAATGAAGCATAAAGATTTTAATTTTGCTTTAGGAGGACCATAAATATAAGATTTTTATATATGCATATATTTATAAATATATATATATATATGTATCCATACATACTTCCATGTACATACATATAAAATATTGTGGGTTAACCCTGGAAGGCAGCAAAGCCCCACAAAGCCACTCACATTTCTCCACCCCACCCCTGGAAAGGGAAGAGGAACAGCAAGAAAATTTGTGGGTCGAAACAAAACTGTTTAGTAGGCAAAGTGTGAGAAGATAAAAAGGAATCAAACAAGCAATGCAAACACCATCACTCACAACCTCCCACAGCTAAGCCTGTGCCCAAGTAGTTTCAAACCTCACTGAAGCCCCTCTTGTCCCTCTTTACTGCTGAGCACGATGTTACGTGGTTATGGAATATCTTCCTTGGTTAATTTGGGTCACCTCTCTGGCTGTTTCCCCTCCACTGGGAGGTCAAACTAAGAAGCAGAGTTGGTGTTGAGTGAGCAGACATTGTTCTGCAATAGCTGTAACATGAGTTACAAAAAACCACCAGCACTGTTTTCACCACAGATCTAAAACACAGCACTCCAAGAGTGGCCATGAACTACAGCCCATGCATTCAGTAAAAACATGTATGTGTAGCAATAAAAACAGCATGAGCAAGAGTCTAAAGCTGACATACCATTTCCATGCATGTGCCACAGCCAAAGAGCCAACTAAACCAAGGAAGACCTTAGTGTTATCTTGACTTTAATGCTTATTTTACCTAAAGGCTTTTCTTGTAGGAATTCTCATTTGAAAAGTAATTTTAGAAAAGAACAAGAAACACCCCAAATCACTGTAATACAGTTCAGAGCACAGTAGCAGGTTCATGCAATAGGCTTGCTATCTGCCAGCCTGCTGCTCCAACAGGAGACACAGACTGACATTCAGTCTTACAAAACAAAAAGGAATTCCCTGTTATTTCTGCTTCAAATGTGATAGTTGCATTTGGTGAGCAATTTCTGCTTTGGAACATAAACTATAACTAAGTTATCTCAACAACTAACTAACCTCACTTAAATTTAGATTCATTATTTTTGTTTTTAATTTCCATTACTAGTCTTAAAAGTTACCATACCACTGTTGGCTACTGTGAAGAGTCTATTATCAAATTCTATTCCTCAGTGTACTAAGTGAAGCTTTACCTGCAAAAAAAAATAAAATCTTTTGATCTTTCTTACTGTTTTTCACTAACCTCCCCCATTAACTCACTGTCAAATACAATATTGCACAAGTATTCCAGCAGAAATACCCTATTGTTCCTCAGTAAATGGATTGTGTTAGCCCTTTCAGAGAAACTGCACAGCGAGTTCATTGTCCTGCTGACCACGAGCTGTAACTGTCAAGGTTTTTTTGGAGTAAGATTGAATCAGCAGATAAAAGCCACTCACATTTAAATGAACACAACTGAAGCTCCCACTGCAGTCAATCAAGGTTGGTGGGTTTTCATAGAATCATAGAATTGTTTGTGTTGGAAGGGACCTTTTAAGGTCACCAAGTCCAACCTCCTCTGCAATGAGCAGGGACATCTTCAAGGAGATCAAGTTGCCCAGAGCCCTCTCCACTTGACCCTGAATGTTGCCAGAGATGGGGCATCTCCAGACTCCCAGGGCAACCTGTTCCAGTGCCTCATCACTGTCATCATAAAACATTTCTTCCTTCCATATAGTCTAAATGTAACCTCTTTTAGTTTAAAACCATTATCCTGTCCTAATGCAACAGGCTCTGCCAAAAAGTTTGTCCCCAGCTTTCTTTTAAGTGCCCTTTAAGTACTTCAAGGTCACAAAAAGGTCTCCCTGGAGACTTCTCTTCTCCAGGCTGAGCAACTCCAACTCTCAGTCTGCCTTCATAGGAGACTCTGTCCATCTTTGTGTCCCTCCTCTGGACTCCAACAGGTACATGTTCTTCTCATGTTCAGGGTCCCAGAGCTCAGTAGCTGCAGGTGGGGCCTCACCAGAGTGGAGCAGAGAGGCAGCATCACCTCCCTCGATGTGCTGCTCACGCTGCTTGTGATGCAACCCAGGATACATTTGGCTTTTCAGACTATGATTGTATATTGTCAAGTCATGTCCAGCTTTTCATCCACCAGTAAGTGACGAGCCAGTAAACTGGGACTAAGGCAACAGAACAACTGCCCTCTGTTCCAAACCAGATTCTACCACTTTTTGTTTCCAGATCTGAGTCTTTACATTTTTCCACATATGCTCAACTTGCCAAATAGCCCAGAACTACTTTTTGTATTTATGTCAGAATATGTTGTTTCTTTAAGTCTCTGTTACTTCTATTAATAATGATTATTGTTTTTCCTGGGGTAATGCTTCATCTGTTGCTTGGCTCTCAAAGTCAAGTGTACTGTGAATTAAGTTTCAAAACATTCAATATGCTGGGGTTTGTATAATCCTAGTTTATGATAAACAGTATTTGTTGCAAGTCAAACATCTTCCGAGATTTATTGCATCAGCACTACCTTAACAATAATTCTCAGCAAAAATGTGCTTTTATCAAGACATAGTGTCCAACAGCTGGGACAAAACTGTCTAATGAGACACTCAAAAAGGAAAAAGTACAAATGCCATGCTTGATCTGTAAACTAAATGCAGGATCCTCTTATCTTAAAGGGGTACCTTTGTTCCTAGATAAATCCTTTATCAGTTTTCCATGACTTACTGAACCATTAAGGGCTCACAGAACTTTTAAAATCTAGCTGCAAATCATTGCTGTCACACTAATTTAAAAAAAAACCCTGACTACATTCGTATTTTTTCCCAGTCATTGACAGAAAGAAACATTATCATGGGGCATGGACATCCAACCCCTCCACCAGCCTCCTCTCAAACATGCAAAAAAGCAATTTCCAGCTTCTTGACATCAGGTAATGGGTCACCACACAGATCATTTTGCCTGTAACATACATGCAAACAAGTCTCATTGCTCTTATTGAGGCAGAAGGCCATTCCGAAGGTTGGTGCCAAAGATGCTCAGGCTCTCAGTTTTCAACAAAAGCAACTTGGTTTCCTGCTCAGGGGTTGTGTCATGTTCCTCCCGGCTTCCCCAGGCTGTGCACTGTAAGCTCTGAATCTCTCCAGCATGTATTTGTTACTATGGATAGCACTAAATGCACTGATATTGTACCAAAAAGGCCCCCACAATCCTAACAGCCAGAGGCAGAAACTACCACAACTGCACCCCGAGAGCAGAGCAGGCTGCTGGCCCTGCTTCAGCTCCTCAGCACACCCAAGTTTCACAAGGCAGAAAGATACAAGAAAGAGTGAGACTCCACAAAAGTTCCTCCCCATAACCACGAAGTTCTTCATCCTACAACAGCTCAGAAAAGCCTCCTGGTGCAGTTCCCCTAGCACAGAAGTTTTGAGGAACAGATCTCTTATTTATGCACTCAGTTTTCTAAAGAGTATTGGCAAGGGAAAGGGTGTGCCTGTTGGCTGTGGTGCAGACTAGCTTGTCCAGAAAACAAACCAGCAGCTGCATCCCTGTCCTTCTGTGTTTGTAAAATGAAGTGTTTGTGAACAGAATGTTTCCTGAGATACGCTTTTCTCACAGGCAGAAGAAAAACCTTATTAAAGAGGCTAATATATGTCAGAGCTTTTTAAAACTCCACATATACAGTAAGAGGCTGTTTCTGGTTCAGACAGCCAGAAGTAGCTGAAGAGGCATTGCCATTTTTGCCTCTGGTAATAAAAGGTATGGATATACCTGAACACAAATGTCCAAGGCACATACACAACCACAGAGTTTACAAAAACAACTCCTTGGAAAAAAAACAAACAAAAAAACCCAACAGAAAACCCCCACACAAAATGCCACTTTTAAACGGAACTCCATAAAAGTCAGTGGTTACCCCAACTTTGTACACTGGGAAAGCTTCAGGCAGATGGTTCTTCAAAAGTTTTCACCTATGCATTAGGTTAAATTCCAGATCCATTCACTGTTTTAGTTACATTAAATGGGGACCAAGAATGTTATAGGAATTATTGTCACCAAAAAAGAAGTACTTCACTACTTGCCTTAATTGTCTTAACGGATTGATGTTTCTGTGAAGACTTTGTTTACTTTTAGACAAGTCATTTCCCAGTAAGTGAAAGATTTTTACTTCAAAGGCTGAAGATGATGCAAGTTTAAAGCAGTAACCAAATGCCCTAACACATGCAGGAAAGAAGAGAGCACTCATATCAATGCTGCTGCAGCATCACTTACTACTGGCTCTCTTCTTGTTTTTGTCTGAAGAAATGCTGCTGGCTGAACTCTCAGAGCAAGTCTGTCACTTTTTCCCAGTTCTGTGTCACAAGAAATAGGAAATAATGGGTATTTTGAGCACACTTAAATGATAGCAACTCACAGATTTCCCTATTGTATATCAAAACAAGCAAACAGGCACACAAGCAGAAAAACAAACACAGAGCAGAACAGGAATCTCAGCCCTAAAAGTGAATATAGGGTAACTCACTGGGATGACCACATCTGTTGAGAAGAGCAGATGGCAGTATTAAGAAAAAGCCTTCCACAGCCTTCCTAATCACAGCTTATCGACATCAGCCAACACTCTCCTGCTTCTCTAGACAGATGTTGCATTCTCAGGCAGAATACAGTTTCTAAAAGTATCAGCTTAGACAAACCAGGACAACACACGTAGTCCATGGGGGTCATACAGAATAATTTCTAAAAAATAGATTCACAAACGTGCAATTCAGTGAAGTGTTCAGTGCAGGGCTCTGCCTTCTTACAGAAGTTACCCATCCTACCCTGGCAGGCTTCTCACTGCAATGGAAGCCTTAGCAATACATGGGTAAGCAAAAGAATAGGATCCATCCCCAACCTTTGTGTCAATGTGCCCCAAATGCTCAACAGTGCAAGAGTTCCAATGTCCTCACTGAGGAAGCAGCTTCTCAGGCCAACACTCATACTTCAGTTTATAGGAACTCTGTTAAATTACACATACATAGAAACGCGTGCATATCTACCTATGAAACACTCCATTAACAAGAGGAAAGGCCATAAAGTCAAACACTTAGAAGTGTAGATTAAATCTAGTCTACTACTATCTAAGAGCAACTCATGTTCCTGCAGCAATGGAGGAATTCTCACGGCAGATGCAATGTCTGAATTCAACTTGCCAAGGTGACTTAAACTGTGCTGTCCCAGGGGTGGGCCCTTCCCCCAGTGGCTGAAATCCTAAAGGGAGCTGACAGGAACTTCAAGAGAACAGAGGGTCACAGACAGATTTCACTGCCGACAATTCAAAACCTCTTGCCCAGGAATTGCAATGTATAATTTTCTTTTGGAACTCACAGTGGAAATATTTAATGTCATTCAGAAACTTTCTAAACTGATAAAATACTGGCAAATTCACTGCAGAGACTCCTCCAGAAATAATCTCATGTTTTCCCTTAAAAGGAATGGAGGCATTCCTTTTGCCCATATAATCAAGCAGCATGGGAATCACTGAGCATCAGCAGACAAAATGAGAAATACTTCAGACTGAAACGATACACCCAAGTGACTCAGATCAAATAAAACATTCCAAGCACAGGCAACAAGATAAATGTCACTGAAACATATATGATTTTTTAGAATGCTACAATGGCAAAAATATCTTTCCAAGCTGCGAAACAGCTCAGAGAATAAGAACAGCAAAGTCTTTTCACTTACAGTTTCTAAACCACTAATGTCTCAAATATCAACATTCTTCTTATGGCAGCTGATTCCTCCATGACTTCTAAAAGCGCAATGAACCACAGCAACAGAACTCACTTTATAGAGCAAGAAATGCAAGAGACACTGGAGAGTACCAGCAATGGCAGAGTTTGGAGGAAGTGTTTATTAATTCAAGCTTCTGCTCGTGGATAAGGGCAAAACAAGGACTTGCAGTACTGCAACATGCTTGTTACTGCCAAGAGACAATTCAATAAGAAGTATCTGTGAAGTGATAGTGAACTTGGTTGTTTGTCTTTTAATCAATTTTCCTTTTTCTACATCCAATCAGAATATCCAAGCGGATGGAATTCCATCTGATTCAGACTCTCCATGACAGTTATGGTTCACTGCAGATCATGAAGAGGCTTCTCAACTCAAAATATTTTACTGACAAAAATCTGACCGATATCTTATCCAACAATCAAGACTAATCAGCTCACATAAGTTTCAAAGCTTCCAAACACAACACCAAGTGTAATATTTTCACAGCAGTACTAACAAAACCAATTAAGGAGAAAAGCACAGTTACTGACTTTATGACAATATGAACAAAAATTTCAGTGGGAAAGCGGTGAGTGCATGACTCTGTTCCAATGTAATTGCTTGGAAATTTAAGAGTACTAAGGGGGGGAGGGGAGGACAGTTCTAATCATTAAACTCAGAATCTGAATTATTTTCTCATCAGAGAAAAATTGCTCTTGAGAAGCAATTCTTCACCCTGAGCTTTGGCTACTGTGCAAGTACTGGTTTCTGAGCAGAGCTTCTCATTTAATTTCATTAACACACTTAGTATTATTTTAAGTACATTTGTAGTTCTATAAATTCACAGTATGTATAACTACCTGGTAAGAGTATACAATTACTACATTATAGTATATTATATGTGCATTTTCTACATCATTTTGAATCTTTCCATCAAACTCAAACAGACATTCTAACCCTGTAAGTCTATTTTCAAACATGTCTTGTTGTTGACTTTTTACATTATTGTTTCCAGCAGGGCAAAGCTGGCAAGTGCACAGGAACACACATTCTGGATTGTGTCTGAGCTACTTCCCCACGAATGCTGTGCTGGCTGCCCATCAGATTAACCTGAGACTGTGCTGTTACTGGCAAGCTCTGCTGACAGAGGCCTCGGGAACTCCATTCACTCCACACACTGCTCGAAATGAGAACAGCAATCGGCCAACAAAACCATGAAACCAATCCTACAGAGCACTCCAACTCTTCAGAGTGTTATCAAAATAGAGTAAATGAAACATTTCCTCCTCAGCCCAGTGGTATCTCCTATTCAACCAACAGTAATATATCCAAAGTAAGCACATTATTTTATTTGGAATTGTTTCTACTGGATATAATTAAAATCCTTCACATGTTCAAGATTCCACAGTTATTTTAGCATCTGCAGGCAGAGCAGGATCTGTGAAGGAACCTTAGAATATTACACTGTATTTAATAAAGTTATTTGAAAAATCCCTGCATCAGAATTAGCTTTGTTTGGTTTTTAAAAAAAACGAACTAGAACATTTCCAGGGGAAAACAGACATTATATACAACAGATGCTACATAAGACCCTTGGACTAAAAAAGGGAGCTTTTTCAGAATAGCAAAACCACTGTGATAAGTAAATCTCAAAGTTCTGAAAATCAGGTTAAAGTTAACAAGAAAATATTAAACTGGATATGTGAGGTAGAAGACTTTTTTTATAGCCAAAACAGAAGGTAAGCCTACACCAGTTAATTCCCTGAAGGCAAATTTCCTAACAAGTGGACAACAGCAAATTAAAGTACCACATCTTTAGATACAGAAACTCTTCACCTATGAGACCTTTCCCCCCCTCAATCTTTCTGCAGAAATATTGAAGCGACAATAGGAAAAGCATCATTTCCCAGTGCACAAAAGGCTGTGCCTGGTCAGACTGAAAGGCTGATTTTGCCCTGTTTCCACCAGTGGTGAAAAGGAAACCTACAGGGAAGAATAAGGTCAGAGCAGGCATGCAGGGATCCTTCCCTATAGGATGTTCTCCAGCAGACTGCAACTCTGGAATTTCATAGGTCAGAGGTTGGGCAAACTCATGGAAGAAAATTCCAAGATGGTGAGACATTGACCTCAAAGCTATAGACTTTCAACTGCAAGGAGCTCTGCAGTTTGATGTGCATTCTTTATACATATCACTTTCATATTGAGTTGGTCAGGTCTCACTGATACCCTTTAGAAAAGGTTATAGACAGCAGCTTTTCCCTGTTGCTTAGCCTCTACTGTATTTAACTTCAGCCATTTCTTCATTACCTCAGTGTGGGTGTTCTTTGGATGGAGCCTTCCAACACCTTTGATCCCTGTCCAGTTTCTGAATGTTTGATTTCTGTAATATGCTTTCCAGATAAGCAGACTTGACCTGCAGACAGTATTCAAGTTGCAAGGTACCCACACAAAGACATCATGCTCCCTGCTCTTATTAGTTTCCAAATAGCTACTAAAATTCCATTTCCTTTTCAACCTACTGATTACAAACTAAGATCATACCCAAGTAAGACTCCAAACTCACACTCCATCACTGCCTGTTCAGAGCTGGGATTTCTCCTTGTCCCACCTCTTTGTCATGACCCATCCATCATCTATTTGCTCTTGTTTTATTACTCAGACAGCAAATCTCTCAAGCTCTGCTACAGACAGCACTTGCCTTTGTTACAGAAACAGTGTCAGCATATTGTGCCACTGCCTTACTCTTGTTCTGGAACACAGAAGTAATATGGTGCATATACAGTAATAGGTAAACAAGAGACATTTCTGATTCTATATAAGACTGCAGACACAGATCAGATCCAAATTAAATAACCAGAAGATACAGTACACTGATCTATCTATTATTTCACTACCAAAACTCAAGTAATTAGAAAATATTTCTGCACAAAGCTAACAAATCTGCACATTCCAAACCCTATCATGCTCATTCCTCAGGGAAAAAAAAGTCAATTCATGTATCAGCTTAATCAAACTCGTAACTAATAAAAGCATCCAGCCCTATCCATGCTGCATTCAGTCCACAGGCTTCTTGTCAGGACTAAAGATTCCAGAAGTGTTGCAGGGACTATATAAGTTCTTAGGAGTTAACAGAAGGGTGTATGCCTTTTTTCCAAGAATGAAACACATTCTAGACTTCCTAGAAAGCACAGTATAGGACAGCTAAACCCCTAAAATTAAAGAGATGTTTATTAATAAAAGCAGATTTAAAATTGCTTCCAGACATTTCAAAGGGTCCTGAAGTTACTACTCATACTCCCTCTAGAGAGCTGTGGAATCTACACCAATTAGGTACCGAAAGCAGAGATAAAATCACTGAATAAACAAAACACAGTCCAGGGATGAAGGATGATACAGAGCTCTGGACTGTAGGAGAGAAAAAAATATAGAGATCCAAAAAGCCATTTTGCATATAGTGCCCAGCAGCAAACAAGAAAACACACCCTAACACAAAAAAAGGGAAAAAACTTACAGGGGACCTGAAATTCCAAGTGGAAGGACAGATAAAGCCTCAAATACTGTGATTGCCAATAAGAAATATTATTTTTGCCACTTTTTTTTCTCTCCTTTGTTAAAGATTCCTGAAAAAGGTATTTTAAACTTAATTTTCATTCTCCCATTCTATTCCAGTGCAAACAGTACTTTAGTTCAACATGAGAGCTTAGTCAGATCATTTACTGCCAGTCCTGCTCAACTCTGACAAAGCTGTGTTGGGCCAGGACCAAGGTAGAACACATTGCCATGCAATACCCAAGTCTCAGATGAACAGTCAGATTAATGCTTATTTACTGCTTTAAAATTGGGCCCAACACCACACTGGGGAGAAGGAAATAAAAACATCACGGAAGTTTTTCCCCTTTTGGGAGTTTAACCCAAACACAGACCAGATAGAATTCATCTATATACTGTCTTGGGTTTGGCTGATGGGCCTAAGTTTGGGCCTGGGAATTCAGATTTGGGCCTGAAATTGTCAGCTGCCTTCAGCTGGGCTGGGCTAGCGAGCAGCTGACTTCTTCTAGCCAATGATGTTGTATTTCATACCATCTTACATCATCTCAATAGGAGTAAAATCCAGTGTGTGGG
>VWZD01012018.1:878-50515 GCA_013396695.1 Sakesphorus luctuosus | reverse complement strand
GCAGTTGGCGTTTTGCCTGCTCAACCCAAGACATATACACATGTGTGTATTAACTTATTTTTATTCGTATGTAAATACAGGTATATGTAGGCTGGAGTTTTACTCTTTACTTGCTCTTCATCATTCTGTTTAACAAGCCATGAGCAGCTGTTCAGGTTTTACACAAAATTTCATTTGCTGCCAATATATCAGAATAGGGCTAAATATTGACAACCAAAGCCACAGATCAGCTGACAAGTACTGTCTCCTCACCAAGGTGAGGGCACATTTCACAGTTCTAGAGAGCTAAGGGTCCTCCATTTCATCCACATGCTTTCCATTGCTTCCCCCACCCAAATGCATTTGGTGTGTATTGTAAATGGTCCTTTAATTACCTGACAACTTTTACAACCAAGTCCTCAGTGTAAGCTGAGCACAGACCAGCTGTCCCTGCTCTGCAAAAACCACTTGCAGTTCAAACAAGTTCTCTATGTGCCTTAACACCACTCAACACTTAACTTTAAAAACTAGATTTCACAGGAAAATCTTGATCAGAAGGTAACAGCTACAGCTGATTGAAATTCATATGGGGAAGACACCTACCACTCCATCTGCAATCTTCCAGTCTGCACAACTCTCATATTTTTGCAGTTGCTTTTCAAATAGTTGTGCTATGGCTCGATGGACAAGTTCATACTGCTCCTATAATAGGTTACCAGACAAAAATTAGTGCACAAGAACTTTACAAAGAATAATGATATATATCACATTCATTTTAAAACAAACTATACCTTTGTCTGCACTGCAGAATGTCTCTGCGTCCTCATTTCCTGTATTAAATTAAATACATTGAATTCTTCAGGTATTTTCTGAAATACAGAAGCAATTCAATTACTTTGACATAACTGTTTGTCAGAAAAACAATATAAAAGCTCCTAGGCATCAAAAAATAAGTCTAACTTCTGTAGGTAAAGCTGATCTGTTCTCTACATGCTACAAATATTCAACAGTTTTTTAAAAGCAATTCCAAATTGACATTTGATTTAGACCAGATGAGAGCATTTCAGGTATTTTCAAAATGAGACATCCGATGTCATTAATATGACACTGTAACATGAATGATGCTTCATAATGTAAAAACCCCAGAATGATGTTACCCCTTCATATTTGAAATATCAGGTTTTAGCAGCTGCAGGAGAACCAGAGAAACTAAAAGTTGAATTCAAAATCACCTTATATTGAAATGTATTCTTTGAAAAATTGGAATTTTAGACCTTTTAGATAAAAGCTTGCTGTCAAAGGAAAGTAAATTCATGGGAGAGCATGAACACAACAAAACTAAACATCCAACCTGTCAAGAGAGTTCTGGAATGCCTTCAGCATTTCACTGGTTTAGAACACTTGGAAGCTCAATCAATCACTGTTATGCAATTACAGAATGCCACAAAACTTCTTTTAAGATTCCTTACCCCAGCTTTAAGCAAATTCCATGTATAATCTATGGCACAGATGGCTCCTGTTCTTCCACACCCTGCACTATGAACAGCAACAGTTACGTGTTAGAAATTATTTTAGTTTGTTAAAAACACACCATAAGCTTTATATTTCCTGAGTCCACATTAAAAAAAATATTACCCAAATCCCCCAACTATCATTTTAAGCTCACTCAATGTGACACTATAGTGCCTTAAAAATAAAAAAAACAGTAGTGCAAAGTGAAGCACTGAAGGTTTTAATGCAAGTTTTTCATAACCATTTGGAACTGCAGTCACGAAAGATGCTTCAGTGTTGATAATTTTATTGCCTCTTTCTTTCATCACGCCACTCCTAGTTACCACTGCTTCAACAGCAGGGATCTTGTCCAAGTTTAATGATAGACATGTTAAATGGTAGAACTGAACGCATTTAAAGACTTTCTGCATTTTTCTGATTTAGTATTACACCTGTATTTTCTGCCTTTTAGCTAAAAAAACATAAATATGCAAGTTATAAAAACGCCAGTCAACTATCACATTTATTTTTCCTACTAGTATGAATTCCTCTATTTTACACATGAGCAGTTATAATTCATGCATATTTATTACATTATAATTACAGTGTTGTAAAGAGCCAACATTTACAACTATATTGACATTCAAGAGAAACAGGGCAAAGTGAAACAGATTTCAATGCTAAATAAGCTTTTTACAGGTTTAGACATCAATTACTTAGGAGTGACAAGTTAAAAAAGAATGCAGCTTAAGTCAGTAGTCTTCAATGCACTTCAAGAGAGTAACTGAGCTCTTAAGAGTTAATAAGCCACAACAATTTACATTTCCTAGTTTACAAATCTGATTTCACTTTTTCCTGACATAATACATGCATCTTTGTTTCTTTAAAAAGCATTGAATATCATAGGCAAGAGTTTTCCAGATAAATTATCAGAAACTGCCAATTCACCAAAACATCTTCTTCAGTTGCAACATTCCTTCTGTGGCCAAATTTCAGGCCAGAAGCAAAGACTTCCCAACTGGAAACTACAGTCTGCTCATTAAAGACATTTTCTGTCATATTAGAAGACAGACAGAGTTCTTGGTGATGCACCTGCTCTGTAGTCTCTCCTACTGAGAATGGAGCCTTCACTCCCATATCTGATTTGCAATGATCTTCAAAGGCTATTTTGTCCTCCTGAGGATTTAGATGCCTTAAAAACCACAAAATGGTTTCCCTTTCAAAGGCCCATTCTTTCCTGATTTATAGTCTGTCTGAAACTGAAACAGAAGTTACATTTCACTGTGGAATCAGTTTTAAGAAAATGAGGACTGTGTGACTTTGAACTAAGTTTTGACACGAAGTTTTTCAAACTCAACTAAATAAATGAATTCTGATTTAGAACCAAACTAGCACATCTCATACCAAAAGTCTAGGCTTCAAAAACCAAAAATGTATATAAAATGAAAAAATAAATATATTTGATACCTGCAGTGTATGCAAATTGGTACATCTTCATGTTCTTGGTATTCTCTCATCAAGCTGATCATATCCAGAATAGAATCAAAAGATGAGGGGACATCATGGTCAGGCCAGTTAACATAATGAAACTGATAGACACTGCGAGTCTCCTAAGGGACAGGAGGGAGAATGGCATTCATGAGAACACATGCTTGAGTGTGTACAAAATAAGTAGTTCTATGAACCTTCACTTTTTGAATCATTAAATGTGATCAAGAAAAATCATTTACTGTATTAAAAATACTTACAGCTTATACCACTTCGAAAAGCAAAAGAGAAATTCTGGAGCTGTACTTTGAAGGCTGCTAAAGCACAAGAAAACGCACTATGGGACAGCTGACAATGCCCTTCTCTAATGGCCAACCTTCGTGAACAAAGATTTGGGAAGGGCTCTCCCCATGTGGGTGTGCCCTTCCAGCCTGCGCAGTGGATTTTTTTTTTTTTTAGGTGAGGCACAGTGTGCACAGAACTGGCCCCACCCTTTAAGTCCTAAGGTTCATTTGCCATGGCCAAGCGAGCTTGGACAGTGACAGTGAAGTCCTTGGGACTGTCACAGCACCCGGTACTGACCAGGGCTGACCCTGCTGAGCATCCGAGATCTGACGGGATGGGATGGCAGGGAGGCTTTAATTGCCAGGGGACGGTCCCCTACTGAGACTCGAATTCGCAACCCTGGGATTCAGAGTCCGGAGTGCTCTCCACTACACCACGGGACCGTCCCCACCCCTCTCTATTACATGGGTTAAAGGACCCACAACACTCTACCACATTAAAAGATTCCATGTACCTGCAGTCATGAACTTGGGAAAGAAGAGAGAAAGGGAAAAACCATATGAAAAGTCCTTTTTCTAATTGTACATCAGTAACTTACGCAGGAAAAGAAAATGGGGATGTGGGGAGGTGCTGTTTGTCACAATACAAAATGTGAGTATGTGCTCAAACTCGGAGGAAAATCAGGAAAACGAGAGAAATAACTGAGACTACCTAAATATGGATCACACTCTCAAAAACGATAGGTACACTTTAATTCTAGTAGCATGAGCTAGGACAGTACTAAAAACAGGGGAGGAAGCAGCCTTAGAACAGCCTCGTTACTCAGCTCCCTGACCCCTGAAAATCCTCTCTCTCATCATTGCCCAAAGCCCCCACAGCTACCAGAACTGGCAGCCAGTTCTCCTGCACCTTTCCGTGCTGCTGGCACATCTCCAGACTCCAGGGCACCCTTCAAATTAAGGCACTGGAGAGCATGAATTTTCTGTTCAGTGTTACAGGCTACAAGTTTCAAGACCTATGCTACCTCCTGTTTAGTTATCTGAGAAGCAACACAGCAGCCTCCTGAGCATGGAGAGTTTTCTGGTTTTCATGCATGACTTTTCCCCAGACCTGTGGCAATGCCATAGCTACTGAAAACAAGAGGAAATGCAGCCTAAGAAAACACAAATGTTAAAATCCAGACAATTATGTAAAACCAAGGTCATCAGTAAAAATGAAGAGTTACGGCTGCCTATTAAAGTCCATCAAGAAATTTCACTTTGTTACTTTAAAAAAGACCAGTGATTCTTCACATTAGCAGAACTGTCAGGAAAAAAAATCTGAATTTGTTTTGTATATGAAAATTGAAAATTAAAAAGAACCTTCACAGTCCTTTTATTACAGCCACTTCTAAGTCCAAACACCAAAGTTCTTTCTTGAAAATAATCAAGCTTCTGTCAAACTGATTTTCCTTGTAGAAACTAGAATAACTTTGTACATTTCCATGAATTCTAAATTTTTTGCACAGTTTTTTTGTATGATACTCCATTGCAAATGTTACAGAAGTGATAAAAACTTTTCATTATTCCAGAAAACCTGAAAGCAAACTTAAAGGTTATTGCTTTACACCACAAATACACTTCTTCCTCCCCAGTGCAAAGCTACAGGTAGAACTCTTCCAAGTCTATAATTCATTACCAAAATGTGTTTCACAGAAATTCTGAAGCAAATTTGCTCCATAAGTCTGAAGAAAAGCCATTTCATGAGATGTACAAATTGAATATCAACACATCTTTGTAATCCTTTCAGTTACATTGCTCCTTATGGGAACACAAACTTCAGGGCCTTCACTTGGACCAAAAGTCCAGCACAAACTGCAGCTCTTTGTTGCTGCTTTGTTTTTAGCAGTCCCCAGGCACCTACCTGGGACAGAACTCCTGAAAGTCGAGAAACTAAAAATTATTTGCATGTATAGTATATGCAAGCAAAATATAAATTAGCTACAGTTTCTGATATAACTCATTATTAGAATCCTCAGGTATTAAAGGTAATGCAGGTTCTGCTTTGGGGGTTTTGGTACCTCTGTAGTTCTGTTTTGAAATGCACCATTTCAAAAACTGTTGCAATCCCTGGTTACTGTGCAGAGTTTCTGCCATCTAAACTGTTTCACAGCCCAGTCAGTTATGAGCATTCAGGACACACTAACAGGAACAAGCTGACTAAATTCATGATTCCATTGCAAGCACCTAGCAAGATACTGCAGACAAAAGTCATCCTCCAAAATTACTCTCCTCATGATTTAGCAGTTTTCATAACTGTTGTGCTGTCAGTGTTGAAATGGAACAAAGCACTGCTACAGAAAATATAACCATAAAGGAGACTAACCTCTAATAAATAATTTATTAATATAGCTTACCAATTAAAATGACAGCTACTCTGTAAAATAAACTTTCATGTTTTTGCAGGATGGCTCTGCTGTTTTTTATTCACTGATAGTTGCTTTTCAGTTAAATGAAGTCATCTGACACCTCAGTATAAGTTCGTAAGAAAAGCTGAAATCATTCATTCTTATTACATGAGAATGCAAGTGCTTTTATTTCAGTGAAAACAGGACAACTTTCACAACACAACACACTCAGTTGAAGTAGATCTCATGTTCTACAGTAGTTTCTGTCAAAAGTTATCATTACAACGAATAAATTAAAATTCTTGCAAGAAGGGACTATTCATAACCATTTGCAATTGCCACCTTAAGAAACAATGAATTGGTTTACGAGAATGCTCGCCTGGTAACCCAATTCTACATCTTGAACAGTAAGATATGATTCTTGAGGAATTCTGAAGTCTGGAGCTGCCTGTTGAAGGTCCAATTTTATCTGCAATTCCCCCATGCAGAAGGGCTCCAAGCAAAAAGACAATAAAACTTCAATTTAGTCAAGAACAATTTTTCAGATGCATTTCCATTCCAAAAAGAGCAACTTTTAAAAGCTAGAGTGAGAAACTTCGGGTAGGGGAACCCACTAAGCTGTTGTCATCTTGCTTTATTTTTGTCAGTACCAATGTTTGATTCAGTTCATCATTATATTTCCAGTTGAATTAAACAGTGAAATTGTCCTAGGGTGGCAGAAGCTTTTGAGTTATGACCATATGCTACTGAAGACAAGCACAGACCTTTGGTAAAGCAAGAACAGACATGAAAGACTAAGAATTTCACTCCTCTTCCCTTAATACTAAGCTTTTAACATCACTTCTAAACTTCATCATTTACATACACACAGAGTCAGCACCTAAAAAAGATATTTTCATGAATTTCCACCACTGTATCATTTTTGAGACTTTGAACAACCAATGAAGGTGAGAGCAGAAGTGACCTTGTACTTACATTTTGAAATTCAAGTAATAATGTTCTAATGAAGTAGTCTGTTCTTGCTTGCTCAGCTTCCTAAAAGTGAAAAGATAAAAAAAAAATTGATATGCAGCATACAGGATATAACTAAAAACTCAAACTTTAAACTCAGGTGTCCTTTTTGTAATTGACAAAATTACAGTTGCATCTTCAACTTCCTCAAAGGAGGGGGAATCAAAACATTGATTAACACACCAACAACTTAGTTTGCTACACAGGATGTGTGAAAGGTGTTATTTTTACTTAAAAATGCAAGTTTTTTAATTAACACCTTGTCTGCTCCTGAAACTATCAATAAACCTTTTAAGAATATTTCTAAGGACCTCCCTTGTTTTATTTGTCCATACTTTTAATTTATAGATTGCATTCCACAGCCATCCCTCTGCAAGGCTTTTGCTGTATAAGCTTCAGCCTCTTATCACTCTGTCCCATGATATCTCCTTTCACTTTTTATCCCTTTCCATTATTTTCAATTAAGGATGCATCTGAATCAATCACTAATTATCTTGGTTGTGGCCATAAAAGCCTGGCTTATAGGCTCCCAGAATTTTCCACTCTGCCTTTGGAATATCAAGGGAAGTCTACACTGCAGACACCAAACAATATTATTGTACTTAAAATATCAGTAACATCAGAATTTGAAGATGCCTTTAAAAGCTTGGCATCACAGCTTCCCACAGAGAATTTAGGAGACTGTATATATGCTTCCAAGTGTTTCTGTCTCCTACTGGGAATTTACCATTTCCCATGAACAACAGCAACACCACACAGTTTTAAAGGAGATAGTGCAGAGCTACACAGCCCACAGACACCTGTGGTCCTACAGGTGATACATCCTCAGCTGTAGCCAAGAAGTTAACTGCATACACCCAAACCCCTTCCACCAATACCACTATGTACAGGGAAAAAACAGCTGAATTAAATCAAATTAAGGTAGGAAAAAGCTACTCAGAATGTTTATAGACTAAAAATTGCAAGTACACATTTTTCTGACAAGATGAACTTGAAGTGTACTTAATTCTTGGTAAAGCAGCATTAATAGCTCAGTAAACTGGCATGTTAGCTCTCTCTGAACACCTTAAAACACTTCAGCTAGAAAACAGCAGCAACTCCTGTCCAAATCCACAAAATTTTGAGTACAGGAGAAGTAAAAAAACAGTTTTGAGATGAATTTGGAAGGGATCAGTTACATTGTTTAGAATATGAACAGCTAAGGTCAGTGATGAACTCCAGTGTAAAAAGCTCACAGTAAGATCATTTATACTCACGAGAGCTGTGCTTGTGACTTCAATGCCACAGTTCATTCTCATCCTAACAGAAACTAATAGCACACAGTACAAATTAATTAAACTACCCTGTGGCAAATTAAAAGTAAAGACATGGGGAAGCTTTTTCTTCCAGCAACACCATGATGCCAATGTCAGAACAAGTGACAAGAAGCAAAACTCAAACAAAAAAAATTATCACGTTAATCCTGCATTGAATGATTTACAATCCAGGGACAACACTCAGCTAAGGAAGGCTGTTTGCCCCTTGCTAGAAGGTGACAAGTACAGGGACAAGGATCATGTTGTCAATGGCTTCTCTCTTCTCTTCCCTTAGGTCATTAAGAGATGGCCTGGATGGCCCTTGGTTTCACCTGGAAGCAAAGGCTGTGATCACAGCTCTAAGAGGTACAAGCTGGACAAACAGGCCAGCAATGTGTTTAAAGCAGGAGGGAATAACGATCCATAAACAGGTGTGGACAAAGGTAAATCATGTCCTGTGCCACACCTGAGGAATGCTGCTCATTTTGATTTTGGTGGCTGTGGTCCCACACAGTATCCTCCTCCATACCTCGAGACCCTCACAATTAATAGAGTCAGTTTCTGCTATTTCCTCTTGGGAAATGGCAATTGCACTGTGACTTCTCTCACTATCCAGTTTCTCGGCCAAGGAAAGATGACTGCAAAACCCCACAGGAGTATATTTTTGTGTAATGCTGACAGGACAGGTGCCAATGGAATGATTACTTTCAACCCATTTCAGTGGCTGGTGGAACAGATCCCCACAGTTCCTCTTCCTGTCTATCAATCTGCCAGAAATCCTAACATTATCTTCTATGAGCAAATAACAAACAAGAGGCTCTTCTAGTTATGCTCAGAGATCAGAACTCCTGGCAATACAAACATAACACACAATGGAAACATTTGGGTTTCCTCTATTCTTCTGGAATCTTTTACTTGACAGTTATCCCCTAGGACTCTTTCAGGAAAAGATTGAGACCTCATGGTGACCTGCTATTCATTTTTGTTTTGATTTTAAAAGCAGCAGAAGAGATTTTCATTTCTCATGCACATTCAGAACATGAAGTCATAACAGACAAAACAACTGCATGAGTACTTGATTTCTTGAGTACGGTACAGACATTCAAGACTATATTATGTTAGGCTGAAGAAATAATAACTACAAAAACATAAGACCAAGGCACACAGGTTTCCTACTTTGAAAAAAATAAACCAAAAACAATTGTGGAGGATTCAAAAAAACACACGGCTTAGATGTGCCCATTCCTTTGAGAATCCTTGTGTAAAATTCAGTACTGAACAATCAAAGAAGCACTTCTTTTATAACACAAACCGTTTGCTGAACATTTATTTTAAGTCACAAACAGACTAAATTCTTACTAAATTAATTTTTAAAGCTTTATACTTACACAAGAAACACGAAATGGTCCAAAAGTTACAGCTGCTTCTCCATACAGCGGCCAGTAACGCTCACATTTTTTCTGTTAAAGCAAAGAATTCTAATTTAATTCATGCATAGCACTGAAAGACAATGATTAACAGAAGCAGAGCAGACAAAATGATAACCCCAAATGCCTTATTGTGGACTTCTTTTAAGATAACAAAATAACTTTTCTTTTGGGCAACGAAAGAAAAACAAAACCAAGACTCCAGATGACCAAGAAAAACAGCCAAAAGACACTTCACAAGTTAGGACGTGAACTCAGGTCTGCCTGCACATCATAACATATGAGGCAGCTCCCACCACACAGAGGGAGCAAGGAAAGCCCAGTTTGTCTAAAAGCTGGGAATTCACAGTTCTGGACTACATTTTTTTTCCCTTCTAAGGTCATAAAGAATAAAGCAGAGAGATTTCAATAAAATTGTTTTTGCAGCTGTATCAATTGACAGGAAGTGCTGAAGGACTCAGGATTTTGATAGTTGGCTACAGCCCACAAAGAGCAAGACACATTTTTTCTGTAGTGACAGGACCAGAAATAAATCATTGGCACAGTTCTGTATACAAACACATACTGCACTGAGATGACACCTAAATAATAATGTAACACTACCAATGGAGCAGAGAAATACAGACTATTAACTGTTTCCTATGACCAGAAATGTAAGGACAGGGATCTCATTCCATCTAGCACTTTATTATTATTATAATTACAGTTATGGATTTGGCATATGACGCTTTGCAGGCATTGCCCCACGTGGGCAGAGCTCGTTCAGTTTTGTGGCAGGATACATACCCTTCCCATTTCAAACTCTCGACAGGCCATTACAATTATCTGAAAAGAAAAAAAGATGCTCCAAGTCAGCTGGTTTTAGATCAAGTAACTCCAACCAACACTTCACTTCTTGCTTCCATCAGGGAGATGCTGATACTCCTTAACTGGCTGCCCCCACAGAGACTAATTAATGCTATTTTCCTATCTGCACATACATGCTCTGTTAATCCTAAAACAGTAACCAATTTTCATCCTTCACAAAATCTACATCACTAATACAACATTTTAAGGCTACTTCAAATTTACTGTAATCCCATACAAACACCTTATTTATTCAGCCTGAGTGTAAACTCTAAACTTAAATCATAAAAACAGAGAATCATTTGCCAACTGGAAGAAATATAGCTCTAATTACCTAAAGTGACATAGACTGCATAAAATATGAGCAAAGCCTCCTCAAAAAGCCCATAAAACAACAAAGAATCCAAATTCTTAGGTGAAGCCATTTCAGATACATTACTGTGAATAGTACAATAAAAATGCACCAACAGGGAAGCTATTTGTTACAGTAAGTCATGATTTAAGTGTCTGATAAAACAGAAAATATTTTCAGAAAGGATTTGTTGAACATATCCAATTTTAACAGTATTTAAGTTAATTCCTGACAATAGCTGTTTGAATAGATGGAGAATATAAAACCAGTAAGTAATCCAAAATCAGCATAAACAGAAAGATAAGGGGTTTTTTTTTGCTTCACATGCTGTTTCTCTATCTGATTTTGTCAGTCCATACCAAGTCAGAGTTGGAAGGTCTCCCACAGGACAGAAGTAAACAAGCAAGAACTTATTTATAAATATGAAGGATTTAACAATCATTCAATAAAATTATTACTTTGAATTTATATTGTTGAATTGAATAAATATTATTAACAATATACAGAATGCTATTTAAAAGACAAAGAACACAATTTTCGAAGTAAATGAGCTAACTCATTGTAAACATATTTTGGTAACAAAAGCCAGCTCAGGCAAAAAATAGACAATAGCTACTCCATGAAACAAGATAACACTCAGTTTTTCAGCAGGTACTTACAGCAACATTGTATTCCCATATCATCCTCCAGAAGTCTATGACTGTGTTGGCCAAGGGGCCCTGGGTAGCAACATATGCCTTTGGCCCATGGACTCCCTGGAATTGCACAAAGGAACATTGATGTTTATAAAGAAAATTTATCTGCACTGAATAAAAGAGGTTTTAGGTTATAATCATGTACAATTAGAATATCCTTTTTTCTATATACAACAGGAAGGGTAAATACAAAACATGAATCCCAATTACATTAGTGGGAATTTTTCCAGTGATCTCAAGGGGGGTCCAAGATTACAACAGTCATGGCACTGCCATGGACTGTCACAGAAAATAAGTTTCTGTATGTTCAGATTCCGAAGATTACCTTCAAGCCTGCATTTTCTTGGTTACTCAAACATTCCGTGATGAAAATTTGAAAATCTTTTAGCTAAAAAACATCCTTTTGAACAAATTTAAGTTCCCCCCTCCCACTAACACATTTCAAAAATACAAAGTTTGATATTTGTTTTATATAAATCTGGAAAACATTATTATTCAGCTTTTCAAGCTAAACATTCAGAAAGGGAGAACCACAGGGACACCTGTTGCTGAATAATAAATACCGTGTGAAAGTATCAGAATAAACAAAGTACAAAGACAGCTCAAGGTATTAATATTTTGAAACAAAACTGTAACAGGCTTTCAGTCAAATTCTGGCTCCTCTTTTGGAATGTTAGACATAATTCCATTATGATACTTCTGCTATGAACAGTGAGGAGTGTGCATTAATAAACACAATTTGTTAAACTCCTCACTTATGTTCCTAAAACAGTCTTTCTTAAAATGGGATATTTTTAAACACAACAACTGCAACTCAATTTTCCTATGGTATAAATTTCCAGTTTACTTGCCTGCCACTTTAAAATGAAGTATTTTATATTCCACTTAAGAGGAATTCCAAAGATTTAAAAACTGTGCTAGAAATGGTATGTTTGCAAATTTATTCAAGTCATAATAAAATAGTATCTTCCCTCATAGCTTTAAATTCTTATCTCAGACTATAATATTAAAATTGCACTGACAAAATAAAAGCTTAAAAAGAATTTAAGAACTGCTAAATGAGTAACACATACCTTAATAAAGTTTGCATTGATGTAGTCTGAATCTTGTGTGGGAGTTTTCAAGGTCAGTTTAACTCTGCTATGATCAACTAAAAGAAAAATTATGTTCTTTTAAACAAGAGTTACAATACATGTAAATCAGTATGTAACAGTAAATAAAATATATAGTATATTAACATTTCCCAAAGATAAGTCACACAAGCAAGTCAGTTCACTTCACTTATGGGTGAAAGAACTCAGGTAGAGAAAGGCAGAGCAGCTCCTTGTGGTGCTTCTGGTGCTCAAGGTCCCAGGGTACCATCTCCTGGAATTCCAAGAGCGGTTCATTACAAAGAGGCAAAATTCAATTAATCAGAAACCACCAAAATTGTAGCTACACAACATGAACACAGATCAAGATGGTCAGAATGAAAGGCAGACTTAAGGAAAGCAGAAAGAATGAAACATCAGTGCACAGTTAAAGCAGCTTGGCAGGTCCCAAAGTGTCTGCCAAGGAGGGTTCTGCCAGGTACTGCGACACAACACCTGACTGGGGTTATTGCTCAGGCACAGACTGAGCTCTCCCCCCAAACACTGGGCTGGGCACTTGGCTGGGGCACTTCTGAACTAGAAAGCTGAGGATTCCTTCATTTAAGGGCTTTTGACATGTCAAGTTTCTGCCTAAAGCATTACTGACTGCCTCAGAGAAAACTTCTTATAAAAACAACAGATCTTTGGAGACCAAAATCCTCAGCAGACTTAAAAATAGCCTCACTACTTGCTGACAGACTAAACCGAACATTTTGGAATTCTTTTTGGCATTGAAAAAAAAAACAACCGCATCTTTAATACAGCAACAACTTGATTGTTACTAAAAAGAGGTAGGTGGCTGGCAGGTTCAGCAGTCCTTCCAGCTCTTGTTGACAACAACAATTCCTAGCTATGACACAAGAATCACTCAAATTATCTCTACAATAGAAACTCTTTCAGTCGGAAATACAGATCAGAAGAAAATTATCTTCAAAAGAGGGAACAGAAATATCTGCATAAACAGCATCTGCTCAAGCAATTTATGTTACATTCTGCTCCCAGGGTCAATTCCTCAACCACAGAACAGCTGCTGAGCCTTTGATTAGACCTAAATTCAAGGAAAAAACCCATAAAGAACAAATATATTTCAAAAGAAAAAATAGGGCTAGTTGGGCTTTCTGTTTTGTTGAAACATCACTGACAATAAAACAGGGACCCATGCCCAAAAGAAGAGTTCTAAGAGTTACTTCTATACAAAGGGGTCTTTTAAAAAGCTTGTAAGATGGTGAAATCTGTCTTCCAGAATCCTCATAACAGGCAAAAAATATTTGTGTTACCATGAAAGGCTTCCTGAAAAAGCACAAGTGTAAATTACAAGACTTTCAGATCACAGATCTAAAGACAACACACTCACAGGTCTAGAGAAACCCTTAAAACTCATTAAGTGTATTATGCTTTGATACACAGAATGGAAAAGCAAGAACATTCTCTAAGCATGCAGTGGTGTCTCAAGCTTTATATGAAAAACTGCTTTTAAGTGGCAGAACAGACTAATTAATGGAGGCTAATGAGGGATCCTATCTTCCCAGCACAGTAGATCTAAAATTTTAGAGCAGTTTTCAAAAGCCAACATTTCCAGCCTGTTTCTCTGTGCCACAGCCCAGCTACTACAGAATTTTAGGTCTGGAATAGAATTTTCTGAGAAAAATCCACCCCAAGTTTCAGCTTCAGAAGATGAAGTGCTTGGATACTGTTATATAACTTAAAGGCTCAGTTCTAACTGGTTCCTCAGGTGACCAGTGAACACCATGTTTCATGTAACTATCAGAGGATGGCTTGGTGAACTGCACCAGGAACATGTATCTTTTACTCTGAGGCCAGTGTTGAGTTAGTGCTGCTGTGCTGATCTCTCCAGTGGCAGCAACAATGTCTGATAAACACAGCACTAATCTCTGATTAAGTTACAAATGTACATTCTTTCCTGGATTTATGAGAGAGAAGCAAATTATCATCACCTTTCTCCTGGTTCTCCTCACCTCTGTCAAGCTGGTCTCCCATCAGTTTATTGCTGGAAACCTTGGATGTCTGAAGATATTCTCATTTTAACTGAAAATATACCTCCATTTTCCCTCAATGTCAGCTTTGAAGTTCATTCATTTCCCTACTGTGAGCATGTAGATCCCAATGGCTCACAGTGGGGAAATGAATGAACTTCAAAGGCTCAATGGTTTTACTTTCATGCACATGAAAGACATTCACACCTCCTGCACTAGTTGCAGCCCTTCACTGCTGCAGTGCTTCTGTCTCACCAGCTCAGCCTGGGTGCTACCAACATTTTTGCTATATTGTTCACCAAAATTGTTCTACCAAAACGCCAGGACAGAAGAAAGCAAACCCACTGTTAATAAGATGACAGTAACATCTTCCTCTTTCTTTTCACTCCATTAAACATTTCCTCCCAACTAAAAAAAAAATGCAAACCAACAAAACAAAGTGGCCACCCCAATGATATTTAATTATTTTGCTGTAGCTCAGCTTAGTAACATACTGCTCTTCAAGATGTGTCCTATGTTATACACACATCCCCCAGCAAAACCAAAGCACTGCCCATTTCCTCCTTGGTGCAGCACAAGCACCATGCCCACCTTATTGAAAAGGGCCTTGGCTTTAGGCTAAAGTTTTACTGCTGCACTTGTTGCTCCAAGCACTAATAAACAGTAAAGATTTCAGCACACAGGGATACAACAATCTTAAACACATAATAATTCACTGGAGTTTATTATTAGAACACATTTTGGAAGTGAAAGCTAATGATGCTTAAGACCATTTTCAACAGCAAAGTGGTTGTAAACCTGCTAACAAGCCAGAGAAAACTGAGCAGTGCAAAATGTACCTGTTGCTGACAGGTTGCCTAGAAGCCTTTCATCTCATTGTCAGCTGTTCATATCAAAGAGCACCACAAGAGCCTCTGAAATACAGAGCCCCACAAGCTACACAAAGTGAGCTTGTAACAGGAAGTCTTGTCATTTCACTGATCTGTTATACTGAGACATTGATGGTTTCAAAATTCAAATTCTGTTCTGAATCTTCTGATCTAAGTCCCCACATTAAACAGAATTTAATTTAGGCTTTAGCAAAATAGAAACCAAAATTAATCCAGCATTGACAGCTCTCCAACACCACTTGCAGGATACAAACACACAAAAACATCTGCTTTACTTCAAACCAGTTTCTTTAAGGATACTTAAAGTTTCATCTGGAGTTTATGCTGACATTTGTTTGCTACCACGAATAACATGCTGCTAAATTAAAAATACATTTAAGCACCAAGTAAAGTTCTCAACTATTTTGAGCTAAAATGGAAGTGTTGGTTTGATACGGTTTCAGAACCAGCACAGATTTCTTTTCAGGTGATACCTCTCTTTAAATAAGACTGTTCATTCACTTTGCCTTCCAAGTTAAAAAAGAATTTAAAGAAGTTCTCTTTCAGCAAATTATCTCCAATTTTGTCTTTCAGTAATAACTAAATAGTAAAATTCAAAACACATGAAGAATAACAAACATTTTCCTTTGTCTTCTATTAAAATGTAAATCAGACTTACATGGCAATATATCCTTGTATCTATTCTTTTTAACATTTTCTTCTTTTTCTCCAGTGGCTGTTGGGTAGATCTTCTCTGTTCTGTATTTTGTTGATAATCTTCTTAACCTCTGAAATAAAAGATTTATGTTTTACTTTCAAGTCTCGAGATAACAATCATCACAAGGTATGTGTTTCACTGATGAAGAAGATGACTCAGAAAAAACCCCTCTTCTCTCCTTTTACAATATTCACTATGATGAAATTTAAAAATCTAATTATCCAGTACTTTCAGCACATCAGCAGTTTATAACCAAGTTGAAGCCAGCTCTATACACCAGGAGAGATGGAACTTTGGGAAAGCCACTATCCTTTTCTCTGAGTTACAAGCTGCTCACAATTAAGATGAGTGACAGGAGCTCTGCTGGACTCACAACAGTGTGCCATCCTTCCCCCTCCACCTATTTCAAATCCTAGAAATTGGAGAGAGTCAAAACCTCTAATAAGAACCAGCTCCTGCCTTTCAGCAGCCTAGGAAATAACGAGAGCAATACAGTTTTTATCATCCCAAACAAGTTAGACCTTTGCAACCTTAAAACTGAGGAGGAAAAGAAGAGTGTAAGTTCTCTTTGGAAAAAAAAAATACAAGAGGGATCAGCAGTGCTTGTTATTTTAGATTACGTAGACACCCAGATTTCAAAAGGAACACGAAAGAACTCAGACTTAACTCTGGTGGTTGCAAACCCAGCCATTCTATGGACACTGACACGGTGGTGATTTATAAGACTATCAAGAGGAAGACAATGTGGCTTCAAACAAGTTCAGCATCTCCAGTGAGTGGTGTCTGCACAGACACATGGACAGAAGCCGTTCATGTCTCCCCCCTCTATATTCAACACATCGTTATCACCTTGAACACTCAAAACATTCATGACTTGCACTCCTTTGGGGAAGGAGAATGGGGGAGGTTTTTTGATAGACTATGCAACAAAATACAGGCAGAAGGGCAGCATAAATAAGATCACCTGCTTGGAAAGCCATTTTTCTTCCTGAATTCTTCTAAAAAGTACCAAAACACTTGGGACACTCACTACACACCTCAATTAAAAAAATGATTTGACAACTCAAGTCCTCCAATAATTCTTCAGGCAAAAGAGAAAAAGAAAAAAATTGTAAAATTTAGCATTTCCCTTACACACAGAAACATATTTTCATGAAATTTATCTGGATATAGTAAAAGAAATAAATAATCAAATTATTGATGCAAATGTGGATAAAATTTGACATTAATTTAGCTGAAAAATACACATTCAATAAACCAGAAAAAGGGGATTTAGAGAGCAAAGATAAATGGCAAGATAAAAGTTAAAAAGAGAAAAAAGAAGCAAATCAAATAGTATCAGTTTTCAATTTTTTTCTCTTCTACAAGGACTTGATCCCAGATTATATCACTGAACACTAAGAAGAGTAAGAGAGCTCGACCACAGGGGTTTTTTCCTTAAACTGAATTTGCCTTGAAAAACTTGCAATATTAGTCAGTGAAGTAAAACCAGTAAATACCTGGAGATAGGGCAGTAGGTCTCTAACCACACAACGATCCAAGTGCTAAATATATTATCTGACAGCACTTGCTACAGTGAGGCACAGGAAGATGCAACTTTTAAAAAGACACGTGAATGTTACTTTACTGGAAGCCCCACACAGACCACACTCATCCCTGCAACATTGAACACAAATCCACAGCACAACCTGTGAACAAGGCAGGGAGAACAGAACACTGTGGGCTGGCACAGGGCACAGGCAACAAACAGCACTGCACAGAGAAGACAATCCGGTGTAACACTGACCTTGCCTGTGGCTAAATAAAAAATACCATTTGTGATAAGACTGAACACAACCAGAGTCTAGAAATAGCAGAATTAATGCACATAATTCAGCTATATCAGCTGTAAATTGTAAGGCTGAGATGGGCTGCAAGCCTCCAATTAAGGGTGGGGGGAAGCAAAGAGCAACACTGATACTTTCCAAGCAGTCATTAACATGATTCTGTGTGTTGTTCAACGTCTCAGTGTGGTTGTGAGTTTTAGAGAGTTTTTTGTCCATCTTACTGATTTTTATGGGACAAACACAGTCTGCTTTAAAAAAGTAACAAAGATGTTTAAAGAAAAACTACCTTTGCAAACTATGAGTAGAAGCAAAAGTTATTCTGTATGAGAAAGAACAAACTTACATTAACTCAGGTTAAGTATCGAAAAGCACCAAAATAAGATGATCCGTTTTGTTTTAGCCCATTTTAAAGGCATGCAAGAAAAAATACTTTCACAGATACAACTTGGACTTGTTGTAAGCCAAAAAGGCTGAAGTGACTAATGACAATTTTCATTTTCCAGAAAGTAAAGATGTAAGAGTTCAGCACAACCTTCTCCCCTGCATGATTCCATCTCCCCTGCTCTACAACCTGCTAAACAGACCAGAAATAAGGATTAGCATAGCCCAGCTCCAAGGCAAAGGCTGGATATTAAATACAGGTTGATTTTAACATACATCTGTTCCTAAAATACTTCAGGATTCATGATTTAATGCATGTTTGCCAGCTGTTCTGTGACATGACTAATAGAAGATATGTAAGTACAGTCCTGAGAGCAATCAAAAAGAGTAAGGAGCATTCTTTAATGATTTATAGTAGTATCCCCTACATAAAATAATGACTACTTCATGCTTTGGAAGAGGAAGAATTGACTAAGGAGTAAGAAAAGAATTTTAAAAACTGTTCATTGAACAAACTACCACAGGAATGGAAGAGTGCCAGACTCTGCACAGGATTCTGCCCTACATGCAGTTAGAAAATCCCTGCAGAAAGCCATGGCAGTGCTCACAGCCTGCTGGGGGCTGCAGGAGGAGACCCAGGGTGCTCACAGCCTGCCGGGGGCTGACCCAGGGTGCTCACAGCCTGCTGGGGGCTGACCCAGGGTGCTCACAGCCTGCTGGGGCTGCAGGACACCCAGTGCATCCTTGGTTACCGCCTGCAGTGACCAGGAGGAGGGGAATGTCCTCAATAGCAGAATGGGGGTAATGACGGGACACAAGAGCAAAGAATTCTGTTCAGACTGTGGTGAGCTGATGACAAGACAGCCAGCAAGATCCATCGAAGTCCACTTCCATGCTAATTTTTAATAAACAAGTGCCTGCAGAACAAAGCAGCACTCATTGGGGTTAAGGCAGCAAACTGCCCAAACGCTTCCCAGAAGATCCTGGGCCGGCAGCTGCAGGACACCAGAGGTGCAGCCTGGTCTGCTGCCCCTGCAGACAACACTGGGCACCGCTGTGACACTCGCCTGTTCAATGGGAGTGCTATTCTGGTATCACAGAAAACATCACTGGTATATTCTTTTAGGAACAAAATGGTCAAAAAGTAAGCATGATGAACCATAAACATACACTCAAAGAGCTACATTCAGAAGGCCTTTAGTTCCGTTCTCATTAGAAAAGCTCGATTTTAATTCTGCTTATTCATTGCGTGACAGAAGTGGTTTGTGGGGTGGTGACAAACATTTACCACATGTGACAGTAGGGAGATGAGTCTCTGACACAGCTCAAGTTTCAGAAGCATATTTCCAACTTCCACAGTGGTTTACCAGTCTGTACTACAAATCTACTGCAGTGTTTTTACAAAATGTAAACCAGCGTTTCAAACCCAACTGGTGGGATCCTACCATATTAAAAAGAACTTTGTCCAATCAGTTCAGGAAATACAGATCTCTGACTTTCACTGTCAGCTTATTTGTTTATTCAACACTTTAGAAAGCCTGTAAAGGCCCATTGCTTAATACCATGGAAGTGCTGTTTTTGGATTAAAGAAAGCATAGCCCACTGAGATTTTAAGAACTCTCCTCAAAAGCATAAACCTCATTTAGGAAACTCAAGTACTTGTGACTCCTTTCCAGGCTTTTTTTCAAAGAGAACACAACAAAACCAGTTTCACTTATCTCAAGTCCTCTGTCTCCTAAGCCTTGTCTGATATTTCTAACTGGCAAGAACATCAGATGGTACAACAGTGATGTTCTCCTGAAACTCCTTTCTGACCATCCCTGGGAGCAGGACATACCAGAGTGCCAAACACCAGCTGCTACAACACTCCAGGACAACCAACCATGGTTCACTTGCCTTGCTCTACATGGCCAGCTCTGGCAGTGGTCTCCTGACACTGCACCAACCACACAGGAACACATTTTGTTTTGAAAATTTTGCCTAAGTGTATTAAAAAATACTCAATGGAACAAAAAATTAAATAAAAGCTTCCACTAAATTTACCTCAAAAATCAAAGCATAAACCATGATACGCGAAAACACTTAAAAATGTTGTATTAATGCACTCATTTCATGAAATAAAAGCTATTTCTATCATAAGGAGGACATTGCATTTTTCTTATTAACAGAAGAGGAAGAAAACCACAAGAATTACGTTTGACTCTGGTCTCATTAAAATAATTTAGATAAACATTATTAGGGTAGAATAAATTCCAGAGTACATTTATACAGTGAAAAAAAGTACCTGTATGGAACAATGTGAACAAATGACCACAAAAATGTAAAAATTACTATCTTCTGATTATCTATGGTCAGATTACAAAGGTTTCAGATTCTGTACCTATGAACACAGAAATGCCAGAGATGCCTTTGGCAACAGACAGTTCAGTGCAGACTTAGATACTGCACTGCACAAATAGGGCTCTGACTTCCTAAAACTGCTTTGGTTCCAGAAGTATTTGAGCTTCAAATCCCTGCATATCCAACTGGAGATTTCCTACACCACTTTCTTATCACTGCGGGCTCTGGGAAACACCAAGACAAGCTGATGGTAACAAACCCAGCTGGAGAAGGGATGGTTCAGGAGTGGGTTGCAAAAGCGAGGAATAAACGACCACAGTGAGCTGCGTCTCCTTTAGTCTGTCAGAAGAGCTGTGTGCGAGTGGGGCACTGTGTAACTCAGCCCAAAGTTCCTGGGGAACTCAGGTCCACTTGGGCTGAATCAACCCCAACTAGGATAACACTGGTTAACTTATTCCCTGCTAAGTAGCACAAATAATGGAGAGTTTAATATGATTTTGGGCATCACACCTTACAGTTTATATTGGTACATTAAATGCTCTGAATCTGTTGTTGTGAATAAACACAGCATGAAAATAGGAAAGACCTACATGCAAGACAATGGCCAAAGAGTCTAAGCTGACAATTCAAATCAGTTATCATGCTTAGTACATACATATGATATTACAGATAAAACTCTTTTTGGAGAGTATGCCTCTCAGCATTTCATCTTAAAGAGCATTTGAAAAACAGCATTCACTTGTGACCTATGTCAATATTTCCCCATTGACTCCTGTCTGCTTTCAAACAGCAATTGCTTGTAAGAATTCTTAGCCCTCACGCTGGAAGGAAAAAGCCTTCCCAAACACGAGTCAAGCATAAAAAACGAAAGGAGAATGATCTGGTTCTGTAAAAGCTTCACTGTACCTCAACATTCACAGATGGCATTGGCTGCAAATAAACAGGCCAGCAGTCTCTACTTAACCTATTTCTCTGAAACAAAGCCCTGAGAGGAGATTGCCAGCTGAAGGGGTAGAAGGAGGATTTCTCATTGCCTTGGCATTCTCTTCTGGCAACATCTACTAACGCTCAAGCTCCAGGTGCTCCAAGGCAATCTCTGCTGAAGTGATTAATAGACAAGCCTGATAACTACAGGCCCTTCCTTAGGAGCTCTGACTTTGGTGTTTCATAGCAGGACAACAATGGGGCCAAAAACCCCCACTGTGTTCCAGGATGCTCGTGTGAAGCACGTAAAGGAAAAATCCCTCCAAAATCACCCAGAGAACTGAGAACAGCATCATTTCAGTAACAGATGGTATAGTGTATTCTATACAGGAGTTGGGCTTCAATGACCTTTATAGGCATTTCCAGCTCAGGACATTCTATGATTCTACAACCTCTTAACTCTGGTATTTTCTCAGGAAAGAGGGGAATTCATGTTATTGCACATTTCTATCCAATAAAGAAGCATCAGCCAACGAAGACAAAGCTGGTACATCCTCATGCAGGGAAGGCAAAATGAAAGCACTGCAAGCACCCAGTTGGGTACATCCTTTCTTCAGTATCACATTAGAACCACGTAAAAAAAACCAAACAGCAGCACACTCTACAGAATTAGGTATTAACAGAATAAGACAATATTTTCCATCCTTTCAAACCTATATTTTCCTAAGAACAATGTTAGAACCAGACATATCTCCCACACTGCTAAAAACTAAAGTAACTCTACAAAGACATTATCAAAATGTAGGCTGATTGACTGAAAATTCTTTCCTCTCCCTCATTTCTAAAACTATTATTATACTATCTGCATGTTAATCCCAGTCTAAACTAATTACAGTTGCAGTTAATTTATGTTCAGCATAATAGTTGAGCCACAGACCTATTGCCAGTAATGGGCTTGTTTTACCAAGTTGGAGAAGACTAAGTAGCTCCGTGGTTTGTTTGATGAGCAAGGAAATAAAAAAACAAAGCCAGACATTAAATTACCAAAGCACAATCAAGTTTGACTTAGTGGGTTGCTAAAGCATGTTCCAAGATATTTTAGAAAGTCCTGCAGCATACTCATTAAGCATTGGGATTGTAACTTCCCACCTCTGAACTGCACTGTTCCCACAGCACACTCAGTTCCCTGCAGTGACCACCGTGAGTGCAGCACAACAAATGGAAATGTGCAGGACAACAAAGCAGTACCAGTTATGGGCTGTAAGGCAAGAACAGGAAAGTTGCTATTAGTGTCACAGCACCTGATTAGGAACTTGTCTGCTCTGAGTTGAAGACTGGGAAGTATCTTGATGTAAAACCAGAAAAGGTTAACTTTAGCACACACTACAAATAACAAGCTTCTTAAGAGTGTTAAAGCAATGCCAGAACAATTGTTGATAATTCAGAACAGAAATAAGCCTTAGATTTCTTGCAACAAGATGATTTTCTGACTTCACAATATAAACCCAAACAGCAAATAGAAACAAAGCACTTGTAGAAACAAACAAAACTCATAACCAGGGAGCCCCCTTATTTAAAACCATGATTTCCAAGTTACTAGATATGTTCCTCTTATTATTTCAGTACTAGGTTTTATGCATGCTGCCAGCACAAGTATATTAAAAACATCACATTTAATCTTGATTTTTCTCTTCAAGACTTTTTGTAACATACACGGCCCTTAATCATCTGACTTTGCTATGTGATTAAAAGGGAGGATGCTCCTAAAGAAAGCTGCAGCAAATAGTTCTTGAGAAAGTTTTTACAACACTAGTTGATGAAACATTCCAGTGGAGTCAACCAACACATCTGGGAAAAATCCAGCAGCTTGTTACTGAAGAAAACAGCTACTAAATACAGCAAAAAAATTTTGTTAACTGTAGCCTATAAAATACATAATCTTCATATTTAAGGCTTCTATACCAATCTCCTCACTGATTCATTTTTCACAAGCAGTTGAACTTAAAAGTCAAGATGGTGCCTAAAGACTTGAGTTGTCCATATAATTTTCTGCAATTTTTCAAGGCAACTGACACCATTCACTTAAGGGCAAGCAAATGGTGATGGTTTCTTACGTGAAAAAGAATGATGAATATCGCGAAAAATTTCAAACACTTAAAAATTGCAAAATAGCTACAAATGTCAGTCTACTGAACAAAAACCCTACTTGAAATAAGGAAGGTTTTCCCCGCCTCCACGCCTTTTTGTCACAACACTATAGGTATCCAGGGTACTAGTAGGTCTTCTACAATTTTACTGCCACCATTTCACCAGATTTGATGATTTGCTCAAGAAACTGATGGATGAATATTTATGCCACATTTAGGCTGAATCTGCATTTAAGTCAGAGTCAGAAATTCAAGGTCTCGGCATATGACAGCAATAAATAACTTGCAAAAAAAATTTGTAAAACTCAGTGCAGTTTCCATTACATGCATGTGGGTTTTGTTGCAGGAAACTGCTGTACCATCACCAAAAGGGTACAAAGACACATAACCCTCCCCACCTTTATCAGGTTCCTACAGTAGGGGGTTTGGGCCCATGTGGAGAACAACAGGTATGTAGTGTATCTGTTCTCTGATATGTCTGCATTTGCAGTGCCCAAACAAAACTGTGTATCTCGTCCTAGATCGTGACAATGTTCCAAATCTTTGGGGAAATTCAGCAACCCCACAGTGAAAGGACAGTTGGGAATGTGCACAGACAGCCTGAATCCAGAGTGTCTTCCTATGAGACATGAAAACCAAGAGGGTGGTTTAGTCTCTTTGCGGTCTCAGTGATTCAAGCTGCTCAGTAAGACAATAACCAGGAGCAGAATGATGTTATTGAGCAGACATTTAGACTTAAATGAAAATATGTAGAGAACAGTTTAAGAGCCCACCTCATCTCCCATCTTGGTCTGCAAAAGCAAACAGAAGTAAACTGCAACACTAACAATGCCATAGGCAGAATTCCACCGAAAGGCCTTGCCAGGAGTTGAACTTTCCACTCTGATTCTGGAAGGGGGGATGGTTTTTCTTTATTTTGAAACAAAAACGTAGTTATAAGTCCAGGTAAACTTCTTCTCAAGAGCTACTCTGACTCATTCAGGAGAGGGGACCCAATTACAGTCCACTCCATCCAGACAGTCTATCCCTGAAGTCAATCAAACATTGACACCCTGAATGTGACGCTGACACTGTCAGTGCAGCATCTGAGTGAAGAGTCACAGAGCGTGTCCTTCACCTGAAATGGAGATGAAGCGGATACTTCTCCTACCGTCCTCATACACACCGGATTTAAAGTTTCTCAGGAAGATGAACAGATGCCAAAGTAAAACCATCCCCAGGACCAGCTTGTGGGAGCCTGGAGGAAATTATCTAAAGGCAAGTTGAGACTTTTTCCACAAAGAACTCCCCAAAGGAAGAGCTTTTATTTTGTGTCAATCAGGCAGCTAAAAGGAACACAAGCCATGCTTTTTCATGGCCACACGAGAGAGGCTGGATGAGTCACTGCTGGTTATAACTTTGTGGCTCTTCAGCTTCAGTGCTCATGTCTCAATCAACACAACACCCTGAAACAGTGAAAAGCACCCTGTGACAGCATTCACAGGAAAAACTGCATAGCAAATACATGTGAGGTACAATTCATACAAATAAACAGCATAAGGGTCTAAATAGGCACCAGCTAAGCCTCTGTCCCTAAAGAATATTTAGGTTTTTTAAACATATCAATTCTCCCTAAAATATTTCATAATCCATTACTCTCCAAAGTTCTTTACCATTCCTTTGCTTGTGACATCACAGTATGTGGAATGAAGCATTAAGATCCATGGAGAATGTATCTTGCTTTTGTTTCTGCTCAGCACTAGAGAAAAGGGAGGGGAATCAACCCAAATTCTCCTCCTTCTTCCTTCACAAGATGTAAAACCCTTCCTCTTTTCCCACGCCTTGGAACACATTTCCTTGAGGTCAGTGTTTGTTTTCAAAGCAATTCATAAGAGGTGGAAAAAAATGCACCACAACTGAAACAGGAAACACTGAGCTTTCACTCCAGCAGCAGCAAACTAGAATTTCCTACCTGCTAGTCCCCCACTACCAAAGCTGCCATAAATAAAGACACAGGAGAATAATCTTGGAGCCTTATTAAAACCTTACTAAATCTTTTTAATAAATCTGCACATACACACCCTGCCCCCCTCCAAAGGGTCTGCTAGAGCTGCTCTGTCCTGCCTTCCCAAAGAGGCTTTGAACAGCCGTGTCTTGCCAATTTATCTGAAACACAGATCCTGCCCTGTAACTTTCCCTGAGAATGACTTTAAGCTGAGAAGCTGGAGCCCAACAACTGCTCTGGGTAAAAAGCAGAGCTTTGTGCAGTCCACAAACACGTAACTGAGCTCTGCCTTTGGGTCCCATCACCTTACCAGAACACCTCCAGGACTCAAAGCTGCTGTTGCTTTCAGCTGTGTGATATCCTCTGGCATACAGTTGAAGAATTCAGCATTAAATATGCAATTCCAATAAAAATACACCAATTTTGTCTTTCCCCAGAAGGGTAACTTGTTTTTTTCAGAATCAAGCTTGAACCTTGTATAGAAACACAGTATCTTTAGAGACTTTCAGCAGTTTAGAAACCCCACTATTCATCAGGCAAGATTAGGATACTGCTAATATAGTTATGTTAGTTCATGGCTGGCAAGTAAAACGCGCACAAGGTTTTGATGACCACTTTCCCTCCAGAAAAACCACCATCTAATAAATACAACCCCCAACATTTTTGACAAGAGCTGAATCAGTACTTCCATGCAGCAACACATACACAGGGAATATGTAAAACTGTAAAGAGAAAGATAAAGTAGGAAATAAAAAATACATTTCTACTATCTGGAGAAAACACGCTTACCATTATTTTCACCCCTTCTTTGAGACTGTGTCTGGAAGCCAAGGAATGTGCTCGCTATAAAGAGGCCATTTATGACAGAGTTCAATAGCATTTTAAGAGCCAGAAAGAAGTAGCCTCATTAAAGACACAAACTTGTACTAAGATTTCAACTGTAATAACCCCAGCTAATAACCAGCACAATATTTACAGAGAGACAAAGGAATTTTGTGTAGTAATTGTTTATATTTGCAATACCTGTCAGTTTTTGCCTAAGAAATGTGTCTCCAACAGCTCAAACCCACACACCTCTCAAGCATAATTCTGGTTTCAAAAAGAGAGAGAACAGGGAATCCAATGGCCAACAAAATTCTCATAATTCTGGCAGAAAGAGCTATAAAGCAACTATTGACAAGAAACCAAAGCAGCAATGGCTATTACAGAGACAACAGATCTAGACAACCAGTTATTCACACACATAACTTTAGATTATTCCCCTCCATTAAAGTCCTTGCTTTAATGGTTGAACATTCAAGAGTTGGAAGTAGCAGTGCTAAATAGCCAAATGCTTGAACAATACAAACTCTACCATTTAATTTGTTTCTACTGAATTAAAAAGTCTCTCAATCTTCTCCATATGTGCTATACCGTTCACAGTTCTCTTATTCAAAAGTAACACAGGCATATACAGAGTAATACCAATTTAGCATTACCACTAAGAGTATATATTACAGTATTACCCCTCAAAGAGACTCTTGCCATCCTCACATTTTGCTCAACAAGCCAATTCAAGAAAAGGAAAAGGTTGTGATGCTTCTTGAATAAAACCATTTCAAATGCACTGTTTGACATACCATTAACACTTGTGAGTTCCATGGTAACCTTAATCCCAGGTATTCTCAGGCCAGCAAAACAAAGCTATCTCTTCTGCAGCCCTGCACTATGATTCCATTAGAACACCCAAGGACAAGAATACTACAGTGAAGTCACCAAAAAGTAAATAAAAATACTGTTTTAATCAAACAGTTTGAAGTGAAACCTTTTTAAAATCATAAACATTTTGGAGGAAATTTTTTATTCTGAAAGCTCTCACAGGCTTGGACCACACTAAAGGGTCAAGTAATGAATGTTCACTGTACCTCCTCTTGAAATCACTGTTGAGAACCTGTATCCCTAATACTTCTAAAATAAAGCCTTTATATAAACTTTATTTTGTTTTGTACACCAAAACCACAGTTTAAAGGTTATTTTCCAAACAGTTGCAGGACGCCTTTATTACATTTGTAATGTATTTACCTCTGTAATTCTATTTTGAGAAGCAGAGAAACATTTACCTCATATGAAGAATATACTCAATCAGCTGAAGGTTTTTAAGTACCCCACAGGTTACTTTTGTTACACAGCTAATGTGTGAAACACAGCCCTTCTACAGTGCCAAATTTCAACAAATAGAAAGGTACTCAAGTCAACAGGTAGAATGAATTTGGTTCAGGCAAGTGCCTTTCAATCAAACTGCAGATAAATTTAAAATAACCCCCAGCTGCCATTCCTTTAAGAAGCTGAGTATTTACAATGCAGAATGTACAAGCTGATTGTTTGGTAAACAATAGCACAGGTCTTTATCTGATGTACAAACAACTTTATTCAACACCTCCGGGTTCTGGATGACAGATTTACTTCCAGGTATTTCAGAAAGGCACAGGAACACCTTCAGATCCCACCTCAAGGTTCTTATCTATAACTCTCATCTATGTGGAATATGTGACTCCACTTCCTTTCTTGGAAAAGGAAGCTGTTCCAATCTGAGCTTCAAATAAGTATTTGATATGGTGCCAATTCAAAAGAAGAGTATGTGAATTTCTACAAGAATTCAGGCGAGACTGGCCTCTAGTTTGTTTTTAAAAGGAAAAAAATTGTTTTAAAAAAATCATCTGTCTGAAGGGATTTCACAAGCAAAGTTTCTCAAAAAAACTTCTCAGGCCAAGCAGGCATTTTCCTTCCTGACCTCTTCAGCAAAGCAGTGCACACTAACAGACATCTGATGGGAAACTAGAAACAGTTAGAGATGAAGATGGGAATGTAACATTAATCAAGCAGAGGGACTGTCAGGGTACAAGAAACAAGAATAAACCTCAAAAATGCCAAATGAAGTTGCACATTAGAAGCTGATAGTGAAGGAAACATAAATGCATATTATCACAAATAACTAAGTGGCAACTTGTAAGTGTTTCTAATAGTCCCCAAGGAAATAAAGACATGGAACAGTTACTGACAGCCCGTACTCAGAACTAAGTGCAGCATGCTGGGAAATTTTTAGAGATGAGGCAATATAAATTCTCAACAGGCAACAGGAGATAAACTATTTTTTTCCTTTCTTCTTAATAAACATAACAGGTCAGTTAAAGTTATGATTTTCCTTTTTTGATGGATTTTATGTTCTTTAATTTTCTTTCTGGTCTGAAATTAGTAAAACTGATTAAACCTGAAACTGCTGAAATTTTCCTCTTAGGACAGAAACATTCATATTCTACTTTATCTATTGCTTGCATTGCCTCAGTGTCCCTTAGCACACAAACAGTGCTAGTAGCTTTTACATCTTGGTTTATGGTACTTCATATACACCAAGTTGGGAGGGAGTGTCGATCTGCTGGAAGACAGGAGGGCTCTGCAGAGGGATCTGGATAGACTTGAGAGATGGGCTGATTGCAATGGGATGAAGTTCAATAAGGCCAAGTGCTGGGTCCTGCACTTTGGCCACAACAACCCCATGCAGTGCTACAGGCTGGGCACAGAGTGGCTGGAGAGCAGCCAGGCAGAAAGNTGTTTAGCCTGGAGAAGAGGAGGCTCAGAGGTGACCTCAGCACTGTCTAGAACTACCTGAAGGGAAGTTCTAGACAGGTGGGGGTTGGTCTCTTCTCCCAGGCACTCAGCAATAGGACAAGGGGGCACAGGCTCAAGCTCTGCCAGGGGAAATTTAAGTTGGAGATCAGAAAAAAATTCTTTGCAGAGAGAGTGCTCAGGCATTGGAATGGGCTGCCCAGAGAGGGGGTGGATTCACCATCCCTGGAGATTTTTAAACGCAGATTGGCCGTGGCACTGAGTGCCATGATCTGGGTAAAGGGACTGGAGTTGGACCCAGCGTTGGACTTGATGATCTCGGAGGTCTTTTCCAACCCAATCGATTCTATGATTCTATGATATAAAACATGAATTCTTTTTTATGTCAGTGGTTTTGTTTGTGGTAACCTGGTTTTATTTGGTGATACTTTCAATGTAACTGAAGAATGCCAGCAAACATTGGCATCTTACAGAAAATAACCCAATCTGGACAAGCAAGCAATACTTTCCTTTTAAAAGCAGTCCCTGAACATTTAAGTCTAACACCCTCATCCAAAGCACTGTCAGTCTATACTTTCTATGACTCTTGCACCGATAAAGGGGCTGCAAGGCTTTTTTTGATTTTAAGCCTTCAGTTCCTTGAAACTGTCTCATTTGAACCTCATTTAGAAAGTTACCAGATGGTCAACAACTCCAAATCAGTACATTATTGTTTAATGAACACTAGTGCAGAATAATTTAAACACTCGAGAGATCAAACAATAATCTGCAGCAATACTTAAGCATGGCATGTCCTGCTGTCAAGCTTCAGGCAGTGTTTATTTTCTCTGATAAAGAAATGTGGATTTTATCCTAAGGAACTGAAATGCTTATTTTTTTTTTAAGGAAATACTACCATTTTGATGAATATTTTCAGACAGTTTGATTTCTATGCACTGTTCCCTGCCTAGGAACATTCCTGGAAAAACTGTGGTTTTGTTAAAACTTCTGACACTTGGTTCCCAGCTAAACTACCAGACGTCCTGGACAAGCTGCAAAGCCGCTATGAGGCAGTTACTGGGCTTCAAGTTTCATTGAAGGAACAGGCACAGAACTGAAGGCAACTCAGAGGCACTGTCTGTCTCCAAGGTGAGAAGCTGCAACACCTGCTGAGGGTCGTGGCTGTTCAGCCTGGAGGAGGCTCCAAGGAGACCTCAGAGCAGCCAACAAGAGAGATGGAGAGGCACTTTTTACAAGGGCACATAGCCATAGGACAGGGGGTAATGGCTTCAGACTGAACGAACGCAGGTTTAGACTGGATATTAGGAAGGAACACGTTACTGTGAGGGTGCTGAGACTCTGGAACAGGTTGCCCAGAGAAGCTGTGGATGCCCCACCTTTGGAAGTGTTCAAGGCAAGACTGGGTGAAGTTTTGAACAAGATGATGTCCCTGCCCATGGCAGAGGGATTGGAACTCGATGATCTTTAAGCTCTCTTCCAATGCAAACCACTCTGATTCTGTGATCCACTTCTTGCTGTGCTACACAGGTAACTTACCATATTCACAGGCTGAGAAGACAACCAGGGAATGAAAAAACTTTAATCATTTTATTACAAACATCTGAGGGTCATATGCAGGTCATCTGAATGGGCAACAAACCTCCAAAACTCAGCAACAAAACACAACTACGTCGACTGCAGAAACTTTACTCCTTAAACTCCAGAAGTTACACAAAACTGACTGGGCTGGTTCTTTGGGGTTTTTTTCCTTCTTCCAAACAACCCTGAGGATCTAAACAAAAGCAAAATGTAGGTAAAAGTCCAGAAGCAAGATGGCCATTAAGCAGCAGTTCGCTTGCCCTGTGTCAGTGGAACCCGCCCACTAGATGTCAGTGTCCTCTTGGGCAGAGGAAACCTCGGATCCCAATGGAAATTGGACAGCTGGTAGGCCTTGGTTATCAGGGCAACTGTACAGGAGGAAATCCTTATGCTGCATCCCTGGGCCACAACAGAACCAGGACAGTAACATTTGTGGGCAAGAGACACAGAACACATACAGCCCTGGACACAAAGTTTAGCCAATAAGGTTAAGAGGCAAAAGAACTCTTTCATGCAACATTACTGATTAAAAAAACCAGCAGATTCAACAGGATGGTGATAAAAAGACTGAAAGATAGAGGTAATTCTGTTTCCTCTTTCCTGAAACACCCCAAAACACAAAAAAAAAGAAAAAAAAAGAAAAAAAGAAGAAGACACAAGAATGGTCTCTACCTCTACTAAAACTTAAATCAGGCTTAAGGAAGCTTAGACTCGGAAGCAATAAAGTAAATTATTACAGCACAGTGTGAAATCCCCTGTGATAGGCATGAAATACCACACCCTAAATAAAGGGCAGAGCAGAAGTCAAAGTTCAGGCACATTAAGTGTCTGTTGTCAGAAGAATGGGTAGGTCTTTCTATTCACTTGTACTACATCTAGGTATTACTATAAATATAATAATATTTATAGTAATAAATATAAGTTTTGAATATATTATTTCAGGTGGAAGAGACCTAAAATGATCATCTAGTCCAACTGACTGGCCTCTTCAAGGGTGTTGAAATTTGAATCTAAAAGGAGAATATTGATACAAAAGGAATCTTAAACTTGACTGCAGGACCACATTCTTATAAAGTAATGCCACTCCCAGAAATTATGTTGGGCTGACGGGCAAGGGCCATGTCAGAGGGGAGGCAGCATCATGCTTACAAAAGCAGACAAATAAACAAGAGAAAGGCGAGAAAAAGCAAGCCAAGTTTTTATAGTATATGCTAATACACCCAGGATTCTTTAAGACCTAGACTATCAATAGAATGATCACAGTATGGCAGCACAATAAAAATCCTGATGGTTCTAGTGGAGGCCACTGGGAAGGCTGTGAAGCTGAAAAGTAAGAAATTCAGTATTTCAGAGGGGTATAAAGTAGATTTCTTTCTTTTTAAAGATATCAGATCAATTTGCCAGAGAATCTTTCACTTCATCCCCAGCAAGAGAAACCACCCTGAAGCAAATTTGAGCTGGCTAAAGGTTACTGCACACTTACACCTGTTATCCTTGCCAGATGGGAAAAGGCAAAAAAAAAATTCACCACAACTTTTTCCTTTAGAAATAGGAACTTCAAAAAAAAAAAAAAGAAAATGAGGAAGTTGAATGATAGGAAATTATACAGAGCTAAACAAATAAAACATTTGCAATCAGCCCAGGGCCTGCTGACATGTGCCAGGTAGCAGTACCTGCTGCTGCCCTGACCAGGGGTGGGCTCTGTGTCCTGTGCTCACCATCCCACGCCACCATGTACACTGCTCAGGATCTGCCACCGAGACACAGCGGGGTCATGGGTCTTTTCATTTCTGACATTCTACCAGTACCCCCCAGTCAGAAAAAAGGATTGCACTAGGTGCACATTTGATTTGATATATTATGGCATTCTGATACTCTTAACAAACTAAAAGGTATCATATGATCCTAAAATTTATCTACTTGTGTTCCTCCCCAGTTAACAGTGCACCTATTGCACATGCACAGCAGAGTACAGTGCACTGCCTGTAAAGCATCAAAAGGGATCTCATTTGTGTCACTGCTGTGTCCCACCCACCACTACTGCAGTTATCCTCACTTTAACTGCTCAGTGTTTTATAACCACGTTATTTTTAAGGGACTGTCTGTCTTCTACCCAGAGCCTATTTGCCTGAACAAGTCTCAGACAGTTTTACCCTTTTGCTCTCTTGCTGCAAATCCAAAGGAATCTCAAGAAAATTGTCCTCAATACAGGAATAACTGCAGGTTGTATTTCCCATGTGCATATATGCCCTGTGCTTGCTGGTCCATCTCTTTCCAAGGTAATTGTTCTGACAATTTTAATGAACAAGTGGTTCTTGAACAGCAACAAGGGGAGCATCCTGGCCAAATTCCAACTCTTCAGCATTTCCTGTAAGCCTTATTTACACCACACCCTCACCCACCATGCTGACACTACTGATTGATGTACTCAGCACCAACATAACTGATCTGTAGATTCATCTACTCATCTTCTTCCCCACTTACCAATACACCTATTGCATCATGTGGAGCAGATTCTAATTTCAACACCACTAAAAGAAACCAATCCAACCAAAACCACAATATGTTTATAGCATTTTGAGAGCCTTTTCAGGCAGCATAAGAAAATTCCATTCATATAATTCCATTGTCCCAAATGGCACAATTACTAAAACTCAACAGATTTACTGTGTTCAAGTAACAAAGCCATCACCTCAGTGTACAAGGAGCCTTCACAAAGCAGTACTTTTGTGGTTTACTGATTATGATTTCATTATTACTAATTACATACTTAAATGTTTAGATACCATCCAGATCCTCTAAGTTACAAATGCTAAAGAGTTAGTAAAACAGAACGGAAATCATAAGTTTCTTATTTTAAGAAATCAGCAAAATTAGGAAAATGGAGTAAAAGCAGATTATAGACTTTTCCATCTTGTACAGAAAGGCAAGTAACCACTTTGGATACAATTCTAAGGAATACTTCAGATTTTAAAAAAGTTTCCCTCCAGATCAAACTGGTAGTGCATAGACCACTACTCATCTGCTTCCTTCCATCACATATTGTAGAATCTAACAAATGGAGACAGGTTTTGATGATGTACATGACTCTGAGATACAGATAGAGGGGTTCCTTTCATTATAGCTTTAGGGTTTTTTCAGTGTGGTCTGAGCCATGCTTCATCAATTCAAGTCTGTTCAACTTCTGGTACTATGAACTAACACAAAGACAGATTTTCATACCCATCCCTACAGTAAAGGTTTGTTTTTGCTGTACCAGAGGCAATAGTTAACATCAATAACAACAGCTATTTATATAGAGAGATTTTCTCTAGCTGTTGCATCAAGTTTAAGTTTTCCACCTCTTAGCTTTTTATTCCAATTCTGTTCACTTTAATCTTATTTTCTAAGCCACTAATCCCCTTTATTGCCATTCCTTCCTCATATGTCTGCGCAGTGCCCTGCTACTGCCACGGGCTGCAGCCCACCCTTCCCCACCCAGGAACAGGAAAGCTGCTCAGCACTCAGTCAAGGATTCCTCTTTCTCTTGTTTACACATACATTAAAAAAAAATAATTCCAAGCTGTGGTCAAATTCACATCCTAATTCTGGAAAACCAGAAACCATTTCAGCAAAGGTACAGAATTAATAATGTGGCTGAGACAGTGGGTACTCCAGAGCAGCAGCAGCCCCTGGACCAGCATCACAAAGGCCCTGCCTGCAGAGACTGGAGCCAGGCCTTGTGTGACTGTAAAATCCTGGGGACAGCTCCTGGCACAGCCAGACCTTCTCCCACATTTTGCTGTCTCTTTAAACTCAGTACATTGCTCAACATGCACTACTCACAGAGTGAGCACCAGGCCACAACCTGCACACAAATAAGCCATGAACACCTTCCTGTTTCAGCTCACTGTAATCTCCACAAACTCCTCTTTTTTCAACAGCTTCCTCCTAACCTTTACTTTGCTGCCTTCTCCATCAAAATGTTTTGTTTTTTTCTTCACTTACCTCAAGACACATTACACTTTATAGCATTTTACTGAGTATTGAACTTGTATTTCCATTATCTGAAAGTGTAATCCGGTGTCATTTCTCCAATTTTAGATCTCCAGGTTTGTGAAACTGCTACTCACAGCTCTTCAGAATGACAAAATAAGTAGATAAAACACAGGAAATGAGGAAAGTTGCATTACCAAAGTAACTTCCTCTGATCTATCAAAGCCACTCTCAGGAAAGGTTAGACAGAAAGAATGGAATCTAAAATCTGCAAAGTAAGGTAGGAAGTCCTGAAAGCAAAGTGTGAATTTGTACTGAAAATAGAACTGGGAAAGGTGAGGCTACACAGCACTTAACAACTTAAAAGAAACAGATTGTACTGCTGCTTAGAACCATGAAAACTATGTGACTTGCTTGTGTGGAAACAGATGTGCCTTTAGTCAGAAAAAGCCAAACTTCTGAGTCCCTACAGCTGTTGAGGACTGCCTCTTGCAGCATTTCTAGCTAGGAAATAGGCAGGATAGTGCATCAAGTTTGGATTGGGGAGAAAAACAATGACCTTCTCCAAGTATCAGAACTCCCCACACTTACTACAAGGAGAATTATTTAAGCACAGTAAGTAGGACTCAAACCAAGTTTCTCAGTCTTATTTTCCTTTGATGAAAATGGCACCATTCCAAACAAAATCCATACCTTTAAAAGATCTCAATTTTCAACACATCAGTTAAGCTGAACCTCAACCCCAATGTCTGCTGCAGTTTAAGGAGCAGTAGCATTTTTCCAAAGCAATGCTGTCTTTAATCCTTGCATTGTGCCTTCCCATAAAGGTTACCTTCCTCTCATTCCCAGTCTTCAGCACAGTGCATCAGTATTCCACTGGGTAACCAGAACAGCTATTAATGCTAATAAGTCCAGACAGGAATACACGTTTGTTCTAAAGAGACAGTAACTGCATGACAAGTAATAGGATGAGACACACGGGATTGCTAAGTCCTGGCTTTAAAATGCAAAACACAGAAACACATACTCTACAGCCAAAGTGAATTAATTCACAGGAGCAGTGAAGTATCACAAGGTCCTACCAGGATGCGAGTGCACGACGGAGAATAGCACAGGATGGGAGCACACTCCAGTCCAGCACTTACTGCAGGATTGCACCACGGCCCCACTGCTGTCCCCTCTAACACTGACTGCAGGCCTTGTACCTGCCAGGGCCCAACATTTATTTCTAAATATTCAAACTAGGCTTCAGTCTCCATGAATCTCTTCAGCAATCAAGCTTAGACAACACCTCAACACTACAGTTCCTCTTCCGAGGAAAGGGATCCATAAGAAACATTACCTGGTCCAGTACAAACACTGGAATATTAATCCTGGTGAAATGAACAAATCATAACAGGAAAATTCATAAGGAACTCTCTGAATGAAGATTCTTACAAAGACCATTTAAACCAGTCTGGTTCAACCTCATTGTCCTGCTTCACAAGCTTCTTGCTTTATCGTCCGCTGTCATTAAAAAACAGTGCTTATCAGAGCTAGGTAACATTTATAAACTCAACTTTCTCTGTAAGAGGATAACAAAGCCAATAAAATGTGTGGCTAAGCTACTTTGTTCTGAATTTAAAACCAAACCCAAACAGACCAGGCAGTTCTAGTCTAAAAGCCAGGCAAATACAAAGTTGAAAAAATATATGAAATTTAGTCACAAGGTTTTCCACTCATCGTGCAATGGCTTCTGTCTTCCCAAAACAGCAGAAACCAAAGGTTTACAAAAATATGGAAACCATTCTAGCAGCACAGGGATAAGGCAGCACAAGCACAAGAGCAGAAGTGAGGGCAGAAAGGGAAAAAAATAGTAAAATCCAACCACAAGACAGAGAGAAACAAAATGAAAACAAAACATTCAAGACTGATCAGAGTTGATATGAATCAAAAATACATGTTGCAATTTGCATAAGATCTGACAGAAGTATTATGCCCAGTGGAAAACTACACACTTTGTAGGATGATTCAACTTCTAGCTGACATAAATGCAGAATTCCTGAAGGATATCTTGTTTATACAATGTCCATAAGCCAGATCCAACAAGCCAAAGACAAATCAAAGCCAGGAGTGTGAATGCAAAAGGAAGTTCACATGAGCAAGCATTTCTGTCTTTTCTTCTGCAAAAATCCTTCCTCCATGGCCTTTGAGATAGCCTTAAATAAAATTCACAACACACCTTGCATAAGGAGAGTTCCCCAACTTTCTTCTGGAGGTTTTCTCAAACCCAGTTTATAAATTAAAACGTTTTATGTACTCATTATTCCACATAACTTGACAATCATATACCCATTAAAGCTGCCAACCATAAGCAGGTTGTGATCTCCATGCAAATAAATCTTCAGTTCAAGCCTATGAAGCTGGTAAGCTACTGTGGTGGGGTGGCCCTGACTGGATGGAAGGTGCTCACTAAAGCCATTCTATGCCCCCCTTCCACAACTGGACAGGGGAGAGACAAATATAATGAAAGGCTCGTGAGTTGAGATAAGGACTGGGAGAGATCACTCACTGATGGCCACCATGAGCAAAACAGACTCGAGGATATTAACTGAATTTATTAACAATCAAAATCAGGGCAGGGTCATGAGAAGTAAAACAAATCTTTAAAAAATCCCACCTTTCCCCCACCCCTCCCTCCTTCCCAGGCTCTACCTCTTCCACCCTGGAAGTGCAGGGAGATGGGGAATAGGGGTGACAGTCAGTTCATCACATGTTTTTTCTGCTGCTGTTCAGGGAGAGAAGTCCTTCCTCTGCTCAAGTACTGGGTCCCTCCCACAGGAGACAGTCCTCCATGAATTTCTCCAACATGAGTCCCTCCCAAGGGCTACAGTTCTTCATGAACTGCTCCAACATGGATCCCTTTCCATGGGATGTAGTCCTTCAGGAACAGACTGACCCAGTGTGAGTCCCCCACAGGGTCACAAGTCCTGCCAGTAAATCTGCTCCAGCATGGGCACATCCCTGAAAAGAGCCTGTTCCAGGGTGGGCTTCCCACAGGGTCACAGCCTTCCCTGGGGCATCCACCTGCTCTGCAGGCGGGTCCTCCATGGGCAGCAGGGGAATCTCTGCCCCACCATGGCCCTCCATGGGCTGCAGGGGCACAGCTGCCTCCCCACGGTCTGCACCATGAGCTGCAGGGGAAGCTCTTCCCCAGCTCCTGGGGCACCTCCTGCCCCTCCTCCTTCACTGACCTGGGTGTCTGCAGGGCTGTTTCTCTCACATATTCTCACTCCTCTTTTCTCTGAGCACAGTTACATTTGCACAATAACTTTTGTTTTCCCTTCCTAACTGTGTCATTCCAGAGGTGCTGCCACTGACGGGCTCAGCCTTGGCTCTGCTGAACGTGGGGGAAGCTTCTGGCAGCTCCTCACAGGAGCCACCCCTGCAGCCCCCCCTCCTGCCACCAAAACTAGCCACACACCCCCAGGAGCTGCACTCCTACAGGAACAACATTTCATCTTCCCAGTTGTTACCAACAAAGGCCAAACTGCAATACCGTAATAACAGGAATCTGTTAGCAGGGAAAGGAGGGAAAAAATCCATACAAATCTTGAAAGTAAATATCGCCTGCTGTGTTACCACTTGTTTTGGAATAGTTTGCATGGAACACCTGAACATCTACACCATCAGTACATGACTTGGGAAACTCCTGACTTCAGGATCAAGTTCTGGAGGTTTTAAAGTGGTAAGTAATACAATAACCCCATAAAATCTAAACCAAAATGCAACAATAGAAGAAATTCCCTTCTGCATTTATCTACTGAAGCCAGTTCCACTGCCTCTCTGCCACGCCTCACAAGATCCTTTACCTAAAATCATGGTAATTTTCAGTTCAAAGATTTTGTCTCTAGAAATAAATCAGTTCAATACCTAATTATATCCCTTTACTGGATTCCCTTTTTACTTCATTGCTGCTTTTCTCACTTCTACACACATCCTGGCCTTGTGCACACTTGATATATCTGGAAGTTACCTTCATCCATGAGAGCTAAAAACATCACTGTTGAGGCTTTTACATCCACCTACTTTCTTCATGGGATGATCATACTGCCTTACTGTACCAGACAGGGAATATTTTTTCTATGAATACAGGAAGGGAAGCCCATTATGTATGCTGTAAGACTGGAGAAACAGGATGCTGGCTTCATTTTCCCACAATCACCAATTTAAACAGTGCTAATGCTTTTTAAATTGCTGTGCCAGAAAGATACAGTTGGTGTAGCTTTGCACCAAAAATACTATAGTGTTTACCCATGTATAAAGGTACCAAAGGCAAGCTCTCATTCAGGCTGTTCCTAGAATTAGTTACAGCTTTAGCTGGCATTTCAGAAGCAAATATTCTTTCCCTTTAGGAAATCACATTAGTTTATGGCAACAGCTTGCTGACTTCGGGATACACACATTTTTTCAGTGTTATTGGTCTCTCAATTTAAGTAATTTATTAACAGGGTATAGATTTCTGCAATTTGTAGGAAATACAACTAGGCTTCTCTCTGCCATAGTTTCACCTGCACTTTTCAGAACAACAAAAATAGGAAGTTGACCCCTTGGGTAACTTGCAGGCTGCATTTTCACCATAAAAAAGGGAAAAGAAATGAAAGCTCAAATTTCATCTTGATCAAAGTATTAAGAAAACATGTGGCACCAGTGGAAGAAGCAACTGTGGCAGTGCAGTGGTACAGAATACTAGGGCAATTCCCATAGCAGTTCTGTGGAATAGCCTCTGGAAAAGTGCTTCCATTTATAAGGAAAATATAAAAGGTTGAGATATGGCTTAGCAGGCAGCTTTAGTGACAACTTGTTTCAGAGCATTCAGTTTGAAAAGGAGACTTGTGTCCAAAGCTTTAAGGGCAAAACTCCTGTGTTCCACTTCTGCAGCAAAGAGCTGTTAAAAGAAACCATGTACATTCCTCCCTTTTGGGAGTCTTCCTGAAGCAGAAACAACAGAAAAATAAAACATCTATAAAACACCACATTCCTTTACTAAAATTAATCCCAATGAGTGCCTGTAATACTTTCCAAGTCCCTTCTACCTGCCTAAAATCAGTCATTTTTCCTCCATAAACATTTACATATAATTACCTATATGTGCTTAACTTCAGTTTTGCTTATGCAACCTCAAAGAAAATGAGTTAAAATTAATTTTACATTATAATTTGGTCATAATAAAAATGCACACAGCTTTGTATAACCACCTAAACTAGTGAAAACTGAAGTCTTAGAAGAAACTGTCAAACACTTGGAGCTATCTGGGGACACGCACAATATCTAAGAGATTATTTCCTTCCTTTAGCAGTTTGTGCAATAGGGGTGCTGCCCTATAGGCAATTTATGATTAATTCATCTCTGCAGGAATTCTCAGTTTCTTGAAACAGTTCAACTAACCTACATATGCCCTTCCCTCCAGAACATTGTTTCATTTTCCAGGTTTATTTTGAGCTAAATATTTCCCTTGAGTACTCCTACTGGACAACTGTATTCATTTCAATTAACAATTACCTATTTGCTAAAATTATCAGAATATACATGAGGGAGTAACTAGTAACAAAAGCTTCCAGTTGTAATCCTGCTTCCCATGCATGAAGGTAAAGATTCAAGTGAAAAATAAAGGGAAGAGTTAAGCCTTTTCTACATGTGTAAAAAGCAGCAAACCCCGTTGTTCACTGCGAAGAACATGCAGGACGTCACACATTTCCCACTGAGACATGTCCATGATTACTTTTACTCACAGAATAGCCAGTCAGCAGCTTACACACCCAGCCTACCCACAGTCTAAGTGCAGAGCACTATTCCTACCACTTGTTTTTCTCTGTTATTCCCACCACTTGTTTTTCTTTGCCTGTTCTGCTTTCCATGTTAATTGAGCTCTCAGTTTTATGCAGTGTGACCAGGCAAATACTGGACAATTCATCCAATAAGAAAATGTGTCTAAGTAGGAAGGTACACCCAGGTACCACACATGCTGTCAAACACTGAGTGCCTCGAGGAGATAAGACACTGCTCCATCACAAGGTTATGCACTGCAGAGTCAAACAAGAAGTGAAACATTTAGGACAGAATGGAACACCATTTAGGCTTCTCAAGAGCAGTGCAGTTCCCACAGCAATCAGTCATTTAAACATGATGCATAATCTACACTGGCAAGTCCTCTGAACACTTGGACAGGAAACCCACGAAACATCCTCTCAGTTTGGAACCCGGTTGTTCAAAGATAGCTGTGCCCTCCAAGAACTATCACAGAAACAAAAATAATGCCATACTAACATAAAGGAAGACAGGATATATTTAAAAAATATATCCAGCAATGGAAAACAATATGAAAATTCTGGAACAATAGCCCCTTGAAACCCTCAAATGTAACAAGTGGCTGGAAATCATGCTTGTAAGTCCAGGCTAAAACTGCACCAACTAGTCTAGCTCAGCACAGGAAATGGGCTTCTCATCCACGATATTGACCCTATGGCAAATAGGAAAGAGCAATGACAGCAGTAACAACAGAGTGCTGACTGCCCAACCTCAGTAAAAGCAGGAACACAAGACAACACCACTCATGTACCACATCCTTTTCGGCCTCCCTTTGATTGTTCTGTATCAGCTGTCCAGAAGAACAAGTCCTGGCTCCTTGTTCCCACCATAGCCTAGTTGCCCAGCAGAAAGATGGTCATCTACCTTCTCAGAACCCAAGAAAAACCCTGTCTCAGTCTCACTGATCCACATAGAAGCTGCTCTCCCTGTGATCACAAAGAGTACAAAACATCTGTGTGTTTTCAGAAGAAAAACAAAAACCAGATGTCATCCACACGAAGCAGCAAGAATGACAAGACAGCAGGACAGACAGTGCAGCAAGATGCAAAATTTTTCAAGAGGACACCACTGTACTCTGACCTTAGAAAAACAAACAAACCCAGCTACACCTTACAAGACTACATAAGAAGGAAGTTAATGTTAAAAAGTTTGTTTGAAAATGACAAGTTCAGTGCCATAAATAAATGAAAGAGATTAAAGTGGTACTACATTCTTTAAAGCAATATGGTTTTAACTAAGTTAACTTCCTCTTAAAGACTGATGCTTTCCAACCCATGACTTTATGCACCAAAAATCATAGCTAAGATCACACAATTAAAATTTCAGCAACATATAGGAATCAAGGCCTGCTCTTCAACATGACAAAAATTAAGGGTATAGCCCTTCTAGCAAAAAGAAAGGAACCTAAGTTATATGGACACCCTCAGGAACCGTTAACAACTGTGCTAGCACTTCTCCAAATCATAGCAAATTAAAAATTGAACAAGCCAACTGATCCATCCAGAGCTTAAAACTTTCAGCCTATAAATGTAGTGGCCCTTGACACATTCCTAACACCAGGCAATTCAATTCCTTTTGCAGGAATAAGGGAGCTCAGAAGTAAAACTAATGTAAAAAAATAACTGTCAGAAGCTTTATGCTAGGATTTCCTTCAAAATTGTTGATGCTTCCTTCTAGAAATCCGAATGAATGAAATATGTTTCTTCATTTGCTTTTGTTCCCAATGACAAGTGTAGCCCATGAGGCAGCAACGTTCAGTCCTCTCATAATAGCCAGATATTTTCCCCCTCTGAAGTAGCTGCCCACATCACCTTGCTACTTTTTACAGCTGATAATTCAATTCTTCTAGGCTTCTCTTTCACGAGACACTTCCATTAGGGCAATAGTGCCTTTAAGTCTTCTCATAAATTAACACCAATAAAATTACCTTTTAAAGAAATTAAAAGTATTGGCTTGTAGGAGGACAGATAGGAGGAAAAATTAGGTCAACCAAACTAGGTCATCCATTTATACCTCTATTTATCTGGTACCATTTGGGAAACATATTTCTCTGCTTGATCTTTTTAGCTGTGTAAGAATTTTTTCATTCTCAAGCTGATGACAAAAGGGTAGCCAGAACAAGGCCCTCAGGGACACAGGCAGTAACTTTCCTATGCAAACCTCACAGCGACTGAAACATCCTGAGCTCAGTATTCAGAGATGCTTTAAAACAACAGTATCCAACCCAGACTGGCAGTCCTAAAGCCTAATAGACTTGACTGTGCTCTCTGCTCTTACAGCTCTTTCCTTACCTTGCTGCACTCTCAGCTTCCCTAGGAAAACCACTACCTTTGCTCTGGCATTGTCTCAGCATTGTTGGGTCTGAACACAAACTGGTTTCTTGAAGGTGCAGAGGGACTCCAGACAGAACTCCAACCACACAGTGGCTCTCTAGGACTCCAGGTTCTGGATTTAAAACTCCACAGCTGTACCTTTCATAAACACATTCTGGCTGCTCAAATTTGAACAAACAATTCATGAGTTAAGTTTATATTAGCAAGTTTTTTTGTCAGATGAAGCAGGAAAACAAAGAGTTTAATCTCTCTGCAACATTCACATGCTGGTTAACAGAAATAGAAATGCATGTCCGTGCTTCACTCAGGGCACACACAGAGCTGAGTTATCTGAGCCTGTGCTGGCATAACTGGAACAATTGTGGAGTACAACAGCCTGTGGAAAACACCAGAATGCAAACACCACACTTCTTAATGGCACAAAAAGCTCCTGCTCTACCCAATTAACTTGTGCTTTACTCAGTTCCATATCTGACCTTTACCACTGATGCCTCTCTCTACATGAAGGCTGTTTTATAAGATCAAGAAAAAACCCCAACATTTACCTTCTGATTTCAGTTCTACAAATACATCCTCGAGGTACTCCTATAGTTTCACCTTTTCCCAACACTAAGAAGCACATTACTATTTTCCCTATGCCAAATGTCCTACATAGTAAGCATACTACAGTAAAACTGCAGCAGTACACACAACAAAATCCATAAACCTTAAATAGTAATAGTGAATAAAATCAAACAGAATCTGTTTATTACAAATCAATGGCTTTAAGATTAATATAAAGCCTTAGACTCTTGTTGCACTTATGATTAACAAATGTATACACATTAGATGATCTGCATATCTGCTTAACCTTCCTCTGCTTGCTGATAACTTCTATTCAGCTATAATAACATCAAGGAAATCCCCTGAATCTACTGCAGTTTTAAAGTCAACTACATACACTCCAAAACAAGCAATTTGTTCTGCAGCACCAGTCACACACATGTGCAGAGCAGTACACAGACATACAACCATATATAAACAAATATATAAGCATGTACATAGAGCTGCAGATCTATAGATTAGGATCATCTGGGTCACATGAGACATACCCACACAGAGGGATCATTGATATGTATCTCTCTATCTATCTATATACATATGTATAACTAAATACAGTAAAAGGCACTGTAGGGTTGAGATAAGAATAAAAACAAAGTACTATTTAAATTATTTGGAGTGCATGTAGTATGCCATGAGATGCAAGGTCAAGACTACCATTAGCTCCTCCTGAACGAGTCTATAACATTCCACAAAATCTGTACACAAACCCTTTACTCCAAAAGAACAGCAGAATTACACACTGCTGTCTTTGGAAACTGAGCAAACAGAACTTATTACCACACAAGCTATTTGACACAACCCAGAGCATTGCCTAACTGACTTAGTTTAGTTTCATGTGCCTGAAAAAACTGCAATTTCAGTCAGAGTTTGCGAGTTCTTATACCCCAGGGTCACTGCAGCAGCTTTGTGGCTGTATTCAACTGTCTCTATGAAAATTCAGAGTGGCATCACTGAACCAATAGAAACAGGACTCATTTCCTCAGAAGGGGACAAAAATGCTGAGTGGTTGTTCATGTAAAGCTGTATTTTCATATAACATTTAAAGAGCACTATTTCCCAGAATTCCAGGCACCTCCGGAGTTTGGTTTTACTGAAATGACTGTTTAGTCACATTGCTCATGTCAAAGAAGCTTTATGAATGGCCTGGGTGACCATGACCACACACCATGACGTGATGTGTTGGCCTGCACCCCACACACAAACTGCCAGCATCGAGCTGAACACAGTTAATGGAAACAAACCTTAAAAAATTCATTAACACTCAAATTTAAGCATAATATGAAAGGTGAGTAGTACCAGATCCATCCTTTAACCCTGAAGTGATAAAAAGGCACAAGGCCCATCTGAAGTGACAGCTGTCTATGACCTGTTAACACATCACCAAGAGCAGAGCTCCCCATAACTGATCACTGTACACCACACTCACAGGCCATTTGCTCCAAGGCAATTCCTTTCTGTCAAATTTAAGGGAAAATAAGTGCTCCAAACTGTTGATGTTTGTTCAAAAGCACCCAGTTTACAAGAACTCCAAGCAAACCTGTGCTTACACCAATTAAACCTTGGTTTTGAGGTTTCAGGAAGGTTTGCCATCTAACTGATTCTACCAAAGCATTTCTCCTGCTTTAACCATAACAGATACAAATCATTTCTCTTAAAAGAATGCATGTGTTTTATAACATACATGACAAAGCATTAGTGTTTCTAAGTGCTAAAAGCATGAAATTCATTAAATAAATACTAGAAAACATCACTTCCAAAAATGTGTATACAGTGGGATCCAAAACTTGAAAAAATAATAATGCAGAGATACAAAACTCTTATCTTTTTATTTTTTACCAAGTTTCCAGAGTGTGTAGTTGCCTTATAAATTTGAGAGATACCTTCACAGATACACAGAGGTGCACTAATTTGAATTTTGAATCAGTATTTGGATCAGAAAGGCTCACTCAAATGCACATTAGTACACAGACAAGTTTTAAGAGGGGCATTTCTGAAGTGCTATAGTTAAACATAGTGATTCTGGTATCCTCAATGCTGTTTCAGAACCAGAACTAAATCTATGTCATTATCAGAATGTGAACTTTCACTATGTATCTTAGTAGTTTTAATCAGCAATTTAGAATAGTATAGATTGTCAATTCATTTTTAGTAGCTTTTAGGCATTTTAGAAATCATGCCTTTTCCTGAAAAAACCCAACACAAAACCCCCAGAAAAACAAAACACAGAAAGCAAGTTGTGTAACATCTGTTGTAGCCCTGGTTATGATTGCTACATTTTATCCTTCAAAGTCAAGCACATTCCATTTTTTTAAACAGGACTTTCACATAACAATGAAGTAGAAGTACTTAAAAATAAAAATCTCAAAAATAAAACCATCAATAGGTAAAAAGCGTAGAAATTACTTTTTTAGCTATTTCAAATCAGTGACCCATTCAAACTCTTTATTGTCACTTCAGAAAACATCCCATTGAGTTATTTTCCATCTCCAAACCCAAGAGTGTCAGCTTAGACACATTGAACAGAATAATCAGTTGAGTTAGTTACTTATGTCCTCTTGAATGAAAGAAACCTGCGAGGCAGGCAGATAGTGACTCTGCAGAGTTGCAAAAAAAAATAAATCATTATTTACTGATGCCAGGATCATTCTGACACCACTACCTACAAAGAACAGCTGAGGGTCCCCTACAGGTTACTCATCACAAAAAACACTTTCAGATATTCACTACATTCCATGACAACAGACGAACCAGATACATAACAAAAAGGTGAAGCAAGACTGTCATATACCACAAAGCAATTGAAACATAACATCTGATTTCTGAAGGTAAAGCCTTACATCTTTCATATTTCACTTCTCCTACTACAGTGGCAATCTACATCAAATAATAGAAAGTATCAGAATGCTTTTGTCAAGCTTATTGCATAAGAAAACAAAAATGTGTTATTGAGGATAAATTAAAATTTAAAAAAATCAGCAAATAATATTTATTGAGGTCTTTCTAAACTCTTGAATCTAGAAAAGCTGTTCTTTTTGCCTTCATATGGACCTTTGACTTCCAGCCCTTGTTTGATGTAAGACACGTGTCTATTACAGAGGATCAGACTCCAGACCATGCTGGTTGTACTCATACAGCATGAAACACCAACAGGAAGCAATCTATCTTATTTCCTTCTGCCCAAAAAGCAACGTCAGCAAAAGCCATGGAAAAAGTACCTGGATGTGCTGCCACCACAGCTGCAAAATCCTGTTCTACATTATTTTAGGAAAAAGCCCACTTGCCCCCATATCCACATATACCTACTGACTGGTAAAGCACAGACACGCCTGTCCTGTTTTCAAACTATCCACCTCATTTAATCCTAACTGTGCACACCCAAAGTACTGAAGTGATCTACTAATAAGTCCTGTTTACTTCCCAGTGCAAACTAATTAAATACATTTGATTTCCAGTAGCGACCTTGCTACTGGCGTCCAGATTGTGGAACTTATCTCGTGCCCGAGTGGGCAGCGGGCACTGCCGGAGTGGGGAATAACCAACCCCCACCTTCCAAGCGGAAGTTGTTTCCAGGTATGTCAGTGGCATTATTCAATAGCAGCCTTAGTCATCTACACTCTGGACTTTCAGCAGCAATCAGCCAGGCTTATCAGCTGCTGCACACCCCTCTGGCTTCTCTGCCCTCTCCTCCTGCCCTCCCCAGCACCCATCAGGGACCTTCAGCCCATTCACCCAGGCCTATGTGCGACTCTCCAGGGATTACTCCACACATTCAAAGGCAATAAAGACACAAAAATAAGGAATCGTTTTCATCTGTGTTCACCCACTATTCCATTTGTATTTTAGATTCCATTTTGACTTGGAAATGAAGCACTGAGTAACAGCAATTCCTATTCCATAAACTTCCCACTGCTTAGCAGCGACAGTACATCCTGCACCTAGATGAGAAAATACAACTTCCTCCCTTCTTATCCCCCAAAAATCTACTAATTCTTTAAAGACAGTAGACTATTGAAACTTATATCCCCTCCACATCTTTTATTCTCCCCTTTCAATCATTTTAAAGAGCACCTAAGGATGGCTCTGTTAAGATAACCATGCACACCTCAAAACACCTATTCCCCCCAAAAAGCAATATACCCAAGTATGTTCACAGGGAAAAAAACAAACAACAAAATCCAGCAATTAGGATTCTTATCAACACACTAATCTCTGTCTGCTTTACTACATAAAGGTGAATATTAAGGCTGAAGATCAGCATCTTAGTTTCCTGGTTTTCCTTTAATTTATGACAAAAAAAAAAATCAAACATGAAAGTTTGAAATACAAAGCACTAAGAGGACAAAAGAAATTTTGAACACAATTCTCTCAGAAACATTTAACACTGTTTCAGGTAACACATCTTTCTCCTGAAATGCCTTGCTCATTAGTTCCTATTTTCCTGCTTTTAGCAGCATTTTCTTTCCTTGCTGCTCCAGGAAATCAATGGGAAAACTCACTGCCTATACAGCTGAAAGCTACAGAAACAACAGGCTGCCAAACAGAGGAATTGAAACAAAAGCTGGTTTTCCATGCAGAGGTGCCACCACTTCAAAGAAAGGATGACAAAAGATGGCATTGTATAACATTTGACTAAAATAAAGCTAAAACATTGGGATATTTATCTGATATGAAATGGTAGAAGTGGGTTAGGAGAACTAGTACAAAGTATTAAACATAAAGGTTATTAAAAACGTCCTGCATTTTGCACTAGTCCAGGCCACCCTTTCTGTAAAGTACATGTAATTTACATGAACAGGACAGATTCACCGGTACAAGGCAAGATGTCAATTAGTGTTAAACAGCAATTATATTACTAGAACTATTACTTAATGAAACCTTCTATCAAAGTATGCAACCTTTAAGCTCTCATGCGAGGGATTAGAAGGGTCCTATCGCTCCAACGCCGTCCTTCATTGTACATACTTCTCTCTTCCTTTCCCACACGCTCCGATGTTTCAGCAGCATACTTTCAGTATTTGCAAAATCCTGCCCAAAGAGCGTGGCCGATTTCCCACGGGCTCCCTCCCCACCCTGGATGAACTCGTTACTTCCCAAAGTCCACTCCACTTCCTCTTCCACCGCTGGACCTGCCAGCGCTCCCAACGCCCCTCCGCCTTGCGCAACATCCGCGGCCTCCTCCCCACATTTCACACAATCCCCGATGCGACATTTACATTGAGATTTTTTTTTTGTTCCCAGACCACTAGTACAGGCTGACAGCTTAAAGGGCTAACGATGTGGTTTTAATCCCAAAGAGTGCCGAATAATAAAACAGGCTACAAAGACACGTATACGGAGGACACTACCCCGCTCTCTTTCAGCTCTTCTTTGGGTCAAACTGCATTTTGATGTTAAGTATTGAAACGATATTGAAAAGTGCCGGTGACATCTGCCCAATCAAAATTATTGTTGGCAGCTCAGAACATCTATTCAAAAGATGAACCTCCCGAGATATCTTAACAGCCCGATTAAACAGCTAAAATAAACCAGGAAAAGCACTAACTCTCCAATAGAATTTTCCCCCGAGCACACACGTTAACCAAAAGCTGACGGTGAACTGATCTGGAAGGAAGAAAGGACAAGGGATACAGGCAGGGCTGCGATGGGGGATGGGAGCGGAGGGAGATGTTCGGGAAGGGAAGATGAGTATTCCTCCAAGGGCTATCAATACATTTAACACATCTCGGAAAGAACAGAGATCTCAAGCAGAGAGCTAGAGGGACAGATAAAGGGGAAAGGAAGGGAAGGAGTGCTGATTATCCCCAGCTGACATTAGACAAGACAGCCCTGCAGAAATGGGGCTGCAAGGGCGACGAAGCGCTCGCAGCCCCCTCCTCCTTCTCCCCCTCCCCGAGCCGCCTCTGTCCCCTTTATGTGCTGGGGGATGAGCGGGGCTGGGGGGGCGAGGAGCCTTCCTACTAATGTGGCAAGAGCCGATCACCCCCCGCCTCCCCGGGCGTAGGGAACGGCCGGGGCCACGGTGACAAACCTCCTGGGGGAGGGGGGCAGGAAGGAGGGTGAATCCAGGCGGACACCATCCCTCCCTCCCTCCCTCCCTCCCTGCCCGCGCCGAGCCCGGCAGCGCCGGGGC
>VWZD01012017.1:148036-390477 GCA_013396695.1 Sakesphorus luctuosus | reverse complement strand
AACCACAGCCCGGAACCGCAGCCCGGAACCGCAGCCTGGAGTTGAGGTCAATCACCTCAAATCTTAAGAGATACACACACGCACTGTCATCCCCACACTAGAGTATATGCTACAGGGGGAGATGGAACAGAGGTCCATGCAGGATGAGGCCACCACACCACCTGCTTCACACTGGCAGTTTTCACGCAAATGCTTAAAAAAATCACGAAAACTTTGTTATCCTCATATTTGCCTACTGGTTTCTGCACCCATTTCTCTTTTCACTTTCATTTCCAAGCAGTTTTTCAAAGGCAAGATGAGCAGAAATCTAAAACTAAAGCTGGGAAACTTGCATGAGGATTGAGAATTGCCAGTAGAACCTGCAGAAGGACATCCCGACATTACCAACCCACAAAGCAACCAGAAAATGTGACCTCTAGATTTTGTTAGAAGAAATCTCAGGATTAGAACCTGTATCAAATGCCAAAAGCTGGTTTGCCAACTAAGCTGCTCATTTTGTTGACTGTGCAATAAAAGGGGCAAGAACCTCTTTCCTGGACTCTGGAGGACTGATAGCTATGAGTTCCTGGGACTTTTGTGATAGCTGTCCAAGAAAGTATAAGCGGAGCTGTGTCTTGGTGCACTTGGCACCAAGGCTGGTCTTGGCAATTTGAGCACTAGGAAGTGTTCTGACCACTCTAAATCCTCCAACTCTTGCTTTACCTCATGATCCAGGACGAATTATTTACCAGTCACTTGGAGGAATGAGAATTGCTACTTGTTTTACAAGAAGGGCTAATAATGGAGATGATAAATCAAGGCCAATTATTGTATCTATTTTGACAACTAGAAGTTCCATTACATTAATTTTTTATCAAATACTTCCCATTCTAATTTTTTAACCAGCAAAAAGAAGACACAGCAACCTTAAAACTCCCTTGTAATCACAAGGGACATCTCCAAGATAAAAGCTATCATTTTAAAATGTGGGGTTTTTTATCTTTGTTTTTTTTAATAGTTTGGATGACTTAAATTCAAGGAAATGTAAAAAAGTCAACCCCCCTTTGGAAGTTCATAGTTTAGCCAATAAATCCCATCCATGTGGTGAGTAGCTCATAAAGTAGGTTTTATGAGGGAAGTTAGTAATTTTCAGTGGCAGTCATCTGGCAACATAAGACAATATGCTACACTTTCTACAGTTTTGTGAGATTAGGAATCACATCTCAGTATTAAAGGAGTTCCCCAAACTCTTTAAGGTAGACTCCCAGAGAGTCTAAAAAAGGGTGGACTAAATTAAATGGGAACAAAGTATTACAGTGACCAAAACCCACATCAGATGTTTTTCCTCTTGGCTTTGTCCAGGGGCATTAATTATTACAAACAAAACAAGAATAAAACCTTAGTATCCAAAAAAAGGGACTCAAAGAACTTCAGTCACTCTCTTTCAGTGACAGGGACATTTGTTGCATCTTTCAATAACTTTGCTCACTGCAAGCTGATTTCTTACTATTCCTGTAATAAAGTGGTGAATAAAAGGTTTTTATCTGAAGGTTACTTATAGTCCAAATACACTTTAGGGAGGAATTCATGTCTGGCTCTACTCAATGGTGATAAAAGTATGTATTTTGGTATCTGGCCATATATGAAAAATAAAATGTGAATTTGAAACATATTTAATGCAAAGACATCTGAGAGCATTAGTTTTAGATCCACGGTCCACCTGCTTGACAGAAGAGGCAAATGCAATTGATGCCATCAGCCAGAGCATGCCCAAGTGACCTTCCTTTTTGTCCCTTTCATGAGCAGCCCTAAATAAAATACCTCTTCATCCTTTCTTGCATTGTATCTTTGAAACTCTGCTATAACTCTGAATAAAGGGCATGCCCTGCTCCTGTCTCAGGCATTTATGGTGCCCTGAGCAACCAGATCTACTTGAAGATGTCCCTGCTCACTGCAGGGTTATTGGACTAGATGGCCTTTATAAAGGTCTCTTCCAACCCAAACAATTTGATGATGATTCTTGATACTGTTGAAAAATCAATTTTTAGCTCTTGTACCTCCATAATATTAAGGATGGAATTTATCTGACTTTAATTTCAGACAGCCCTACTGTAGATGGTTTTTATTGTGCTGGTCATCCAGACTCAACTTATTGCACTTGCGTTTGTTGTGTTATAAACACCCATTTTAGGATTAAGTGACTGACTTGACAAAGTCCATATATCTCCCTGCTTGCCACCAGGATAAACTCACTGATTTATTCAGGTCTGTATTGTATGCTGCAGAAGTTTGAAGGGGGACAGATGAAGTCTAAAGAGGGTCAGATAAAGCCTGTTCAGATGGCTATTCATTTCTTTTGTTGCTGTTGATGATTTAATAGAACTGATGCCCAAAGTCACTGATTTTCTCCAGCTAAATGAATTTTTTTCACTGCTGAAAACACCTCTTAGGAAGGTTAAGCTCCACATGAGCTCATTGCTTCTCTTATTCTTGGGCACTATCATGACCATTCTTCTCTGACATCATGACACTGTGAAGTCTGTGAGGGCAGCCATGCCCCCCTGTCCCTTGACATGATAATTACATAAAAAAATGAGATTAAGAGAAATGACCCTAATTTCACTGATAAATACTTCCACTGGAGTTCAGTAGTATTTTTGATGTTGAAACATATTCAATATATGCCATAAAAATCTGTCAGTCTGTTGGCCCTGACTCTCCACTGCTTGCACCTTGTTTTATTTTCACTGAGATATTTTTGCTCTGATATGATCTAAGTTGTCTTTATCTTAAGCCTGTGTGATAAAAAAACATGTAAGGAAAAATAACGCTTCCCTTTTACAGTGTGTGGTTCTCATGGGGTGAGCAATGGGTGGTCCTGGCTTCCTGGTATAAGGAATACTTTTTGGGAACTCTGTGGCTCTGAACCTGAGGCATAGGGCAGAGACAGCCTGTAAGCCTTTAGAGCTAGAAATGTGAATCACATAACAATTGTGGAGTGAGTAAATCACTTGGGGCTTAGATTTCCCAAGAGCTTATGCACTTTCAATGTCATTGCTTGTTAATCCTTTGATTTATCTTTAAATGTGGCCCTAAAGCTGGTATTTGTCTCACCTGAACTTGCTCATTTAAAAATTTTGAGCTCATCTAGGCTACTCAGTAACTGTGTAACACCCTTTTTAGTTACTAAAGTGAGAGAGATGAGTCAGTCCCATCCAGGTGCTGGAGAACCCATTTCCAGTGGTTCTGGAATAGAGGTAGTGTGTGACAGAAGGTCACATTTTGGGGAGTACAGTTTGCCCACACAAAATGCGACACAAAGAGAGTTTCTTCCTTGCTTGTATTCAATGCTTTGGGACATATGTTTGCAAGCTCAGAGTGGTAGGAAAAGGAAAAGAAATTTTATTAGTGAACGACTTTATGTGCTAGGCTAAGCAGAATAATTATTATACGGAGTGGATAACTGGAGGGTTTGGCAATTTAAGACTAGACTGAACAGCTGAAAGCAGTCCTGAGGTCTGAATACTTATGTGGAAATTAATGTTCTGGTATCTGCTCATTTCTCAATATATAGGGTGTGGTTTCGTAAAGTTAACAGCAATTTGCCTATAGCATCAGGAAAAAAAAGTAATGCTGGAGAGAAAGAGAAGGCTTGTAAAACAGTATGGGAGGTTCATGCCCTGCAAAATGTCTTCTTGAGGGAATTCTTAGTTTCTGGAAATAAGAGTCAAAGATGGACATCTTTGTGCTGGAAGAAAAATAATGTCAAATCTTGTAGGAATCAAACACCTTCTGGTTGTCATCCCCACAGTGCAAGACATCAGCCTTGTACATCTGTGATTCTACTATAGATTGTAGCATTCAGCACAGGGAGGGAAGGAGTGAGCCAGATCAGCCTGTAGTAGATAGCCTGGAGGAGAATACAGTGTGCCTCTTTTTCTGTAAGCATGGCTAACTTCCCTGAAAAATGCCCTCTGGATATGGAACTGAGATTACTTCACTACACTGGAAAAATGCATGTATTTTATTCATCAGCACTGATACTGCTGAATTATAGGGTTTCAAATGAGCACTGAGAGAGGACCAAACAAACAAAAATATCGGTAGAGAGCTTAGCAGTTTTAATGTCAGCATTAAAGCTGTTTAAATAATCTTATTTCATAAAATGCAACCTATCAATGTATTCTGCTCAGATGGCAGCTGATGAGAAAGAAGATTCTCCAGCCACTTTGTGTTTGCTTGATGGCAAAACAAAAATGTGAGGTAAGAATCAGGGAAGGATGGCAGTCAGATTTGCTCTACGTGCCTTGTGAAATGCAGTGTCTTTTTGAAGACCCAGGTGCTGGAGTAATAAGAATACATGACAATCTGAATTTTCCTGTTTCATATCTGTGTCCATGTGTTTGAGAAGAAAAGCCTGAAAGCACTGAATGTTGAGTTTCATGAACAAGTAAAAATACCCCATAAAACAAACAAACAAACAAAAAAACACAAAAGCCCAACCCAATGAACCAACCTTGAAATGTATTTTTTTATTTTAAAACACCAACCATAAAATTCTCGACTAATGTAACTGATTTCAAAAATTTCAGATTAGCTTTATTTTCATAAAGCTTCAATCCAGTTGGCTACTGTTGGGAAACGACATGAGGATGAAGATTTCATAAAGTGGCAAAAATACTACAAGCGCTGGGTGGATGAAGATGTGGAAGTTCGAGACCCATCTGTCCTTGACGGGAGAGCCCTGCATCACCTAAACAAGGACTTTAATAGCTTTCGGAGCTATATTGATGTTTCCCCAGTTTAATTGTTATTTACCCAAGATGTCTACCCTATTCATTTTCCCTTAGTCATCCCTATCCAAGTTTATTCTTCCCAGAATCCTTTAGGGTATTTTCCCGCCATCTCATCCCTGATTGGTTCTAGTTTGCTGCATTGCACCAGCTCCCATATTTGGTAGCGTGCTCCCATTGGTTCCTTCCCATGCTCCTCCTTTTCTCCTCCCTCTCCTTGTCATTCCCTCCAATGGGATGCTTCGCTCCGCCCTTGTCCCCGCCTTCTTCGGGACCCCTTATAAGCTGGTGCACGCCTAATAAAGAGGCTTCTCCTCGTTGACTCTCCAACTGTGTGGACTCTCTCCTTGGGGACCGTTGCCGGTGGGGAGCGGGAGGAGCCGTCCCATGCTCTAAGGAGGCTTGACCTACGAGGCACTACGCCTATTGTGTCCTTCCTCCTGGGGCTGAGCTGCCGTGCTGCCCACTGCATCGGTGGACTTTAATCCGCTGACAGGCTACATAGCTTACTAGTAGATAACATTTATTATTTAAACTGCACCAGGGTCAGACCACCAAAAAATCCTGAAATCATAGAATGGTTTGGGTTGCAAGTGACCTTAAAGATCATCTACTTCAAACCCCCTGCCATGGGCAGGAACACCTTCCACTAGACCAGTTGCGCAAAGCCCTATCCAACCTGGCCTTCAACACTTCCAGGGATAGGATATCCACAACTTCTTTGGGCAACCTGTTCCTGTGCCTCACGCTCCTCACAATAAAGAATTTTTCCTAATATGTAATCTAAATCTACTCTCCTTTGGTTTGAAGCCATTGCCCTTGTTCTGTCACTACATGCTCTTGTGAAAAGTCCTTCTCCAGCTTTCTTGTAGCCCCTTCAGGTGCAGGAAGGTGCTAGAAGGACTAGAACGCTGCTAAAAATTATCTAATGACTGAGTCTTGCTTCTCATATATGTAGCCACACCTTTCATTTTCTTACTCCAGAATGAAGCAAACTACTGCTGGAGCTTGAATTAGGATTCCTTTGTTTCTCTTCAGTACTCTTATTTGGCATGTGGGGTCATATAAGCTGGAAAAATAATCCTGACCTTCTATGTCCACAGGTTTCTGCTTATACACAGGCTTGTGAAGGACCCTGCAGAGCTTAGGCTTTCCGGATGCTGCTTGGTCTTTTGAAGTTGGAAAATCTACCTGGTAATTACATCTCTAAATGATTATTCTACAAGTGCAGCTTGTCTGACTGTAAGTATTCCTATTACAAATAAATTTGGCCTTAAAGATGAAGATAAAGCCAAGAGGAAAAAAAGCAGCAGAATTGCACTCCTCAAAGACAACTTCTCTGCTGCAACAATCCGTACACTGAATACTCATTTAATTTTCAGAAACCCATGTTCTTTTTTGAATTCTTAGAGTAACATCTTAAGCAAATAAGATACATTTGAACAGCCTATTTGTTTTTTGCCCGTTCTCCTTTGAAAGGACATTTTTTATTTATTTTTTTAATCAAAGAAAGTAGATTATTTCCTTCAGTTAATGATATGGAGTTAAAGGGATGTTTCATGGAAGTTGATGTTGGTTTGAAGATACATCAAGTTATTTTCTTCAGTTGCTGAAGGCCTTTACTCATGACAGGAAATCTATGAAATTTATTAAAAAACACAACCACTTTCTGAGATTTTCACATTCTCTTTGGTTCAGGTTTGAAAAGCATAGATCTGTATTTCCTGGACTAGCTCCATGGGGTTGGGAGCTCTTGTGTCACAGATGACTGCAAAGAAAGGGCAGGAAAACCTCTGTTGCTATCCAGTGTTTGTCCTGGCATCTTTGCCATTTGCCTACCAGCCACTAAAATGCAATAGAGCTTCTCATGGGTATAAAGATGTGGCAACTTATTCAGTGTTATGGTTAAATACCACTTCAGCTAGGTACATGGAAGGGCTACTGTTTTTCCTGTTATTTCTATAACAGCTTTGGAGAGTCAGTCTTATACAAAAACATCCACAAATCAATGTGGTATCAGGTTCCAGTGTAAAAATGTTTCATAAGTCTTCTAGCATAACACAAGCACTAACAGAAATGATCAACTGGGTTGAGATGTTTAATTGTTTGCATGAAAACTTTAGATTTTACCCTCCTAAGTAAAAGGCAAAAGATTCGTGAACAGTTCTGGGTGAGTGTTGCACTTCAGTGCTAATTGGAGTGATGAGCCCATATCCTACTTCTGCAGTAACTTGCTTAAATATCAATCACTAACTGGGGCACAGTGCAGCCAAATACCTCTAGTACCACCAGCCTGATGATGCATGGGCCCTAAGCTTAGGTATTGATTCCACAAAGAGTACTCAGTACTTCTTCAAGTATGTCTGGAATTTTCTCTCCCTTCTTTGTTTCCACTGTCACTGGATGATATCTCTTGATTTCCAACATTCTCCCAGATCCAGCTGATTCACATTTGGGACAAATCCCCTTTTTTCCTGCCTTTATGTGTACCAAACGCTGAATGCCCAATGGAGATACATAAAGAGCCTTCTTCTGCTAGCAGTGAGGGATGGAGAAGTTCTGGGCACTAGTACCTGAGGTTATTGTATTTTGTGCCTCTAGTATCTTCTTACAGACCACAGGTATTGTGAAGTTATCACTGACTGGGGACAGTCACCTCCCCAGTCCAAGAAGTGGTTCCATGCCACTGTGCAGAATTCGATGGGCAGATGGCTGTGTTTGGTGCTGAGTTGCAGGGTGATTTTCATGGCTGGAGAGAGAAAATTGCAGACAGAGACCTTTGAGAACAGCTGGAGACTTTACTGCTAGTTGTCTGATCTAGTGAGAAGTTCTTGGCATACACCTTTGTGACAGAAGGAATACAGTGCCTGATTACTGGCCAGAAATGCCTAAGTATAAAATCCACCTTGTTGGAGGAAAGGGGAGACTCACAGGCCCTCTGTGTGGGAAGAGGTCTAGGAGGCACACAGAATTGCTTACAGGGGGCCATGTGATCTCAGTATGTACTCACCAGGGCCATATACCTTTTCTGCATTCCAGGGGAGAGGTAATTCCTGGTCTTCACATTATCACATCTGTGTAAAGAACATACTGTAGCATGTGTGTTTCCACTGAGGAACAAAGGAATTTTGAAAACACCCTGTGTATTCTTAAAGATTACCTGAAGCTCATTTCCTAGTAATGAAAAGTTGCATGATTTGTAGTAAAATGTGAAAGTCAGATTTCACTTGACACACAAACCAGTCCTCTGGGCATGAAAGTCTGGTAGTTCAGTCCTGCGATACAGCAAGACTTTGCAGACATTTACCAACTCCCAGGGTTTGTTTCTTTTCCTTCTTCCAGTCTGAGGAAGAGCAGAGAGCGGAAATATCCATCTCTTTGATTACAAAAATAAACTGGGTCTTTGTTTATGGTAAGACTCAAGACAGTGACAGTCCAGGTCTAAAGACATCTGTCTGTCCTCAAAGAATGACCCCTGAGCCTGGCACTGCATGTAGTTGGGTAATGTATGTCAGCTGTACATTGGTACTCACCCCACCCCAGAGCTTCAGTCTATTCTAGCACCATATCAATATCAGCACAAGGAAAGGGTTGGCATGAACAAAACTGGTCTTTTGGGTCTGCCTTGGAGAGTTGCAGTCCCGAAGGAAAAACAAAGCTGAGACATAGGGAGCAGCAAAGAGCTTGACCTTGCATGCAGCTGAAAGCCAACTTGTCGTGGGCTGAGTACTTGATTTTTTGAACAAATGTGTTTAATTGTCTTTAATTTGAACAATGGCTAATGGATTGTCTTTGTTTCTGCTTCTGCAGTGAAGCAGGACTTTGTGTATAGTCTTTGTGCACAGAAAGGTTTCCAAACAAAAATGCTCAATAAGTATGATGCATTTGTCCCCAAATAATAAAAAAAAAAACCTAGAAAATCTACAATCCTCGGCTAAGCACACATATAAAGATGTATGCAAATACAGCAATATCTTTGGGTGTGTATTCAGCCAATCTGTTATACATGAATTGCCATTCCTACCTTGTTTTCTAATTGTGTGAAAAGATTCCCATCTTAAAGACAGACATACACCTCCAAAATTAGCCTGATGGGTTTTCCAGAGCTGTGTTTTCTTAGACTCTAGCCCCATTTCTTCTTGTCTTACCCTTGCCCATCTTAGCAATGTGAAGAACCAAGAAAACTGTTGAAGAAATGAAATTATGAACTGATGAATCCAACTGAATTGTCTGACAAACTGTTATAGGGCCTGTGTCTCATTTTAATCTAGCAAATAAGGATCAGCTGGCGTTTCCATGCTGTAAGGCAGATACTGTATTTTATGAAGCAGGATGAATTTGCAGTCTTTTCCTGTACTCCACCTGCTCTTCACACTGTCTGAAACCTACAGAGAGTGAAAGAAGCTGGGCTGATGAACTTTGCTCTGTCCTTCATGATTATTGAATGTTTTTCATGGGGAAACCCAGTATTTTTTATATCCCAGAAAGAGCATGTTACTAGAGTCAGTGACTCAGAATTTAAGCAGTGAATCACCATTAGTTTATTTTCAAGACAACATTCCAGAATCTTTTTGCTAGGGCTGGGTTATGAACTCTGTGTTTGTTACCACATGGCTGTTTCAGTTAAGTCCTAGCAACAAGATCCAGTTCTCACAGAGCCAACATGCAGGCTTTTACTTCCACAAGTTTTTGGTTAGGAAGATCTAAACATCCAGTCAGACCGATACTTTAATCCACTAGAGAAGAGTAAAAGCCTGACGTGCCCAGACTGTTGGCACACTCTGCAGCTGTTCTCCACCAGCCCACCTGCATGGAATGATTATCATTTCTTCTGCTTTGCGAAGGGCCAAGTACTGAACTTTTCTGGACTTGGGTCATACAAGACAATTTGTCCTGACAGAAGTGACATCTTCTAACAGGACAAGTACTTAACCTCAATCTGAGCAAGACTCCCCTGCACTCAGACTTGAAAATGACATTTTGACCCTGCCTGTTGTAGACAGTACTCACAGTGACTTATGGAAATGCGTTCAAATGCTGATCTCAACTTCTTTTCAAATCACTCCACATACTCATGGGGAAGATTAGTTTTAATGCATTGTTTGTATAAAAGAAAAAATAGCAGAAGTCCAATAAGCAATTCTGCATGTATTTATACTCACATGATAGTAACACATCAAATACTTTAAGGCAGTTTTGTCTTGAATTTTTTTACAGCATCTTTTGAGTAGATGAGGAGACAGTCAAAGAACATACAATTCAACATATGAGAACAGCCTGTTTTTTCAAATGTGTGAGAGCTGGTTTTATTCAGCTATATGAAAAATGGGTAAATCAGGACCTTTGTGGACTCCTCAGTTTTAGATGCGGTAAACAAAGCAGAACTGTCCTCCAATCCATCCAGAATAGATTGACTCATTTCTTCCAAAAGAAGAGAGAATTAGGCCTTCAAGAGGAACTTCAGAGAAACATCGTAAATTTAAGCTGAGTGAGATATAAAGTGTAAATAGGATCATGAGAAATGCAAACAAATACAAAACATAGTTGGCTGTCTTGGTTTGAGGGGAAAAACCAAAATGTTTACCCACAAGTGGAGGAAGGGGTTTCCTCCACAATAATCACGCCACTCTTTATCAAATTTAAGAAAAGGAACTTTAATCAGAAAATGGATACAAGAAGGATAACTGTTCTTAACTGATATATATATATATGTAGGTATAGATATAACTGTAAACAGACCAGGGCAAACTGCTTACCCAACACCACAAGAAAAAAACAACAACAACCAAAACCAGCAGGTTTCCTCCGGGAGGAAAGTTATACTTAGGCAGTGTCAGTGTCACAGCCCGACTGGCTGCAGGGTGAGCCCCCCAGTCCCTCTGCAGCGAGACAGACGAACAGCAAGCGCCCAGATGAATTCTGTCTCTCCCTCTGTGTCTCTTGTCCCAAACAAAGAAGGAGAACTGGAAGGGGAGAACCGCCGTGTGTCCAGGAAAGCAGCTGCAACTTCTCCCTCCCAGGTCGCTGCCCCAGCCGGGGCGGGCAGGCCATGACGCTGCAAGTGGCGGTGAGACTGGAGCAGAAACCGGGATCCCAAATGCAGAAACCAGAAGAACAGCCGTGGCAAGGGGAAAAGAACTGGCTCACCAAGAAGCAGCAGCCAGGAGCAGTCCGGAGCAGTCCCAAGCAGCCAGGAGCAAGAAAAAAAACTTCCCCAGCACACACACACCCACACACACCCACACACACCCCTGCGTTCAGCCAAGCTGAAAAAGGAAATGCTCCCCAAAACCAAAAGAGACAGCCTGCCCCCCACCCAACCGATCAAGAAGAAGACAGCAGCAGTTAACTACTTCATTTTGTTAACTAATGGTGTGGGCTGTTAGTGGCAGGGGAGAGAATTTACATAATAATTCCAAACTACAACATTGGCTTTATCGAAAGCAACTTGAAGAGGGACAAGAGCTGGCCAGACAGAGCAGATCTATGATGATCTTTGGATGTGAGGACACATAGCTGGAGTTTAATGTGAAATGAAGCGTGAGGTGCAGAAATGTCAGCCTCGTTCCCTCTTCTGCACAGCCTTGCTTTCCATCAGTTTGCTGACAAAGAAGGGCAGGGCCACCATTGTCTCTGTTTTGGCTAGCAATCCTTCTGCCATTAAATTTGGAGGAGCATAACTTAGTGAGAGAAGTCACTGCTTCAGAGAAAGCAGCCTGCACAGTCCTCTGCCCCGCCTTTGCAGAGGAGCTGGCCTCACCTCTGCTCACCTCAGTGTGGGGAGGGTTAGTGTGCTATTAGCATGTCATTTATTCACCTAAAGAGAGGGCTTGTGTGCCAACAGCAGCTCAGAAAGCTCCTCCTTTGGAGGTGTTGCCATGCATTCCTTTCTACAGTCGCTGAGATGCAGAAACAAAGAGATAAGTCAGATGAAAAATGAACTGGTACTGGGAGCAGCTGAGGACGGCATAGAGGGGAACGAAGACGTCTCAGTGACACTCACAGGTGTCTCTCACCCTTGTGTTACTGAGTTCCTCGGCAGTGCCTTGCACTGACCTTGATTTCCCAGTGAGTTGAACGTGAGGGCTGATCTTGGTGTTGATGCTCATGCTTGTTTGTATTGAGGNCTGCTCGTTCTGGGGTACTGGGCCCCCACTGAACGAGCACTACCATGGCAGAGCTTACAGTCCCTGCGCAAGGCAAGACAAAAGGGCAAGGAAAAACAAAAAAGATGAAAAAGCAAAGTAACAGTGAAATTATCATGAGTTTAGCTAGTTACAAGTGTACAAAATATAGCCAGAATCAAGGCTGGCATTCTCACAGCCTGGCTTTGCTGGGTAGTACTTTGTCTGGGATCATGACAGAGGTGAACCTCTAATTAGTATGATCTTGAAATCAGTGGCATATTGGCACAGTAGGAGTAGTGGCTACACTTCAAGATCCCCAATTTAAATTAGCCTGAGCCCTGAAGAAAGAAGTCTTAGAAGAGACACACCACCAAGACCCACAGCATATTTCAGACTTCTAAAAACTTTAATCAGAATCACTGTTCTATTCACAAGAAAAAGAATGCGGAAATCTGGCCCCTATTAAAAAAAAAAAAGAAGCTCTGGATTAAAATCATTATTATATTGCAGCTTTCAAAGGAAAATCCTATTTAAAGCTCCTGTTTCCTCATTTTAATAGATTCCCCTGGGAAATGTACATCTCCTTTAGAAAACAGAGTGTGCAGTTCTTTGAACTGAGATGAAATTCCACATGGAAAATATAACAGCTTGGTATTCTTTTTGCTAACAGAATAAACAGAGAGAGATACCTATGCAGAATGCAATATACATGTACTTATATAGATATATATGTAAATAGTCATCTGTGCCAAAGGATAAGAACCAAGTTCAAGGTTAAAAATGACCAGGAGAAATGGAGTGTTTGTCTTGTTTCTGCTCTTACTTTGAGAGCAGGATTCTGCACTTTCATGTCCTGCAAAATCATCCCATCTCTGCTGAGAGAATATGGCTTTCTGTGTAAAAATCAGAATTATGACTGTTTAGGCAGAGGGGTAAACATGCTACATTAAGCATGAGTTTCTTTGTGACAATGATAAAATAATTTAAAAAACAATGCCCATGTGAGATTTGTCTAGAAAGTAGGGGTTGATAAGTCAGGATCTGGGAAGGTAAACAGAAAGTAGGCTCAGACACAGATTTTAAAGTAATCTAGTCATGTTCTTTATGTGAGCACAGGATTTCATGTTGAGCACATATGAGTTTAACACACTCCTGACCATGGCCCATAGTGGGGTACAGCACAGTAGAGCTCTGAAGAAAGAGGTACCTGACACTGATTTGGATATTGAATAGCAACTTGGTAGAAAAGAGTGACACAGTTGGTGCTGCTGGAAAAGTGTATTGCTTTTAAGTAATTTTTTCAGAAAAAAAACTTGTAAATTGATCATAACCCCCCCACACCTCAGTTAATCCTCTAGTCAGGAGTGGATTTGCCAAGTGACAGATCTTGAATGTCCATAGTTCAAGAGAACTTTGCATGCATGCAGCAAGTATCTAACCTCAGGGCAAGGGTCCTTGTAAAGGACAGTCCAAACTAATTGATTACGCTAAATCAAGGTCAAAGTGTGTCAAACAACACCTTATCTCTCAGGAATTGAGTTCCTCCAAAACCATTTTCAGGGCCTCATGGCTCAAGTTTTATAGCTGTCCATCTTCATATTCACTGCATTCATTTTTAAATATTTTTAATTTCTGTGTCACCCATAAGGATAATTCCACAGAACCAGGTTCAATATCTGGTTTATGTTTATTTTTTTTCCAAGAATGAAAAACATCTTGTGTGAGAATCATTTGACGAAGAACAGCCATCCATTTTCAGGCTAGTCACCCTCTAACCTTCTTTAGACTGTTTGCAGAGAAAAAGCATTCTGAGCACTTTGTCTCACATTAAAGACAGTTTAAATCAGGCAAATTATTTGTGCCCTCACAAAGCATGATTCTTGCTTTGCCTTGGAAGCAAGCTGAGAGACACTAGCTCAGATGTTCCCATGTACACTGAAAGTGTCTAATGTCAACTGAGACAAATGTCAGTGTGTCTTATTTTGTGCTCTTTTTTTTTCTTTTTAAGTACCACCAATGTTGTGGGGTTTTTTCAATTCTTGATGCAATTTCTGATTTGTGCCTATCATCACTAGGTGAGAACACAGAGTTGCCCTCCCTTCCCTACAGCAGGAGGACACTACTCCATTTTGGAAAATATGGTATTGCCAGCTCTCATTGCTACATCATCATTGTCACCAATCATATTGGTGAAGGCTTACTTGTGTTTCCTGAAGTACATCTGCTCTGGATACTGCAAAGCAACCCAAGCAGAGCCAGACAGAAGACTCAATCCCAGAAGGTTTGAAGAGCAAGTCTAATCTCATTTCATCAGGTGATTTACTGAGCTGTGATAAGAAATACCTGTAAGAACAAATACCAGACCATAGAGGAGACATGCTAGTCAGCAAATAAGAAGTAGCAGACCCCTGTTTACTAACAGGATTTTGCCTTACTCTACATTCTGTATCTTTAATTGATCTTCTGAAGTTTTCTGATAGAATGCTACTATAGACCACAGTTTCCAACAGCATTTGGCACTCCTTGGCAATACTTTTCATCTTGTCTGTTAACGTGTGATCTAGTGCATTTTTGTTGACACTTCTCTGCTTTCACAGTTGATAATGGACTTGGGATTCCAGAGTTCTGCCATTGCTACCAAGTGTTCTGTCCGGGTCAAAAAGAACCCCAGACTTTGGGAATTGTATGAATTTGTCATCTTCTGAAACTGTAAAGGCAAAATGGACACACTTTAAGAACTCCATATAATAATGGCCAATCTTCACAAAAGCAGATTTGGGCAGGGCTCTCCCCACGTGGGTGTGCCCTTCCAGCCTGTGCAGTGGATTTTTTAGGTGAGGCACAGCGTGCGCAGAACTGGCCCCACCGTTTAAGTCCTAAGGTTCATTTTGCCATGGCTGAGTGAGCTTGGACAGTGACAGGGAAGTCCTCGGGACTGTCACAGCACCCGGTACTAACCGGGGCTGACCCTGCTGAGCATCCGAGATGTGACGGGATGGGATGGCAGGGAGGCATTGAACTGCCTGGGACAGTCCCACTGAGACTCGAACTCGCGACCTTGGAAGTCGGAGACTGGAGTGCTCTCCACTACACCACGGGACCGCCCCAGGAACTCCATATACAGAAATCTGAATGATACCCTACAGCTTGCATCTTATCAGGTCAAAATAGGTGATCTAGTGATCTTCCGACTTTCTAATCTTGAACTGATCTTTGGATCATAAACTCAGTGCCAGCAAGTGCTCACATTTCTGTTACTGACAGATCTTTCAAGTCCATATGTCACTTCTTCTTTGCTGTTGAAACATTTCAGTGTTGCTGTATAACCAAGATGCTATTGGGCATCCATCAGAACCACAACTATATTGACTGTTTAAAAAACCTCTCAGCTGTTATAATTCTGACCATGCAAGTGATATTCTTCCAGTTATATATCCTAGACAGTGAGTGTACCATGTTTGAACCATGCTAGCTGTGGGGAAAATAAAATACATCTGGATGAAATTAAAAAAAAAAAAAGAATCTGAAGATTTCTGATTGCAGATATTTTTTATGGGATCAGCCAAGAAAATGGAGTTCAGAAGCAAATATCAGTGGAATGGCTCTTGGGTCATTTTGGCTTAAGATGGACTGGGAGGATTTGAAAAGAGTTATTTTTTTGGAACAGCTGATTATGGGGTTTGCTCTGCAGCTCCCAAAGCAAAAGAGATACAGATAAATAAAGGCAAACATCCATAGATGGCCTGTTTGAGACCTACCTGTGTCAAGTCTTTGAGATGCATGGGTTTTATCACTAGCACATTTGCTGAGGCAAACTACAGCTGTATTTGCACTCTTAAAAATGTACCTCTCCTGTAGACATTGGTTTATGTCAGCTTCTTCTCTTGTGCTTTGAAACAAAACACAAACAGTTCTGGTCTTTGTTTTTACAGCAAAAACTCTTGAAGATGGAATATTTGAAATGCCCATAAGGAAAATCTGAAAGAGCAACTCTTATTTTTACAAATCTACCTGTGTGGGATGAGCAATCCACATAACTTGGTGTCTTGGGTTGAGCTGGCAGAACGCCAGCTGTCCAAGAAAGAAGAAAAAAGGAAGAAGAGGGAGAGGGAAGAAAAACTCTAAACTAGGTTTATGCTTAAACGAACTACATGTATTTATACAGAAAAGAGAAAATTAAGAGAAAACTACAATATAACACACACACAAGTTATATATAACAAGAAATAACTTCCCACTCCTCAATTAATACAAAGTGTATTACTCTAGATTCATAAGCACTCTAAAAGACACCTAGCAAGAAACAGAAAGAGTAACAACAAAATATTTCTACTTCCCTGATTTCAAACACAATGCAAGCAGCAGCAGCAGGAACAGCAGGGGCTACTCTAGCAAGACAAGAGGTGCACCATGTCCTTTCTGTAGCCCAGCCATAATGGAACTGAGCTAACACCTCCCACTGCTGCATCATATCTTAGGTTTGCGTCATCTGGTATGAAATACTTCCTTGCTTACCCAGTCAGGTGAGAGCTGTCTCTACAAATCCACGTAGATTCTCTGAGCCTGCTAATTTGAGGCCTAGCTAAAACCACTACACTTGGAAGTGCTGGCTTGCCAGCAGTTCATGCTAGGCAGGTTTTGGATCTTACCTGTGTCCCTTGGGCATCTAGTGCTCCTAATCCAACAGCAAAAAAGCAAATGCAAGAGCCGGGACCACTTTTGTTGTGGAGAGGCCCAACAAAAAGCAGTGCAACTCTGCATGCAAACCTGGATATCACTGCGCAAATAAAATACATTATTCTTAGCCAAATTTCACCTGCAGTGGGTCAGTAGTATTTGTGCTAAAAAGTGATATGTTTATTTTGCCAAGTCAAAGCTGTATATTGTGTTTGGCCTCTTAAATATGTATTTCAGTAGCTCTGTGTATCTGTGTCACAAGCAAAGTAACTGAAGAACTGATTTTCATCAGATGAAAGACTGCCCTTGGCAAATTTACCATGTAATAAAACAGCAGGGTATTGAATAGCTACTTAGATAATTTCTTTGTTTCAGAATTGAGCCATCTAGAAAACATGCAGACCTAAATCAAGAGAGAAATGATCATTACGACCATGTGTGCCAGCATTGCTTTTAACATATTACATTCATGTAAGTTGTAATTCCTAGCACTTCACTAAACAGGTCTAGCATGTTCCAGGCCAGTGGCTTACATGCTAGCACTCCAGGTTTGTTCTTGGATATATTTTCTTTGTAATGATAAGGTGATTATTGGCTCTCAAACCAATAAAAGCTGGAGAATGAGGTAATAATGTTATAAGGTGTACCCATAATAATCATACCAAAATGGATAAGATGTAGAGAAAAGAACTGGAAGGGAACCAAGAAAATATGTAGGGGGTCAAAGATCCTTCCCACAGTGTATTATCATTCACTCAAAGGTGAGTACAGAGGTAACCCCAGCTGTTGCCAAAATAATGTTCTCATTTCCCCATCTCTCTTCTGCAGAGCTTGATTCCTCTAGCCATTTCCAAAGGTATCCTCATCTCTTCCATGGTCCTAAGTCCCTATCACAGCCAAGACTGTGAATGTAGCCCATACATTCTCCTTATTCACCTGCCTTAATCTGCTCCACATTTTCTGTGACATTCCCATTACTCATGCCTCAGTGACACAACCTTTATTATTGTTGCCACTTCTGGGTTACTTCAGTTCTGTCTGCCAGAAATTATTGTTCCTGTAGTTGTTCCCTAAATGTTATAGGAAACTTTATAGAATTGGAACACAAACTATGTAACCATGTAAAAAAAGACTTCAAATGGCATTTACACAATGTTCTTCATTTTTCTTGTAAAATACAAAGAAATTCTTATAACATTAAAGACAAATTCTCCCTTAAATATATCTGATGAAGGTCCTCAGAACTCTGCTACTTCCAATTATGCAGCTCAGATCTCCAAGAAGTCATCCTATACAAAAAAGAAGCCAAAAGAATGATGAGACCCCTGAAAGGAAGAATTCCACTTATAATATTCTTATACATAAATTTACCTGTGCTTTGTCCCATACCTGTTCATTGTAAAATTCTTCATATTTATCTCTATTAGCTTTCTTTCCATCCATGTTTATCATTTGGGATCTCTTCCCTGTTCATGTCCCCGTGATCAGCTTTGCTTTTTTTCCTGGATTTTAGGTGGAAAAACATTCTTAATTTTCTCCTTCATGTGCTGTTGTTTTGTATTTGGATATTGCTGAAATACACATTAATGTCACTCTTAAATGAATACCGCTTAATTTTTGGGTGTGGTATCTAAATAGTTTGCCGTCAACACAGTCCAGAGATCAATGACATAAACTACTGTAATAGTGAAAATAACAGAAAAGTTTAGAAGAGAAATGTGTACAATATTTGTTGTTTGCATTTTGTATTTTGTTTTCTCACATGTTAACTGCTTTTAATTGATAACACTAAATAAAGACAGCAAATGCATAACTCTTCATCATTGACCTGTTTGGGTTGTCACTTTCATTTTAGGCACCTGTAGTATCCTGGTTTTACAGAAGGGGGTTTTGTTTCAACATATAATCAGCCTGCACTGGGGCTTTTCTGTCTGGGAACAAGGAAGTCCCTCTGCTTACACTGGAATTCATAGATTCATAGAATCCTTGAATGGTTTGGGTTGGAAGAGACCTTAAAGATCAACTAGTTCCAACCCCATTCTCATGAGCAGGGACACCTTCCGCTAGATCAGGTTGCTCAGATCCCCATCCAATTTGGCCTGGAATGCTGCCAGGGATAGGGCATCTGCAGCTTCTAGGGGCTACATGTCCCTGTGTCTGTCCTTCCTGACAGACTTGAGACACTTGGATTTCTTCCCCTACCAGGGATCTTATGGACACCTCAGAGTGTGTCTAAACACCTTCAAAGACCTCTGTGTGTTTGCCCAGCACCAGTGCAGCCTGAGGGAAGCCACACCAGCAGTTCCCACCGAATCTGCCACCACTGTGCATCTGGCTCCAGCCTCCACCCTTTCCTCTACTGGGCTAGTAATTTAACACGAGTTAAACAGAGGAGAAACAGAAATGACTCAGTGGTTAGGGTACTGCCCTGGGCATCAGGAAGCATGAGCACTTCTCCCTTTCTCTGGGATTTGCATCTATATTTGCCATTAACCTTCAGAAAACAAGCCATAACAAGACCAGGACAGCCTCCTCAGATAGAAAAATAGGGCCCTGATTAATTGTTAATATTTTTATCCAGCATGTGACAGTAGTGCTGAACATCACATATATTGGAAGAAAATTGGGGAAAGTTAGCAAAAAACCCTCTTGGGTTTTAGAGCTGAAAAGCCTCAGTGGTTTACAGGGAAATCTAACCTCTTAATCCTAATTCTTTAAAACTATCTTGCAAAATATGACTCTTTCTTCCTTGCTAATAATCTGTCCTTAGGAAAAAGGAGCTCTATCAAAAAAAAAAAAAAATCCCGGGACGGTATCCACCAGGGGGAGTTCCATGAATGCATCAAGCCCACGCTGAGCTATAAATGGTCGTACAGCAGCTGAGAAGAGCTGCCTGTGCGCCCCCCAGGACAGACAGGCTGCTCCCCGCAGCTGCTGGGCAGGAGCCTGGGCTGAATTCAGCAAAGTACTGACCCAAATCTGCATAATCTTAAGTGAATACTCAGTGAACTCTAAGGAATTGCTCTGTGCATGGCATTAAGCAAGTGTTTTATTAGAGCAGGGTCAAAATACTCAGTGCTTTGCAGGATCATATGAGGAAAAGAAAAGACTCTGTTTACACCTCGGCTTTTATTTTTCCCTCACTGGTTCACTTGTCAGAAAAAAAGCTAAGCCAGGGTCAGCCCCGTTTCTGGGAGGCCCAGGGAGGAAGCCTTGGAAGCAAACCCAAGTGCTTCTACTCAGGAAGAGGTTTTGATGAGGCTGCCTATGACACGCAGCAATGGCAGCTGCCCTGGATGGATCCCGGCTCCCTCTCCCAAAGAGAAAAACAACACTGATGGCACCTTTCTATCCAGAACACAGGACAAATCTCTGGTTCAACATGAATTCTGCCTCTGAGATATTTTTGTCCAATTTATGTTAAAACTATTTTCAGCAGAGGGAAACAGTGTGTACTATTCCTTTACCAAAAAAAAAAAAAAAAAAGAAGTCGAATTCTTGCCTCCCTCTGCCCCAGAAAACAGGCAAAGGATCACAGTGCTAGCAAGCCATTGTGGAAATATCCCAGATTAAAAATACCATTTTAGACCTTTTGAATTTTTTCTTTTAATTGCATCTCTTGGGTGTCCTAGAGTCTTGAACAGTTCCTAAAAGAAATTTAAGAAAGAGCACTCCACCCTGCTGGAGACCTCAATCCAAATTCTGCTTTATGTTAGAATAAAGGAGCACAAGGAGTTAATCCCAGCTATGTGCTTTGACACAATTCCTGGCTAAAGGCTCACAGAGGCTGTGAGAAGACGTTAAATGAAGGTGATTCCTGCCTTGATGAGATTATTTTCCAATAAGAAGAAAAAAAATAGGCATTGCAATATTAGAAAAGGACAAGGCTGTTGTTTCTGTGACTGCAAGAAGGAGATGCAGAGAGGGCTTTGCCTTAGGACATTCCTGAGCTGGAATTCCAGCCCCAAAAGAAGGCGGCCCCCAGCCCGGGCCCAGTCCTTTGTCACCTCTCCCCTCTCTGTAAATCAGGCATCTTAATACCCCCACTTTTCACAGGAATGCTAAATAAATTGCCTTGAAGATGAAGTGCCTGTGTTGCTGTCACGCTGCCAATTCTGTACTGTGCAGATTCATATGGTAACAAAAGCCAAGGTCAGGGAAGCATTAGTCGGTCTGAATTTGGCAAACGGTGGTGTCAGTGTCTGATAGCCCTCACTCACAGATTAGATTAGCATGAAATGCCCTGTCTAGATTATCCTTGAAAATCACTTCAGCTACTGTAGGAGATGGCTGTTCAGTGCATTAGCACAGGTTAAAGCAGGACAGTCACTTTTAACATACATTTGCTTTGCCAGTCTTGACTTTCTGAGCTATTAGTATTGGGTTAAGACTATCTGAGAAATGTAAATATCCTCAGTTTTTAATGAGTTGCTACAGATCTGTTCATATCCCTGGAGGTGTTCAGTGCTAGGTTGGATGAGGCTCTGAGCAACCTGGTCTAGTGGAAGATGTCACTGCCCATGGCAGAGGGGTTGGAACTAGATGACCTTCAAGGTTCTTTTCAACCCAAACCATTCTATAATTCTATTATTCTAAGAAATATAAGGTGATGTTCTTACATGCCTTTCCTCTTTTTATTTCTTTCAAGCATTTCCAAGGAGTAACTACTGCCAGGCTATTTTCAGTGGTGGTTACCTCACTGTGGTCTTGGTAGTCCTATCTGATGGCAAAGGTTTATGGTGCAAAGGATTACTGCAGAAAGACCAAGATTTAACACCCGCCGAGTCCTTATAGTGTGCAGAGCAACACAGAACACTACTTTGGCATCAGTGTAATTTCTTAACTTACAAGCCCTGCCATAAGCAAGGCTGCTGAACTTAAGAGCAATGCCCTCTGCCCACCATACTCTCACTTTTGGAGCCAGATAACTGGGCTGCACCTGTCAAGCATCCCTCACTGCTGCTCTGTGCAATGAGGGGCGGCTGAAGAGTTCATCCTTCACTGTTGGCTGGAGAAAACAGCTGGGATGACAGCAGGTAACTTCAGTCCTGTGACAGGAGACAAGCAGGTCAGTTCCATGAAGCTTGTTTTGTTCATATAAAAAAGGTCCTTTGCAAATCTAATGTATGTAATTTAAAAATATTTTCTTGATAGAAAGACAAACACTAAGAATGAGGAAGAAAATGTCAGGTGGGTTCTCAATGCTTCCTGCCAAACACTTATAGTCAGCTCTCACTTGTAGTCTAGGGGAAAGGCGAATCTTTTGAAGCACTTCTAATATTATTAGAAATCTAAATATTAGCACTGCCTCTCCATGTCTCCATCAGATAAGACACCAGCTTTTCTGTTAGCAGTTGTGAAAGTTGTAGTTCTTGATGTGTGCACCAGGAATCTAGGACACAAAGAGGCTGGACAAGAATATGGATCCAGGCCACTTTTTTACTTTCCTGCCCTGTTGCATGGAGTATTGCAGTTAAATGGATACTCAAGTTGTGGTGGTGAAAGAAGGGACCACTCTTTCTTGAAGTGATACAGTGCTTCAGCCCTGCTGCCTTCATAGCCCTTCCCTCCTCTTTCCCAGAATGTGCACTCACTGTTTGAGCAAGTTTTCATTCCCTCTGCAACAGTGGAAAAGCACAAAGCAAAATACCAAGACTGAGCCAGTGTCAGTGCTAACAGGACTTAGGAAAAAATGCTGTTAAGCCCAGTCCAGAGCATTTTTCATGTACTTCTGTGGGACTCTGACAATAACTATGTGTTTTATAGCAGCTCCTTCTGCTCTACATACCCTGGCCTTCATTCAGTAAATTACATATGGTACAAGAGTGTGAAACAGTCAACGCAAAAAGGAGATACCTCCAAGCTCCACAGTCATTCTGACAGAGGTCTGTATTGTTCTATACAGGCAAATCAACTTCCAAAAATCAACAGGTTTTTGGAAGGACACAATTAACAAAATCAAAGCATGTGTCAGGAAAAGCCAAGACAAGGCCAGGAATGCATTCAGCTGTCAGTAAACACTCCCTCCCCTTTATCCCCTACCGCTCCCTTGTCCCCTTTTTTGCTGGCACTGGAGAAAAACATCTTGATGAGGCCACAAATGACACAAGACATATTTAATCCTTGCAGTGAAACCAGTGTGAAACAGCACTGAACTGAATTAAAGCCATACAGACTGGGGATAAGTCAAAGCAGTTTGTGTAGAAGCATCCCAGGACAGCCACAACGCTGCTGAGGACTGTGATGGAAGCAGGGCCAGGAGTCACATGGAGATGAGTCCTTGCAAAGAGTCATTTCTAATATAATCAAATTCAAAGTACAATCCAAGATGAGATTGCTGTAAATAAAGGGGAAATTATTACTTCCAGATGCATCATAACACCAAGTTTCAGAAAAACTCAAAGCAAACGTGTTGAAGAAAATAACCACCCTTTTTGGCCTATCTTACAGAGCAAGGTATTGGCAACAGATGGCCTTTCTGGGTATGGTTATTCCCTTACATGCTTCTCATAAGAAAAAAGGTGAGAGGAGNGGAGGGGAGGAAGACAAAACGAGAACCCAAACCTAAGAGAAGGGGCTTCTGGCCTGCCTTCTCCACTCATCTGCTATATTTGGTCTCTATATATTTCACCAGCTGAGACCATGAGAATCTTTTTTTTTCTGCACAATGAATTTTGACTGTTTCAAACATAAATAGTTCAAAAATTTCCATCTGAAAAGTCATCTGTCCTTTGCACAGCTGCTGGCAGGAATTGAATTCAGGGTGTGCCTTGATTATCTTTGAAGCAAGAGAACCAAGTTTATAAAAACATCAAGGATGACTTTACTGAATCCAATAGCGTGTTAGTGGGTTCAGGATATCATGCCAAACATTCCTTCTGCATTCTACAAACTGAACCAGAATCTGAAATTTGTGTTAGCTTTCTCTCACATTTCCATCACCAAAATTCTTCTAAAAACCCCTGTGTTTATAATCCATGAATCAGACACCCACTTCTGCGTATGTTGCCCCTGCAGAGTTCTCAAGGAGAAGAAGCAGGGGAGGTCTGGTCTATTTTAGTCAACTGTCAGTTGGTGAGCTCCTGTGTACATGCAGGAATTCTGTCCACTGCATAGTCAAGGCCCAGACTTGTTTACGTTTCCATAGTCACTTAATGGCCACCATATACAAAATCCCCACCTTTTGCATGCTTTCAGATGAACAAAACTCCACTTAGATCCTAGCCTTCATCCTGCTTCCATTAAGATTTCCCTAATTTTAGCTGATCTCTTGGGCTCAAAAGAATAGTACCCACTCCTAATTTGCCTGGATATGTAACAGTAAATGTTTGCTCAGTCCTGGCTCTTTGTTTGACTGGCTCAGCTTCTATCTGTACCTCTAATTTTCATAAACATTGTAAGAGAGCCCTTCCTCATTTTCAAAGTGGTGGGGTTTTTTTGCCTCACCTTTCCCAATGTGTTATGAGTTGCAATGTGGTTTTTTGCTGATGCTTCTTTTCTTTCTGCAGCTGTCTCTTCCAGGACCACCAAATAACCTATTCAAACATCTCCAGAAACTTTACAGGCTATGGGGTTTAGTTTTATTACTTCCTTTCCCGGCTGTGGATGTTGATTTCTGAGAGAACAAGAGTAGCAAAACTAACTGGAAACATGTAATACTTCATCAGGAATGCAGGGACTTCTATATTGGCATAAAACACTCCACTTTTGTATGGCTGTGGCATCTTCTGAGACTTGTGTGCCCTTTCTGAAGGGCTTGCTTTGCCCTTCTCTGGTTCCTCAGTACACAGCGCTGTAGCAGTGCCACAGCAGGTCCCCAGCACTGCAGGGGTCCAACCATATTTTTTTGGCAGTGAGGTGACAGCTCCAACCATGGCGTCTGCCTGGAGTGTGTCTGGCAAATATTCACACTGATTGTACCTCACCTTGATATTAGCATTACAACAGTGCTTGAGTTAGCAAGAACAGAGACAACAGGTGATGATTCTTTAGCAAGCACCTCTGAGCATCACTGCAAATCCCCTTGCAGGCAAAAATAGCTTAAATGAACCCAAGCAAGACTAAAGTGTTGCTGATCAAAAAGGTGAAATGTTTTTGAGAAGTAACTTGGACACTGACCTTGTAACAATCCATAGCACACGTCTACCTCCTATTCTCATGCTGAGGAAACTTGGAGTCCTCAGAACTCACAGGACAGCACTGTCTAAAAGCATCTTATTTCACCTTTAGCTTAGATGGTAGTTAGAAATTCTTTACTTGGATAGTGGTAAGACACTGGAACATGTAGACCACAAAAGTTGTTGATAGCCCATCCCTAGAAGTACTCAAGGCCAGCTTGGATAGGGCTTTGAGCAACCTGATCTAGTGGAAGGTGTCTCTGCCCATTGTAGGAGAGTTGTAACTAGATGGTCTGTCTATGATTCTATGATTATATAATCTCTGACAAGCTAATAAATTCCCTTATTTCCCACTGGATGAGGCCTCAGTGTCCCATACCTTCATGACCTCCCATTGACTTGCTGTGATTCCCTGCTTCCATCTGAACTGGACAATACAAGTCCAATTCAACTTGCTTTTTCCGTGCTTCGGGTCTCCAAGGAAAAAGAAATCTCCACTGGCTCCTAGGCAGTAGTCAAGCCCATTTTTGTCTTCTGAGATAGTGGTGCTATCTTGGGAATGAAAAAAAAAGACAGGATAAAAAAACTATGACACAAAAAGAAGCATTTTCCCCCCTCACTGGCTTGTGGCTATTGGAGGATATTGAACAAAGTGATTCCCTGAACACCTTTAGGAAATTAGGTAAACCCTTCCTGTTTGGATCAGCTCTGTCAAAATGTGACTCAGTCCCTGTCATTGTAAGCAATTGTTTCTGTCTCAGCTACAAGGTCATGCCTGGATTAAAATATTTCCAGTTTACTTTTGAAGAATATTCACCATCTGACTGAAGGCAAGTGAGGAAGGGCTTTTATTTTCCTTTAGAACACTCACCATTTGCACAGATTTAAATAGCCCTTCCTCTGGGACACTCACAAACTGAACTTCCTAAGTAAAGCTAAAACCAGCTGCTAGGAAAAAACCTGAACTTTCCTAAACACTAGGAAATGAGGGAGATGCCACTAAATATGGAAAACACGGGCTTTCAAGTTACTATTATTTTCAAAGCTTTGTATTACAATTGTCACTCTTACAGTAGCACCTGTACAGAGTAATTCAGATTAGAATTTCCCTGAGATAAGCATTATGTAAAGTCCTTATAGTAGGAAGCAATCCCCATAATAGCAAGGAGGCTAATGTTGAAGAGGTTGAAATATTTCATAGGTGAATGTCCTGTTCAGTAAGGTTGGACAATAAGTTTTCTTTTCACATTCCATTTGCCTCCAGCAAAGGAGGATAAATTAGCACAGTGTGCTGCACTTACGACTTCCAGTATTCAGGCAAGGTCACTGTGGATAAATTTGCCTGGGAGACCTGGGGCAGGTGTGAACTCACTTGCCAGGGCTCAGGGCAGGTGAGATGTCAGCCAGCTTTGAGCATGACCAGGTTAGCAGGGTGCTGAGGTGGTGTCCCTCTGCCTGGCTGGTGTAACCCAGCAGGAAGAGAAAAGGCAGAGGAAGGATAATTCTGTAGTTAGAAAGAATTGAGGAAGGGAGTATTTAAGTGACATCCCTAAGGTCACTTGGAGGCCTTGACTCAGGTGGCAACAGGGCACAGGAGTGAAGAACAGCAAGACAAATCTTGTTTTCTGGAGCATGAGCAACACAACATTGTCTGACCTGGGTTTGAAGAGTATGTTGTACAGGCAAAGCATTCATCTCATTTTCTGTCTGACTCTGCTGTCTGCAGCTTTACCAACCTGCTTTTTATCTCATGAATTTCTTCAGGCTTTTCTGTATTCCACCATGGAGCCCCGGGTGAAGTGCTGGATACCAGTGGGGAAGGTGAGTGCACACAGCAGGAATGTGAGTGTCAGAGGAAGCCAGGCTGCCAAACAGCATCTGCGTCTCCTGCTGGAGGCTACACTGGTGCTGACACACCGGGTTATTTCTGCTGTGATATTACCCGGGTGTCTAATTAAAGACAAGGTTAAAGATGCAGCCTGAGATTTAAAGCTGTGAATACTTACAAGCGGAGATTTTGGATTTTGCTTTTCTGTTTAAAAGGTCAGAAGCTTTATAGCTCCTGCTAATCTGCAGTGAGATGCATCCCAAACACCCTTTCACGTGGCACAAGCCTAGTTTTAGGACACCAGGACAGCAGAGAAGTATTCCCCTGCCAGGACTAATCAGAAAAGATTGCTGGAATGAGAAACTTAGATTTTTCAGATTCAAAAATCCTTCACAAAAACATGGTGGGCTGTTTGTTTGAGGGTTTTTTAATATGTAGTAAATTAAACAGTTTTTATTACAATCAAGCCACTGCACTGTTTAATGCATAAAGTACAGGGATAAATAATATTTTTCCATTAGGTTTTATTTGGAAATCAAAAGAAATACAAACCCATATTTTAAATCCAGCTTCTTATCCTTGCCAAAGAGCATGAGTCACACATTATGGTATTCATGGAGTAGGCAGCAAAGCTTCAAGAAATATTTCGGTGTTAGGTTTCTGTTCCATATCCACAACCAGACAAACCTAACTGACTAGAGGGTGAAATCTGAGAACAACAACCGTGGTCAAGGTTTTTGAACTCAGGTGCCTAAGAGATAATTTTGTTCTGGGGGGCTTTGGTAAAAGACAATGTCATTAATCAGTTTTGACATCTACAAAATTTCCTAAAATCTAACAAACGCAGAAAGTGTGCACTGCAAGGAAAACTGGAGTGGGACTCAAGCACCTACTTGTAGGTGTCTGCATGTGAACTAGGGACTATGCTCTTACTGTAAATATGGATGGTGCCTCAAATAAAGTTACAGTGAATGGAGCCTGGAAATTACTCAGCTGACTAACTACCAGGTGACTCAGAGTACACTGAATTATACTGAAGGTTCCATGGTATGTATTAACTGGATCTCTATTGAGTATAAAGGCACTGTGGACACTTGGACCTCATGTGGTACTTACATGTTTTATCATGCAACTTAATCACATAATAGATGTCAAAATATGGACCATTTGTGTAACTGTAGTCAAGATGTCTCAAGCTATGTCTAGACCAGTTGAGGATCAGGTACACCCACTCCATACAGAGGTTATTCCTTAATGCACACCACATTCTTACCCTTGCACATCTGTTTCTTCACATCCAGGTTCTCAAAGAACCCCTGAACCAAACCCGCACAGAGGAGCACTATGGTCCAAAGCAAAATGCCAGAAGAGATTTTAGCTCTGCCCACATGGACAACACAACCCCTTCTCAAGCTGCAAAAATTAACTTACGATGCCTTGTGTCTGTAGGTAACAGGCTTGAAACCTGAGTGTGAAGTTTGAACTTCAACTACAGAAATATAGAGTCAGCACTAACACTGACAGCCTGAGCTATCTACTTTGCACTGTGCTGGTGTGAAAGGTATTGAGATTGTTGACCAAGACCACTTTGAATCATGCTGTTTCCATGAAAGCCAGTCTTGGAAACTAAACATACACAAACACTGTCATACCAGTCCTTGCAGACTCCCCTGGCACATCTTAGAACTGATCTGAACTCCCAAATATTTTTAGGAATTCTTCAGGTTTTGTTTCTTTTTCTTTCCTCCTCCCCCCCTCCCTCCCCTTGATTCTTTGTTATAAATTTTCCTATGCAACCTTTTTTTCCTATAGAAAATTGTAACAGAAGCCTTATCACAGGGTCTCGTTTCATGGACTTTTAAATCTCTTCAGGGCAACACTGGAAATCAAGGGCTTCCTATGCTCATAAAGCACCATGCCATATCTAATCTATATAACAAAGGACAGGAAGGGAGAGAAAATCAGCCCCAAAGTCCTCAGAGTTAAAGGTCTGAAAGGGTGAGGAATGCTGACAGAGAGGAGGTATGTGCTGCAGCCCAGCAAGAGGCTGCAGCAATGCTGCAAGTGCGATGCTTAAGCAAAGCTGCCCTGGTAACTGGGAACAGCCAGAGCACTCCATGTCACCCTCACCGCAAAGGACACCAGAGTCTATGGCAAGTGTGTTCAACAGAACACACCCAGGCAATGTGCTGAAAAATGAAAGAAAATGAAGGTACTGGGGGGAACAACTGGTGGTCAGGGCTCCTCAGCTTTGCTTTTTCACTGCTGTTTCCAGGGCCCAGATTCCTTAGGAGCCAGGGCTGAAGACCTGAGCACTAGGTGTCACATGCCCCTCGTGCAGCCCAGCTCCATTGACCTCCTGTGATCCTGAAAGGACAATCTGCAAAGGCACAAACTGAAGCCTGGAGATGTTTTCTGGGAAGGGATGGGCCTCATCATATGTACAGGGCACTTTTGTAACCCTGCTCCTAGGACTGAGGCTGAGAAAACAACAACCAAGCCAATGACAAAGGGTCACACTGCCAAGTAAGGCAGTTGGAACTAATGATATAAATACACTTTGAACAAGACATCTTTATCAAGAGAGGAAGTATTAAAAGCTACAGTGACCAGGCAACATGGGAGAAAGAAGGATAAAGAGGGACTGAGATAAGGTTAATGAAGAATGACAAATAGAGCCAAGTGGCTTTTTCCTGTTAAAGAAAACCCGTCCCTTCTACTTATCAGGCTCAAGGACAGAGAGAGGACTTTCCTGAGCTAAGGAGCCCAGCAGCAAAGTCAACAGGTGCCATAGAGACCCAAACCCTCTCCCATACTGACATGGGGTGAAGCTCTGGTTCAGCCACAGGTCAGCCTTCTCCCTATGGGATACCTGAAGGAGAGAATGCAGATTATTCCTACAGGGCATGGCATTTCCCTCGGGGCACAGGCAGCCTCAGGCAGTCCCTGGCATGCAGGTAGAGCTCTGATGGCTCGGGGCACTGCTACTACTGCCCTCCCTGGAGTCATGCAAAGCCAAGTGCAATCAGATGCAGCTTAATCCCTGTGAAAACATATTTGATTGCCTAAATTTGTCATCCTGTTATTCCAGAAAAGTTTCAAGAAGGATAATAAACTGAAAGGATTAATTAAAGAGCAATAATTAATCAAAAGCAGAGCAGTACCTTCTGGCTTACAGACCCTATTCCACTTGCATATTGAATTATTTTCATCTCTCCATGGTGTGGTTTTCATTTCTAATAATTGAGGTCCCTCCAGCCATTTGCAAGCAAACTTTCCTGGCTATCACCCGACCTGAACCTCTCCACTGATGACTGCCTTTCTCATGGAGAGGAAAAGCAGCACGCTCAGCAGCAGTGCTGGGAGACCAGGAAGAGCCCGTCCCAGTAACTGGCTGGCTCAAACAAAGCTGAAGCCAGTGGAAAGAATCCAAATTACTTTCGAGGGCGCTGGCTCAGGGCTTTTGAGATTTCAGGCCAAGACAACAGGACTAGAAGTCATGAGAGCAGAGCAGGTGTGAAGGTCAGGGAGAGATTTGTATGACAGCATCCACTGCACTGCCCTCCTGCAGAGGAGGGTCTGTCTCTAACCACACCATCTTGCCAACAACTAAGCTTTTGCTAAGCAGTGCCAGGACCTTGAGCCCTGAATTAACTGTCCTGACCAACCTGTCCACTCCTGCACCCATGCTGTAATTAGCTTAATCTCCAGTCCTGTCTCTGGCTCCTTATCCAGATGCTCCTGGGGAGGCTGCCTAAATAGATCCTAGATCTTGCCTTGTACAATGGGCACTTGATAGTCAACAGAGTGATCAGTGCTCCTGGCCCATTTGTGGCTGTGACCTGTCAGGGATGGCACTGACTGTGCTGGGATCACCATCAGCTTTCAACTTATCCTTCCTCATGGAGCAGTCCCACTGCTGCTGAGTGGGCACTTAAATACCATGCTCCCAACCCATGGACAAGGACCCCAGAAGTAGCTAACGATGGCTACTGCAGTGATCCAAAAGTGCTTTCCATACTCTGCTTCACTGACCTTCCCAGCTTTGCAAAGTGAGCAGCTTTCCTATGAGGCAGGCAGCAGGCACAAGTCTCCTTACTGCAAGTCAAATCAAGACAGCTGATCTTCATGGGCACCTCAAAGACATTGAGTGCTCTCTGGACAAAGAGGGATTCAGTTTCCAAGCCAACCAATTCAATACTTCATCCAATTTTAAGTTCTCAAGAAAGGGGTTAAGTGAAAGATTGGGTTTACATAAAGATATAATTACGTTAAAAATACAGTGTTATATCATGGTAAATTGTATGCTATATACAAACAAAACCAAAAAAAAACTAAACCAAAATATCCAGCTTCATATACACATATCCATCCATGATTTCTTCTAGCTCAGCTCAGACTAAAGCATGTGGCATTCTTATCATTCAATCTCAAATTCAGATTTGGGAACTCTGGATATATCATTTAAGGCCTAAGGTATGCAGCAATTAGGTAAGGTTATAATGGCCCATTTCTCAGACCTGCTGTCAGTCTTAGCACATTATTATTGACAAAATATATGTACAATGCAGATCAATACTCGCTTGGTATGATGTGCAGGTAGATCATCACCTGAAAGTGTACCTGAATAGCAAAGAATTATTAAAGATTACTTGTGTTCTGATAAGGCTGAAAAAACTTGAGAAAGTGCTAGTGGCAGTCAAAAGATGGGTGGAAAACTCCTAGTAGCTATTCTTCCCAACAGGAAGATTGACGACCTCTCAAAGGAGCTGCATAGGGACTTCCTAGCTCTCACAGCCAGGCAGGCAACAAAACACATGGCTCTGAAAAATGATAGTTGCAAAGAATATCTCAAATTAAATATTCCTTTGTGTTTCCACATGGAGCCTTTTCAGCCTCTAAAAGTTAGCCCTTCTTATCGCCTTTATTTCATGCAGATAAAAATGTTCATTGCTACTTCATTTTGTGAGTGTATATGCTGAGATGCAGCTTGAAAGCAGCCTGTTCTCCACAAGCTGAGATGTGTAGCACCGTCAGGTCTGTGCTGTACTGCACAGCCACCACATCACTCATGATATCTCATGATATTTGTTCCAACAACATTTCAAGTACTCCTTTTAGAAATAATTCAATTTTGTGTTTTCATAAGAAAAGGCAGATGTAGACTGTAACAGAACAATGCCCTGCGTGAAATAACTTTGAACTCCAGACAAACATGCTTTAATAGACTTCCCTCACATATCATTTAACAAGATTTTCAATGTACAGATGCTATCCAGTTACCATCACTTTGCTGGCAGCCGCTTCACAGACCTTTTCTACAGTAAAAACAAGTCATCAAAAAATGACAGCACAAGAAAAATATGGCCAAAGTAATAGCATTTGGTAAAAGTATCATCCGCTTATTTAAAAGCAACAAGCATTTTATATCCTGCAGTCACTCTTGTTTTTCAAACTTTTTGCTGTTCTGAAATATTTGCAGGACAAAGGTCCTAGAAATCCCAGGCGAGGGAAGAGATCCACTGCTGCAAAAACAAAACCAGGATGAAAGAGCTCATCAATGAGATTATGAAAGAAATGTCACTCACTCCACTGTGTCACTGAAGTTAGTCTATAGAGCTGCCTCCTTGCCCATCAAAACCCCCTTCCTTTGGACCATGTGTCCTTAGGGAGAAAATAGCAACTTGTCTCACTTCACACTGTGCAAAGGTTTCACTGTAAAGAGAGCAGAGAGACCCAACAGATCTGAACATGTGGAAGTGCTTCTTTGTTGACCCAAAGGTTTTAGGGAAGCTAAACCAGGCTTATTATTGAATTTCTCTTTGTATGCTCTAAATTACTAAAGAGACGTCCCAGATTTCAAAATCTGGCCTGGATTTCAACCTCCCAGAGAGCTGGGCTGATTGAGTCTGTGGTTATAGTTCAACTGCTGTCACAGAGCCAGTTGCAAAACTGGCATATTGTTCTAGCCTAAGATTTTGATTATTTTTGGACCAAGAGCCACGTGCGTCTGGAGCTGGGATTTTACATTATGTCTCTATTAAGTAACATTTTGCAAATTCTCAGCCCAGAAGGAGAGAGTACATTCTAAGGGGTACAGACTGTTTTCAAACAAAATTGCTTCTCAAGTCTCAGGTTCCCATTTCTGCATCATCAGGGCCTGAGCAGCAGTAAGAGCTGCTTGCAAGTAAACCTGCAGCTCACAGCTTGGGCATGGCCCTTGATAGAGCAGTTTGGGTTCTCCTCCTCTCCCTCTGGCTTCTTCTCTTCTCCCTCTGTAAAGCCTGAGCCATCACTAGCAAATTCTACGCAGGTATCCCAAGGATGCAGCCAGGCCTCCCAAACTTCCCACATCATGTGTCTAATAGCAAACAGGACCATGGGATCATGACCCTCTCTGTGCAAACCCAGCATGGAAGCTAATGCTTCCAACCTTGGTACAAATGCCCAGTCCTGCCATTCTTCATCATGCCAGCTATCCTCGAAAAGCTGACCCTTTACAAGGGACTTTCCCAGCTTAAAACCCTCTGAACAAGGCCAACACCATAGTGACAAGCTCTGGGCACAACTGATGGGAAGAGGGAAAGTGGGAAACCTGACCTCCCAGGCTCAGTGCCTTTTCAACTGAACAGCATATGATGGTGGGTGAATGAGGGGAATAACAGACCCACGGGTTTTAATTAAGCAATAAAAAAACTATTATTTGATCAAAGCAATGGAAAAGCTTCCACATGGCATTTATTTATCTGTAGGTTAATCTGTCTTTAGGGTCTGAAAAACACATTGCATCTGCAGTAGTTTTTACTATTTCTGGCCATGAGCTTTGTCACTGCACGTCTGGAGCTCTTGAAAACACATTCAAAAAGCATGAACTAATCGTCAAACTAGCCTGGTGACTGAGTGTGGATGACTAGCCCATAAAACTTGTCATACTACAGGGGCAGTGTGGTTCCTGTATTGTGCATTTTCTCTGTGTTCAACAAATCAGGATTTGGGGGCTACCTTTGCCCCCGTGGGTGCCTCATATTACCTGCACCATTTATAGGGCAAAAGACAGAAATCAGTAAGCGGTATTTCCCCATGGAAGGATCACAGAGACACAGACAAGAGAAAGTAGTTTCTTCTCCCATGGTACCTCAAAAGAAGAAATCTGCCTGCTGCCTTACTGAGCTGTGTTAATCATCTGTCCCTACTCCCTCTTACCAGTAATGAAGTCAGTGCATCTAATCAAACTTGATCTGAGTGAATTATGATTCATTCCTTACCTAAAATGACTGTCAGAGTGAAGCAGCCTTTTAAAAATGGAGTTCCTTGAAATACTGATACATATATCAGTATTACTCAATGTAGAGCACTCTTCTAAAATTACTACCCATATTAATTACAATATTTCTTTCCTTTCTCCTTCTGCATGCAATAAAATTATAACAGAGCCATTTGAAAGTGAAGTGATTTTCAACTCTGGATTGCAAACCATCAACACAGCTGCAGATTCATTTCCAGATGCAGATGCTTTCTGGCTAATGAAGTTAGAGACAGAAGAAATGCAGTTTGGCTTTGATGTTTCAAACAGTTTATGTGTCTGACTGCTGGAAGGGGAAAAAATAACCTTTTATTTGTACATTGGGCAAATTAATTTTTGAAATGGCTGAAAGGCAGACAATGAGCCTTGCACTATCATGCTCATAGAGCTGCTTTTGAGATCGAAGTTAAACATAAAAACTTCTTGGATGGGAGCCTGAATTGCTCCTCAGGGAATAATTGTGCAACAGCAGAGGGATGAACTAGATGGTGAAATAAATCATTTTTGCCATTACTGTCTCTGATATTAGAGTGCTACTAAGGACATGATAGCAGGAGAGACTTATAAGACTCATAAGACTTGTGTTGAAAACAAAACCAAAACACAACAAAACAAAGAAAACCCACGCCAAGAAACTCCAGCAACTGTACATGCCAAAGGCACTGCCAGGCCTGTTGGCACACTGTGCAGTTCATGCAATGTAGCAATTCTATGAATTTTTAGAATTCCCCAAAGCAGTGTAAAACGGACAGAATAACCAAGTGAAGAGAGAAAAGGCTTGAGAGCTGCCATCATAAGTAGGAACCAGGAGCAACTGAGGTGCAAAATCTACTTAGGAAAGCAAATCTACATAGAGGACAAAATCATTTAAGATGCTTGAGAAGACAGCTCTGGTCTCCTTGTCTCTGTTCTAGTCATATTTTCAGTGGCCAGAGCAAGTAGATATAAAATTACCCAGTGCCTGAAGGGAACTGAGTGTCTCCAGATGGCAAGGAAAGGAGATGTGGGACAAAGAGAGCGTCCCAGCTCAGAACAGCAGTCCTGCAGCTCCACAGAGAAGCTGTGAGGGAGCTGAGAGGCAGGAGTGGGAAGGAAAATGAAAGCATGATAACAGATTCCCTGTAGTTTGCTGCAGCTCAGAAAGTCCCTGAGTGAGCTGACACCTTTCTTCAAGACATGACAGAAGGCCCAGCAGAGATGTTGGAGCCTTTTCTCATTGCCCAGTGTTCATGCTCCAACAAAACTTGCATTCAAAAATCTTTTGGATAATTTTGGTGAGTTTATTACAGGAAAACAGTCTGTGGAGGCTCTGAAGCCCTATGCTTTCTCACTGGCTCCTAATAATTCCCTTTCATCGTGCACCAGAGCATCTTACTGCCATCCTTCATCCTTATGATAAGTTGAGGTAATCAAAAAGATAAGTCTTGGTTTTCACAGGTAAGAAGAGGTGACTTACAGGCAACAGTGTACAATGAGTGAGAAGGAAATTTTCAAGAAGAAATTTTTGGCAAAGGAAGATGTATAAACATGGAGAAAACCATGAAAGAGAGGGAGTGGAGCTGTGCTCAGACCTCAAGAGGTGAAAGCTTGTAGAAAGCAGTCAAAATAGATAAGTGACTTTAGAAAGTCTTGGATGTGAAGGTCGTGTCTGTGAAAGGAAATAGGATCTTATTGCCCAAATTCCTGGAATAAGAGTCATCCAGATATCATAGTTTTTCTGTACATGAGGATCCTCAAGAATATTGAAGGGTTGCAGAAAAAAACAAAAACAAAAACAAAAAACAACTGCTCTGCATTTCCCCTCAATAGTCTTGCAACACTGTGAAGAGTACCATGAACAACCTTTCTTGTGATTTGGTCTTTTTGAAGATGGTGGTGGGGAAATTTCTCCACCCACAAACACAGCATCAGATCCTGCTTGGTGTCACAGTACTATTCTGAAACCACACCTTTAAACATAGAATCACAGAATATGCTGAGTTGGAAGGGACCCATCAGGATGATCAGGTCCAACTGCTGGCCCTGCGCAATACAACCCAAGTCACAACATGTGCCTGAAAGCATTGTCTAAACCATCCTTGAACTCAGGAAGGCTTGGTGCTGTGTCCACTTCCCTAGGGAAGCTGAGACTTCACAGCATGTTCAAACAGCACATGGCATGAGCACCAGATGAGTCTATATGGCAAACATGCACATGAATTGTGTAAAGTGAAGGAGAAGAAGGCACAGGGGCAGAAATTAATGCTGTGAGCTGAGCAGCCAGAGTAGAATATACCTTAACTTTGAGATTTGTGCTATGAAACCTTGCATGGCTTTGGAAAGGTCACTCATAGAGGGGAAAAGTGTGTAGTAGCTAAATGCTGCAGAGAGCATCTGAGAGGAAATGAGTAGACAGGAAGGGACAAAGGCCTTTATGAAGGTCACAGGGATTATGGAGAGGCAGGGAATCTACAAAAGGTGCCACAAAACCAGGAAAACCTCTGTGAAGGTTGAGTAAGTTTTCCTGTTCCTGAAGCAATACAGAAGAGATTTGGTTGAAATAGGCATCTGGTGAATGTGGTGGTTCCTGCTTGCATTTGATGTGGTCTGAGGACCAGATCAACACTAAAAATGGAATAAGATATGAAGTGCAGGTTTACTGACTTCAAGGTGTTTCCAGAGTAGGAGATGTGATGACAGACCTTGTGTTCTGCATATTGTAGACAGCATAAAACACTCCTTGAAAAGAAGGGGAGAAGGTATTGAAAGTGGGAATGAAAAGTAAACTTATAAAATACAACTAATACATACAAACCCCTGTAAATGCACAGAGTTAGGCATGGGCAACCCGGCACAATTTCAATTTTAATTTTTTTTCAGTACTGCTTTCAGTCAGAGTTTTCTTAATTTATTTGGCCTGTGGTACAGTAAGTGAAGTGGCAAAAGGATAGGAATCACTGTGCTGGGGCCCATTACAGATCTGCCTGGTGACTAGTGCTTGCACTTTCCTTTGAGGACTTCCCAATCCTCCCTCACATCAATGGCTTTTGCTGGATCCCAGAAAATCAGAACAATTTTCACAGACAGGCAGAAGCCCTAACGATGTGCTGTGGAGATCACATCTGACTCAAATCCATTTGAATTTTAAAAGGAAACAACGCGTGTTTCAGGCTGACCTTTCAAATCTATCTATAGTACTTCGATGTTGCTAGACCAGTGTCTGAGCACCTTCCAAATTTAACAGTTTTAGCTGTCAGCTACTTTTCCAAAACAGGAAAGTTCCATGCTCCTGTAACTGAGTTAAGAGCCCTCAGCTACTTCCAGAGACAAAAGAGAGAAATGATATTATTCAGTGATTCATCTGACCTATTTTAAACACCAGTTTTAAGAAAACTTGAATTGTGACCTACAAAATGACTTCTCCTCTCCACTGACTGTAAAGAAGTGTTTATCACATCATACACATCTGCATTTACTCAGCCCAAATTGCATCCAGAGAAACTAAAGCCCAGACTAATTCTCTTTATTTCACTGCAGTTTGACGTTTAAATGTCTTCCAAATCTGTGTGTGGTTACACAGACATGGGAACTAAATCCAGGTCTGAATTCCAGGCATTATCTTCCTTCTGGGTCTGGTATAAAATGAGAAGTGGTTTGGGTTCAGCTTCTCTTTCAGTTACAACTAAATTCTCCAAACAGACCAATATGGTTTGAGTTCGTCTGTTCAACAGAACATAAATATCCCCCAGAAGATCAAATCTCAGTGTTTCCTCTGTTAGAATTCTTGCTCAGAACTAAACAGTCTGTCATCTAAAACTTGATCATAACTCTGTCTCAAATTTTCACCACACCAAATCTGACTAAAATCACATCTGTCCTGATTATTTTGCTTCAGATATTTACATTTGAATCCTGTCAGAAATATCCACAGCTGCTTGAGTTGTCATCATCTACCGTAAGTTAGATGAAATTGTATGATGGGGTAAAAATGGCTCATAGGATTTATTTGCAATGTTATCACTCAGTTATTAACTTTGTTCATTAAATTTCTCTTCTAACTCAACTAAAACATCATACTTCCAAGGGGAAAAAGTCATCTTGCCTTCCTCTTCCTTTCATATGTGTCTCTTTTCCTCCATACCAATCTTCTCCCCTCTCAGAGTAGAGCAACTATTCTTTAATGGGGAGTAGAAAAGGGTTTTTGTCCACTTCTATGTGGAACTGAACCACAATTCCCATAATGAACAGATATCCAGTCCATCTTTCACATCCTTTTTTCTGCCTTAACACTCCTTTTTCTCCAGTCATCCAACTACATACACAGCTTTTCCTGGCATTGCCTTCAAAACACTTTAAGCAGCTCATGAACTCTTGAGCTCCTGTCTTTGATCCTCTGCTCCCTAATTCCTGTCAGCCCTCAACTGCAAGTCTCAGAGCTCGCTGACTCTGCCTGTTATTGAGGTTTCCTGATGCTTTCCTTAAGAAGATACTATTAAAAGTCCTAAGATCTTGGCTAACTCAGGTTGCAAGATGGGGATGTTCCTGATGTTCCGTCTTCTGCTCACATTTTCTTGGTAACTTCACTCATTCCTGGGTTGAAATGAGGAGATGAAAGAGATTGTTGTACAGGTTTTAAAAAAAAAAAAAAAAAGAAGAAGAAGAAATAAAAAAAGAGAGAGAGAGAGGAAAAGGGCAACGATTTGTAAATAAAAAGCCTGTCCTAGTGCTGTTGTATTTGGAAGAGAAACATATTTTAGCAGATCAGTTGTTTACAGCAGTTATATCTCTTACAGTTTTCTAAAAGTCTGCCCAAATCTAAACAATCTCTAAGCATTCACTACTATGTTTACTCTACAGAAGCTTGTCCTGTGTGAATAACTACTGTCTTTGAAGACTGTCCTTACTGCATGTGCTCAAACCTTTCATTTTTACACTGAGTGCTCAAACTATTTATACCCATGAGCGTGTGATATTAACCAGGGGTTGGTGTTAACCTGACTGCAAAGGTGCCAAATCCACCACACCTCTACACCTGTTCCAGCTGAAGGCAGCAGGGAAAACATTGACTTTCCCAATGATGAAGAGCTGTGGCTGGTGTTGGAACCAAGGGATGGGAACTGCTCTGCTCTGGGTGACGAGGGCTCTCAGGAACACTGAGAAAGATGTATTTCAATTCAACATGGAAATGCTTAGGATAGGAACAGGAAGAGGGAAAGGATTAGTGGGCAGGTGGAAATTCGGGATTAGGAAGACGAAGTGACAGATAAATTGAGAAGGATCTAAATTTTCATGTGAGACTGTGACTGGGGGCATCTGGTTTGGGACAGGTAGACAAAGATGCAGATTTGTAGTCAATACAGAGGTAGCATAGAGACTGAAGAAGGGAATAAGTGGCCAGGATATCCTTCTCTCCTATCTTTGTAGGGAGATGAGGAGCAAGTTTAGACCACTGGTGATAGGAAGCAGCCTAAGTGAAGGGATAAGCTTAAAAAGAGGGAGAAAAGCCAGTAAATGGTTAACTGGTTGAGACAGGAGGTGGGGCCTGGACTAAGAAGCCTAGTGAGGGAGCCTGAGAGAAAGGTTTTGCATTCATCGTCTTCTCCAAGGAACTTGCAGCATTAACCTTGGTTAATGTTTCACATGGGCAAGGGAGGAGTATTTCCCACTGAAATAGTGGAGGGGTGGAGAAGGGTTCTGGTACGGCACATTCACAGCAAACCTGTGAACCATGACCTCATTATTTTAATCTCTAATGCTTTCTTTTTTTCTGGCTAGATGTATTTTTACTGATTTATAGAACAGCTCCTCCCTATGGCAGACAGTCTGTCTCCAGGCAGAGGCCAACTCTTACCTGCTTCCTGGTCTAGCACTTTTTATAGGCATCTTTTGACTTTGACCTTACTATGAGATGCTCTTGATGTTTGAACAGTCATCAGTCAAGAGAAAGGGCTGAATGTTACCTATCACTTTGTGGACAGAAGATGATCCTTTAGAAGCTGGATCCCATAGGACATAAATTTCATGCAGTTTAAGAGATCAGGGTCTTGTTTTCACCTTACTTAAGGTCCTCAAACCACACACCAGCTGGAGTATAATTCCATTTTTAACATAAAGACAGTCCTTGGGCTTGACATTGTGTTTGACACAAGACTATGACTTTGTTTGTGAGAAGGTTGCTTTCTCATAATTTGCCTCTTCTTGAGAATAGATGGCATCCAAACGTGTTATCTTCCTTCCCTACTCAGGCTGGGCTTGCTCATTCCCATTGGTATTTGAAGAGTTGTTCAACACTAAGTAACAGAGCCAGCTTTGTTTCCAAGCTTCTATTACTCAACTTCTTTATCTCTTAGCTAAAAACTGTAATGGATCTGTTTTGCTGAAGCATTTGAGGTTGGAGGCTATGAAGAACTTCAAAGGTATTTAATAGCGGCTTTGTCACTGATTTTGTGGAAAGACCACATAGCTTGATTAAAAGTAAACTCTGCTCACAATATTGCATGGAACTCTGTCAGTCATTTTTACTGCATTACAAATAAAGCCATGGAGAGGGGGAAATCCCACTGACTAACAGGATGTATGAGAAGGATGGAGCATGTCTCCCTTCTGTATTATCCAGGTACTAATTACCTCTCTGATAACCAGTTTAGACAACACAAAGTGGAATGTCTCCAGCACCAGATGGTAGTGATGAGGAAGAATGAAGAGTGCAGCAGACAAGATAAAACACGGCAGGAAAATATGCAGAGGAATTTCTGTTCTTAGGGCAGAGATTGGAATCCGAGAGTCCTAAGTTTTACCATTCCTTTGTTGTCAGGAAGTGTCTGAGAAGTATAAGGACAAAGATAATTCCTGTCCCTGACCACACAGCTGGCCCATCCTCAAAATACCCAACCATCTAGTGATGCAGTTTCTGCTCAAGTGATGGATTGTCTGTGTTGTAAAACCATGCTCCATGTGTGCTCCTGACTAGTGTGGGTACCAGATGGATCTCTGTAGAGCAGTTTGCAGTCTCCAAACTCCTCCGGAATTCAGGAACGTGAGGATCCTCTTGGGCCAAGCAGCTTTAAGGCAAGGTTCACATACATTGATAAAACTTCTTAATTAAACACTCTCATGCTTTCCCCAGTGTGTCCCAGACCACTATAGCATAGCTTCATCCTTTGCCACACAGAACATTCTTTTAATATTTTTAATAAACAAAAGGCAAACTTCGTCTGTAGTAGTGTGAAAGGCTTATTCTGAAGAAATAATCAGTTACCTTCAATATCCTTCTGGCTACATGAAAGTAACACATCGTAATGAGGAAAGCATTTTCCCAAACAAATGAAAAGCTCCTTTTTTAGTGAAGCAGAAGAATTTTATTGACAAGGATACTATATAGGCTTTCAAGCACTCACTGTGTAGATAGACAGATATTTTTGGAATGCATCTCCTGATGAGATATTAGGGCTGTTATTAATTCTGCCTGTCATTTTTACTGAAAGCCAAACAAACTTCATATAGTATATGAAGGGCAAATGTAAACCTTCAGTGGCAAGCAGCACAAGAACCCCCAAGATCAAAGCAAGCCATTCTTTCTCTTTGACGTGCCTTGTAATATACCATGTTCTGCCTTGGTAAGAACACTTAACAGGCACCTATGCACTAAGCAGCAAAAATATGCACAGAATTCAAAATTTGCAGACTTTGATTTCCCTGTTTATTAAAGAATGTAGTAGCAATGGCCCTTGGTCTCCTGTGAAGACCTGAAGCCACCATATGTATTACATTCAAAGGGATCATGTGAAATAGTTCATTAAATCCTGCAGGCTGTTTTCATTTCACCTCCAAATTACAGACCTTTCATGAAAGCAAGTGTGTTTTACTTGGCATATGGTTTCCTGTGGCTTGTCTCTCAGCAACAGGACTTCTGGAAAAAAAAATAATGTACGTGGAAGCAAGCGATTATGTAAGGTGCCAGTGTTTGGTACCAATGGAACAAGAAGTCTCCCTGCACATAGGCCCCAATGCTGCAATTCTTACTGTATCACAAGAAAAAAACATTATCATGGAAATTTGGGAGTAGATAACAATAGAGATGAGCAGAACAAAATCCAAACCAAAATTACCCAAAAATTTGCCATGGAAGTACTTTAGTCAAACCTAAGAGTGGCCAAATAGGATTTTCTCAAGCCAGATGGATACACAAGTGGCTGTTGCACTGTAATGGTGCTGGAAAACACAAATCTCAGCTGGGTGCTAAGCAGCCAGGACTACCCAGCTTGCTCCCACTGCCCTTTGGCAGGGGAAACAAGGGACCTGGCAGGCCCAGGCTCATGACAAGTGGTGCCTATGTGCTGGAAATCCCTTCAAGGCTGTGGCAGAGGCAAGGTGGTGATGCAGGGAACTGTGACCCTCTCAACAGCAACAGCTCCAAAAGAGGAGGGGATTGCGTGACACAGTGCCAGTGACAATCTTACCTCCGATTCCTGATTCAACTCTTTCACTCAGATAAACAAAATATTCCATATGCCAAAGAGAGCTTTTCATAAACTGACTTCAGAGGCTGTTTTTGTAATCTTTCCAGATTACAAAACTGGGAGGAAGAAAGAGGGCAATGCTACAATTTTATGGGGCACAAGAAAAGAATCTTCTGTTTCCAGATGTCTCACAGCCCCTTCAAGTGTAGAGGAAGATATTATGACAGTAGTTTTTATGATTCTTGGCTTCAAAATCATATAAAAATTGTGTTTTATCTGACATCAAAAGAATGAGCTGTTTTATCATCATGATGATGCTAAAGATCTTGCATCTGCTCAGATTAGTAACAATGCAAATAAAGCAGTTATAGAATAAAGAAACATCCCTTTTGTGTCCTTAGGCTTTATCTGTGGTTTTTCAGCTTCTAAACAATCGGCTCTATGAAGAAAGAGAACCAATACAGTGTTTATGTTTTGGATTAGAGTTTAAGAAAAACGAATGCATACAACCTTTTCCTAGGCTTGAAACCTAGATAATTTTGAAATTTTGTCCCCTGTGACCCTCGATAGCATTACACTAAAAGCTACACCCTAAAACTGTAATCTTAATTGCTGTGAGTTTTTTTTCTTGTGAACATTAAAATAAAGATTAGAGTAAGCATGATGAAATAGGCCATCTATTTTGCACATAATTTATTGCAGATTCTTAGCATTGCTCAAGAAATAATTTAATTTATACTAATTAGTTTTGGTGGACCTCATCTAACTGGATTTCAGCAAAGCAATTAAAATGGTGCCATATAGGGAATTATTAACAAAGGTTCTGGCTGAAGCAGAGACAAAAGGTGCTGAAAGGGGAAGTGTCAGGGTAGGGAGAGGTTACAAGTCCAGCTTCTCAAGCATCACTCTTAGCCAGTCTGAACTAAATATATTCACCAGGAACACTTGCCCAAGAAGAAGGAGCACATTAATGAAATTTGCTGATGACACAAAGCTGGGAAGAGCAGTAGAATGTCTTAAGGAAGAACTCAGGGAGCCGATTACTGAGAAATACCCTAAAGATATTTCATTATACAAAGCTTAAGATCATGTACTTAAAAGGGGATTGTGTTTCCTGAATGAGGTCTGGTGGAAACAAGGAGACAGAAAGTCTCTTTTTATTGTGAAGCCTGGGAAATGGGAATTTCTAAAGCGGATGTTTCCACACTACTCACAAGTTTGAACCCAGCCCAGGCAGTTACAGTTCTTAGCACCAGCAACAACAAGCAGTGGCCGCAGGTACTTGTAAAAAAAGAGAGTATTTCTGGGTACCTGTTTGTAATCAGCTATTTAAGTGGTTCGGTGGACTGAACACCTCGCACCTTCTTTCACGTTTTTCTCTCAGTTTTTATTAATCTTCCTGTTAAATAATTACTTCCCACAGGAGGCAGGTGAAAGGTATTGAGTGGTTCATCTATGAAGGTGAGGGTGTGGCAATTCCTCTCCTGCTTGGCTGTTGCCAAAAATCTCTGTGGGCACGGGGAAGGGTCCTGCTGAGCAAAGCTGCGCCCCTTCCACCTGCAGAGCAAGCTCAGCCTAGCTCTTTACCTCAGGAAAAAGACTTTTCAGAGCTTTTTGCACATCTGATGTGTTCCTAGCATGAGGGGTTGCTTTTCTGCCACCCACACACTCCGGGAAAGTCTTTCCTGCCCTTTCATTTCCCACAATGATCCCTCAGAAGGGCTGGCTGGAGAGAATTGCTCCCACACGACTGGTGACATTTAAGCCATGTGGCAAATCCCTTTGAGCACCAATCCTGCTCCCACCCAACACAATAGCAGCCTTGGTGGGTGCGGGATGAAGCCCAGTGTGACATTTTCTTCCACCCCACGCTCCTTTGCTGAGTGAAACTTTTGTGAGACAGTGGAGGCCAGAAAGCCCCTGTGACTCCACCTGTTTGTGTAGGTTTCAGTCCCACGGTTGGCTGACCCTTTGCTGCAGTGGTGAGTACCTCCTCATGTCCTCCTTGCCCCATCAACAATGAAACAAGCCCCTGTGTCCTCTGTTCAGACCGAACAAAACTAATTAATTCAGGACAAACATGACTTGTGGACAAGAGAATTTTGTTCAATGCTAAGACATAATATCATTTTCCAAGCAGGGACATCATCCTCATTCCTATGGGGACCAGAACACAGGAGGAGAAATTAACAGAAGCAGGGTATGATTGGAAATTCATTAGAAAAATAGTCTTTTCTATGAATGGCAATTAATAGAAACCAAATCTCTGTTGAAACATCCTGATTTCAAAAGCATTTTTCTACTAAAGGATTCTTTGACACAGGTGGAAATCTTCGGTCAAGAACAAAGCAAGTGTGACCTGACTGTCAGAACAGCCAAACTGTTGGGTAGGCTCCCTCTTTGCAGCAGGAAAGAACAAACTTGCCAATTGATTAGGTTTTCTTGAGTGCATCTTATCCCTTCATTTTTAAGGATCTCCATTTTTTTTCCCATCACAGGAAATTTTATATTCCAAGGATGGGCAGGAACAAAAAAAAAGCATAGAGGAACTGGGAAAACAGCTACAACAAACCATTTTCTAACTAGCTCAGTTCAAACTCACCTAAAATACCCCATTTAAACCTACCTCCTTCTGTATGATGATAAATACAGAATCATAAAATCATAGAATAGTTTGCATTGGAAGGAACCTTAACAATCATCTAGTTCCATGGGCAGGGACACCACCCACTAGACCAGGTTGCTCAGAGTCCCATGCAAGCTGGCCTTGAGCACTTCCAGGGATGGGGCATCCACAGCTTCTCTGGGCTACCTGTTCCAGTGCCTCACCGCTCTCAAAGTAAAGAATCTTTTCATAGTATCTAATCTAAACCAAATCTCTTTTAGTTGGAAGCCATTCCCCCTTGTCCTATCACTACATATTCTTCTAGTCTCTCTCCATCTTTCTTGTAGGCTCCCTTCAGGTACTGGAAGGCCATAATAAGGTCACTTGAAAGCCTACTTTTTTCCAGGCTGAACAATCCCAATTCTCTTTACCTTTCCAACTTCAGCTCCAAAACCAGATTTTACATTAGACAAGCCTTTATCAAACTTTTGCAAATGTAAACATTTTTCTGCTCTTCTGATCTGTCCATAGCAGGAAACACATCAGGCTTCAAAGGCAAAGGGATGCACAAAAATAATCTAAATCATCATTCAATTAACTTCTTCATGTATGCAACCTGTAGAAAATCACAAAATCCTTTATAACAGTTATAGGAAGTTGTTTAGGACAAGCAGAAGAAAATTATTATACTTTGCTGCTTATTACTTCAACGTGCTACTGCTGTCACTCCTGTAGGAACTAAAAACCTTCATACTCCCAATCACAAGTCTTGAACATGCTTTTTGTATTGGAGTTGGTCAGGCTTGCTAGAAAAATACTCTCTCCTCACCAAATCAGCATGGCTTTCCAAAACTGAAACAAGTGCAAACAAGCAAATGCCTGTCAACATGTATCAGATGTTTTCATTACATGTGCTATTTAAATAAGAGTATTTTATTTCATAACTATTTGCTTGGTGAACTAATAGAAGTGTTTGACTCCTTGCAGATCTCTTCTGCTGATGCACACATCTTTTCAATGGAATATATTTTTTTAAAAAAATTGTCTATAAAAAGTTTGCAGATGAATATTCACCATCCCTCACCCCCTTGAGCCATAAGTACTTAACTACTGTTAGAGATCCCCAGATAAACGAAGCAGTACAAGCCTGCTTTATGGCTCAACCTATGCCCATTTAGTTAAAAATCAATCCACACCCAAAGCACCACTGATAATTTTATCCTGCAAATGATCAGCGTTGATAATATTGTCTGGAGCATGTTAAGATGTTTCTCTTCCCTTGTATAATCATTTACCTATAAAAGCCCACACTACCTTTGCCAGTAGGCACAAAGCACATGCAACCTAATAGTCACCATGTGAGACAGGAACAAACATCTTCTGGGAGGAAAAGATCAGGTTCCTAACGCTTATGTTTCTGTCATCTTCTCATGTGTACCGATTAGACAAGTCACAGTCTAAACTTCTCATCTGTGCTGCACACTGGCTTCAGAGTTGGCATTAACATATGCATTTGGACAGACTTAATTTACTTCAGCTCCTAAGTTTTGTTTCTGTACCTAGTAGAAGAAGGAATGAAAACTATCAGCATTATTTATAAAAACCCTAAACACATCCACATCCACAAGTGTCCATATACACACAGCAAATGATCCACCAGGAATCATGCTCTGGTGATACAAATCACACTGCCCTTCTCTGCTGCTCTTCTCCCTCCACGCTTCCTTTGTACTCCAGGAAAGCAGAGTTTTTACCCACCCAAAACACTTCATCCACTCATGGAAAGCTTCTCTTCTCAAGGCCTGTGCGTATTGCATTGGCACACTACCAAAACCCGCTAACAAATGGCAGATTAAGTGGAAACACGAAAAAGAATTTCAAGCATGTATTATACTTGCTCAGGGTTCAGAATACAACTTTAAGATGAGGGCTGCTGTCTAAACAGGCAGGCCTGGGAATTCACTTGCAAAACAATTACAGATGCAAGGCAAATACATTTCCCCTGAGAAAAAAACTTGATGATATTCTGCAGTCTTCAGTAGGTTAAGTTCAGTGTTGGCTGGGGAAGAGCTCGGAAGGGTCTGTATTTTCTCGAGATCTCAGTTTCCATCTCCAGCACTGTTCTCCAAGGGAGTTCTGTCACATTCAGTAAATTTTTTCCTATGTCAGCCTCTTACAGATGCAGAAGCAGATTTTAATCCCTTTCATTCACAGCCAAAACAGCGCCTCCACATCCATCTACTGTCTTGCCTTCAGATACAAGAAAAATGAGGCATTTCACGCAGTTCTGCAGGTCATTGGTAGTCAGCAGTTGAACAATGAAATTTCAAGTGTCGTGCTTGTGTATCATTTAGCTGCTTGTTTCCTTGATGAGCCTTATTTTGATGGCATGGCTACCATTCTCACAGAAGTTCTGGTGTTAAAGGAGCCATCTTTGCAGCATGAAACCAAGTATCCTCAGGATGCAATTTCTAAGCCTACCTAGCAATGGCCCAACCCCACTCTGAATGAATACATTGGCAAAACTACCCCCAACTCCAGTGGGCAGAGGTGTAACTATGTTGAACTTCAGCACCACAATTCTGCCTACATTATCTGAGATTTCCTTTTCTTTCCAAAATAATCTGGAATGTTTGCACAGGGTGTACATTGTAAAGGGACTCTCCCACTCCTGATTACACTAAACTTGCTGCATACTTTAAAAAAACCACAAACCCCCCCCAAAAATCCACCTTACTCACATTACTCTAAAGAAAACAGCCTTAAGTTATCCCAGGGAGGTTTAGATTGGGTATTAAGAAACTTTCTTTACTGAAAGGGCTGTCAAGCATTGGATCAGGCTGCCTAGGGAAGTGGTGGAGTTGCCATCCCTGGAGGTTTTTAAAAGACATGTTGATCTGGCACTTTAGGACATGGCTTAGTGGCCAGCCAGGCAGTGTTAGGTTTACAGATGGCCTTGATGGCCTTTAAGATCTTTTTCAACTTAAATGGTCCTATGATTCTATGAAAAGTTCTCAGCCTACAGGCTGACAAAACAGTTGAGAACACAGGATCAGTGGGTGGGAAATATGTCCAATAAATCAGGACTGATGTTCTCAAGCCCAAATGACGTACTGTGCACACCCACATGTCAGGAAGGTTGTACGGGTAGCAATACCGAGATGAAATAATTTCTGCATCCAATTTTTCTTTAAAAAGTGTGAGTCTCACCGTTGGCCTCAGAGGAACTTTTTTGATACTGCATCAACTAACAGAAGATGCACTGACCTCATTTATGACCTTACACTGACTGGTTCAAATTCCTCCATAGTTTATTTACCCTAAAGTTCATGAAAATAATGTGGCTTTTTAGTCTGATAGGTTGTTTTCAGCTCTAACTACTCAGAGCTCATGACTGGCTTTGGAACTGCAACAGTCATACAAAAGCTAAGATTGATTATTACCATCCAAAGGCACAAACAAACACCAAAACAAAAACTTTTAACAGGTTGGGGCAAAGAAAAATTGAAGGAAAATAAACAGCATTAAGGATTTAATGAATCTCTACCTGACTGTCTTTACAAATAATTAACTGAAATGAAAGTGTAACCCTATATAGTACAAATACAAGAATGTCTTCACTGAAATTCCATAACTTTTCTTTATTCACTGTGATACATTCAAACAAAAGTGCTCCAGATAACAGGCATAGAGTAAAGGAAATTAAAATAAAAAGGCAGAAAAAGACCATCAGATACATATGGTGATTATTCATATTTCAAAGTATTAGTAACTGCTTGTATCTGAGTGCACCAAAAGCCCACATGAGGGTCCACATTTCTGTATGCTGCTTCTATAAAAATAATAGTCATAGGCAGCTCTAGAGAAATTTTTTTTCAGAACTAGAGCCAAAGCCACCACAAAGATAAAGCACCATCAGGCATATGTTTACAAATGCCATAGTAATTAGTAGAGTGTAAAAAAGGCTTAGCTGAATTTACATCTTCCTTATATTTGTATAGCATAGGGAAGCTCTGCTTAGATTCCTTCCATCCCAGCTCTGACATTTCACACCAGGGACTTGCATTTGCCCCACAACTCTAAGCACCATGGGTAACTTGGTATGTTTCAAGAGACAGTGACAGATGAGTGGAACAGAAACTGGAACCAGAGCCAGTGTCTATCCTCCTATTTAAAAAAATAACATTGGCATGGCACCATGTGTTTAACCAGGTTACTGCAATACAGTGGCACAATCCACCTGAGAAATGCTGTTCGTACAGACCACATTGACGTCCCAATGCTGTTTGTTGAGCTACAGTATTTGGCTCCACTGATTTTACAGTTCTTGTTTTAAATTCTAATTCTGCTACAGTAAAACTATAACTCATCAGTATCTATAAGAGACAGCAGAGGATCACTTCACAACAAACTCAGGCTGCATCCTAAAAAGTGTCTCTGTTCCAGCTGCAGATTTATGGACCTGTGCATTCACCAAGGATTATTTGTAATTCAACAGTTTGATGGGGAGGAGGATTCCTACCACAAACAACACAAGAAACATAAGTCAAGATGCTGTACAAGCCGCATGTGTAAGGAATACGACTGAGAGACACTTATAAATCTAGGGTCCCTCTACCTGGTGCATTATTATGTAGAATAAAAAGAATCTTCAACAAATATGGGGAAAAACTCAGTAGAACCCTTGTCCTGCTCTCTCCTGCACCTGCTCTGCAGGCAGCAATTCAGATAGCCAGTCAGACCAAAGGTAGACTTCCTTTCTGAAAATCTGAGTTGCTGACATGAGATTTTCCTTCAAAGGTCCAAGTAGGTCATAAACAGAAAAGATCTCTGTCCCCACATGCTTTCTATAACAGTATATTCATAGGGATCCTGTTAGGTGTAAGGCTATGCCCCAGCTCCTATAGATTTCATCCCATGTGCAATTTGTGGTTCCCAAAGCAGGATGCATTGGCACTGTTCATACAACCAACATCGTCTTCACAGTCAAATCCTTGCAACATCAAGGTCTGTTTGCTCAAAAAGCATTTTTCTTAACTATGTTACTAATAAAGTCCCAAATTACTCAGGCCAAAAGAAAGTTAGAAGTGTTATGTGGTTATTTACCCTTCACGCTATTTGTGTGGCATTCATCTCCCACGGCGCATGCCTTGCCCTTTTCACACTCCCTTTTCTCATGCAGGAACACAAAGCTTTAATGTTTGGGTTGCAAACACCATTAAATGCCCCTCTTCAGCCCCCAACAGCATAGAAATATTTTCTTTTAAAAGTTCAGATCAAAGCATTTCTACTAATCCTAGGATTTATTAAAACAAACATTGTAGGCATGAGATAGTCAACAGCGTCCCTTTTACAAGATTCTTTGGAGACGGTTCTGTTTTCATACTGTTTACTGATCCGCCCCTAATTAATCTTCAGTTGCTCAGCTGCAAATTCAGCAAGTCCACCTGCTCCTTCCCCACCCAGCAGACACTCCTTTCTCCTCAAGTTGTAATGATAGCACCACACAGCCCTTGTCCTAAGAACAAGGTGGCTGGCTTGAAAAGCTACACATCACCTCCCAATGTTACATGATCCCAACATTTGCAGCACAAGTCTAGTCTTTCCTCAGATGAGTAACTAAAACCAGTCATTAAGTGCTTTCAAGGAATTTCATTGCCTTATCCCTCCCTGCAGTCAAGGTAGTTGCCTTTGATCCAGTAACAGATCTGTGCGTATTTGAGGGGTGTGATGCGAACAGCTACGTTGAAATCCTGTGGGGTGCCATTCATGTCCACCCACTGATGGCCCGAAAATATACCAATAATTTTACGTTCCCATTTGTGATTCTGCCTCTTCCACATCCTCACGTACACCCCAGATCCACTTGCACCTGGCTGGGCATCACACTGCTGGTACAACAGGTCATATGTTTCATCTTTGACATCACAGAAACGGTAAACCAGGTTTCCTGGACGATCATTGTCATAACCAGAGAAGTGAATCCTCCCTCCAGGTAAGTGTCTTGCCGGTGGACTCACACCTATCTTCATAAACTTTCTTTTATGTGGCTTCTTCAGCTCCAGCAGGGCATAGTCATAATCCATGCCAATGTCATTGGCATTGCCTTTGATCCATCCTTTGGGGACATGTGTCCGTTTCACTCGGATCCACTGGAATTTCATTTTCTCGGGCATTGCTGACTTGGTGCTATTGGCCCCTTTGCCGCCATCTTTCATTCTGGGCTTTAGGAACCCCACCCGCAGTTTCTGAGCTCCTTTGACATAACTCTTGCCATCATGGATACAATGAGCAGCAGTAAGAACGTGCTTTTCAGCCACCAGAGTCCCAGTGCAACCAGTAGATAGCTTCACTGATGTGGAGAATGGGTAATTCAACAAGAAGTCTTTCCCAAAAATGCTAAACCTGCTGTCATAGCCATAGATCTGCCTCTTAGTTCGAGATTTGCCTTGAGACCCATCAGCGCTGTTGCTCAGAATATAAATGCCCACTTCAGTTTCAGTGAGGCTACCATTAGCGTACAAGGTTTCATAGGACAGGTAATGCTTTACTTCTTCGTAAGTTGGCAGCGGAGAACTTTTGTGGCATGCTGGGCCACAGGGAGATACCACTTCCAGTCTGGCTTCAGCATCAAACTGTGGTTTGTCCAAGTTCAGGGTAGACTGCGGCAGGATAACAGGAACTCTGTAAGATGGCCAAGTTGGCTTCCAGTGAGAACTGAAGGGCATCACATCTTTAGCAGCACACAAAAGGAGGATTAAAGTGGACAAGCCTGCCATTCTGAAGGCTGGTCTGTGGAAAGCAAAAGGAAGTACAGTTATTCATTCAAACATATTGCAAGATTAACCCACCTTGCTAAGTAACAGCTTGCAGAGAATAAATATAATAAGGGTCAAGCACTTTGAATGGAGTTAACTTACATTAAGTAGCTCAGATTTCTCAGTGTTAAACTAATGCCTTAACCTGTATCTTGAAACAAGTGTCCCAGGTTAACATTGAAACACAGGCACTTAACCCTTAGACAGGATGAGCCACCAACTCCCAGCTGACATCAGTGGGAAATTATAGCATTTGTCTTCACATGGTGTAAAGAAAATTCAGACTGTGTGTAAATCCACGCATTCAGAAACCAGAGCTCCTGCAAACAGTAACAGTCTTCAGCTAGATTAGGGCTTTCTCTGAAAGCTCTCCTATACTCTCTGACTCTGCTGAAAGGTCCTTAAATCTCTTCACACCATTTGCTGTCTCAGTCAGAGACATCAAGCTGATGGTAGGGATAGGTCTGTGGACAAAGAAGGTGACCTGACAGGGGCTGGGTTGCAGAACACGGCCACACTGGAGACTCGCTTCCCCTTGCAACTCACACCAGAGGCTCGTTTCTGCTCCATGTAGCATTTGCTCTCCCCTAGGCTTACATGAGAAAGAGTGACTCAATTATACAAGGGCAGCTAATGAAGGAAGATTACAATTCTTGAGGGAATTTTCAGTTAACATACTGGCTTATTGCTTTATAAACTCAATTAATTAGAAATGCAAACCAACCCCCTCTGAGCACAGGGAGGCAAACAGGACTGTAAATGTGTTTATGAACCGCAGGCAGAGCGCCTCAGACTGCAGAGAACAGCGTGCACTAGTACTGTGTCAAGAAAATGTGTAACTTTAGTTTATTTGAAAATTAGCCATACAGCTGAATCGCTGCAGGAGGCATTGTGCCCTGGGCAAGAAGGCAGGCAGGATCTCCCTCACACAAAGATTATTCAAACAAAACTTCACAATTATGTTGAGCTTACACATATTTTAAACCCTGCTGAGGTTACACTGATCACAACTGCAGGATCATTCCTGAAATGCCTCAAACTAGTAAACCAAAGTAAATCATGCAGGAAATGACCACAGCTATCTAAGAATAAAAAAGAAAAGTCCTTCTCTTCAACGCTTTTAGTAGGAATACTCCATTCCTAAGCTGCACCAAAAAAACTTTAAAAGTTACAGACTGCTGAAGGCCAAAGGTGTCCACCTCAAATAATTCCTCTTTGGGAATGGAGGCTATTGTTAAAGCGCACAATGTCCAAAATACCAATTGACTTCTGCAGGAAATTAAAAGATCTTCACTCCAAAAAACAGACATGGATCAACAGAACAACGCTACTGATACCCATAGAGGCAGGTACTGACTCTCCCAGAAGTGATCACACATTCTATTGGCAACCTTTTCATTAGCAAACAGGACAACTTTCAAGGAACATATTTTTTTCAAGGTTAAACGCTATAGAATGTGGTGTTTTATACCTACCAGGTGAGTCATGATGGAAAATACAAGCCATTTTAAACATGAACCAGAACTGAGTAACTTTGAATGTCCCAAAACTGGAAAGTATTTGGTATTCAGGGAAAATCACCAGCTCCTCTGACTCCTTCCACAGAAAAGATTAATAGTGGATGTGGCTACACTTTAACAAGCTATGAAATGAGAGAGTTTGACAATGGCATAAGGATGGCACAGGCAACACCTGCGGTATTATTAAATATACTTATATAACAGTGATTAGGAAAACATAGAAAACAAAGGTAACAGGGACAAACAATACCACTTCATCCCCACAACAATATACACTGGCATAAGTCAACTGTTAACTGTTCTGCTTGGGTCAGTGAGGGCTGTATGAAGCAATACTTACTGGTTTTGCAGTTACAAGATGAGAACAGACTGAATCACAGTTATGCTCTGCATCAGGAAGCCAACTCCATGATTAAGAGCACACATTTCCTCTAAACAGTTTGCCCTTATCTGCTTCATGTTAAAGTTATTCCCACAAATTACATTTGAAGCTTTCCTGATAGATGAAGTCTCTCTCAATTGCACCACTAATGCCATTTCTTGGGTCTAAAACCCATTTGTGCTGAGCCAATGCTGGCCTTTGGCTGGTTTATTTAGCTGGCAAGGGAAAATCAGAAGCATCTTGTCAGTTGTTACTTGCTCAAGGAGCAAGATTCCCTCGTGCTTCTCAGCACAGCAACCTGATGAAGAGACTGTGTGCCCAAAAGCTTCTCTGCTTCCTCCAGGATTATCATCTGGGCTGAGAAGAGACTATCTCACCCTGCAACCTGCCCTTCCTTATCTCCCCACTATCACCACTACAGGAACACCAGCACTGGAAAGGCAGATTTAGACAGCAGAGGGCAGCCACCCTATGAAGAGAACAAGACAGGAGCTAGGACTCAAGCTGGTCCTCCAAAAAGGCTTCAGAAGATGGTATTTGTGCCTGTGTTGTGGTGTGCAAAGCGGTACTTACTCCACTCTCTCAGCAAACCTTTCCAGCACCCTCCCCTGCCGCTTCTGTGCTATAATCACATTGCAGTTACATGGGATAAAAAAGCCTTTACAGCAGTTACAGAACTTTTCTATTATTTAAAATGTTAATAAAACCTAACAATAAAATACAGCTGTGAGTTTACACCTGACCACAGAAGCTAAGCAGTGCTCACAAGCCAAGGCATTTACCAAAGCTTTCATAATTATATCTCATCTGGAGACATAACTAGTACTAAATTAGCTCTGGAGAGCAATAAATAGAATAAATATGTCTTATTTATAACAATATGCAAATTAGTATATAGCACATCTTTCTGTGTAGAATCTTCCTCTTTTAAAAACAGGAAAGCAGAAAAATGAAGAAATTGAAAAAAGCAGTCTACATTTAAACAGTGACCTTCCAGTAAGGCTCTTCTTTCCTTTTACTTTCTCTTTTCCTTTACGTTTTTTTAAAAAACCCTAAAAGCTGCAAAAAAAAAGCTAGGGTTAAAACTCTCTATGTTCAGCTACTTACTTGTGGGTGACCCTGAACGGTGTTCTCAAACCAAACAAAGCGGTAAGAAGTGCGTACTTCCCTGCACGGCTATCAGAGAGCAACATTGAATGAATTACAATGTGCTGCTCTACTGTACCACTGCTCTTCTGTTTCTATTTAAACTGTGTCATAAACTCAATCCACCCTTTGACTCAGTACAAAGCCCTGCTCTGACATCCAGCCTAGGAACCCCCTAGAAGCCGCTTGTACATAATCACACTCACTAATGGCTTTAAAATTGTTTAGAGAATGGAAACAGTGACAGCTACCCCAGGGCTCCCCATGCCGCTAAAACACTTTATAGACACATTTTCCTGCTTGCTGTGGTCATTCGTCCCCTGAGATCGATGTTGGTGAAAGCAAACTGTCTTGTTCAGGATGGACACGAATCATTTTCTAATAAGCAAGTAATTTTTCTGCAAGAGTTCACTACTTCAGGGGTGGTTCTTTTGATAGGTGGTTAAACAACAATAACTCTTGGATCATCCAGTATGAAAGCCTGTGAACCAACAGCCTCCATTACATTTTGAAATGAAGAAAGTTTTTCCACAGTGCTAGAAGCCAGAATGATTAACATAGGAAAAAAATTAAGAAAGAAAACCAAGACAGCAAGAGAGAAAAACCTGCCTCAAACCAAATTATAAAGGAGAACTAAATCACAGTCAGTGCTGTGCCAAAATACCTCTTCTGCTTTTCTTGGTCACAGAACTTGTTAAAACACAGCAAAAATAATTGAGTCACACTTTAATAATTACAGAAGCCTTACTGCCTTCTAACATCTCTGTTAACCTGCCTGCAACGCTGAGGGTGGTGTGAGGGTGAGGGCTGTAGGAAGAGATATCCGGGAAAATGTGAAACGGACTTCGATACTGGCAGGCCAAGGGTGTGTCTGTTACCACATACACCGGGCACAGCGCGTATTTTGACATGTGTGTCAGCGACATGCACACAGTGAGGAAAGGGAGCCTAGAATATGTTTCTCACTGAGTCCAATTCCTGTAGAACAATCTTACTGCTTTCTTTCACCCTCCTTTTTCTTCTCTCTCTTTCCCCGCATGTCAAGCAGCTTCAGTTTCACGGTACGAAAGCAAACCGCGTTACAGCGGACAGTGCCGGTCAGTTCGGATAACGGGATGAGCTGCAGGACGGACCTGCATCCCCACGACTACCAAACCATCCGAGTGGCGTGGCAGCCGCGCAAGCGGGTCCGGCCGGACCTTCCCGACCCCTTGGACCTCGCTCGGGGCAGGAGGCGAATCACTGCCCCGAGCTCCAGGGGCCGCTTCGCTGAACAGCTCGTGTCATGTATTTCCTAAAATAAAAAGTCACCCCAAAATAACGATGTCCTCGCTCGCGGCGACGAGTCGAAGCACAGGACCACAGCAGCGCACTACTTCTGACGCCTCCCAAGCAAACGCAGCGAAGTGGCATTTTTCAGCAGCTGTTCCCATGCCCGCCGTCCTTTCAGAGCCCGTGCCGGGCAGCGGCCACCCCGGCGGCGGGACGGGCAGGCAGCAGCGCGTTCTCCCTTTTGTCGCCGCAGCCGCCGGGGAGGCGGCGCCGGGTGCGCTCCGGTGGATGCGACCGGGGTTAAACATTAAGCCCCGGGCGAAGGGAGGGCTCGCCACGGCCGGGACAGCGGCTCCGCCGCCCGGTGCCCCGCACCGCCGAGTGCCCTCGGCCCCGCGCCCACCGGCAGGTGAAGGGCCGGCCGGGGCACGGCGGGGCCGGAGAGGCGCTCGCCATCCTCCCCGCCGCCCCTTTGTCCCCCGGGGCGACCCGCACCCCGCAGCGCCCTCCCGGCCCGCAGGACCCGCTACCTACCAGCTCCCCGCGGCGGCGGCGTCTCCGGGAGCGGCTCAGGCAGGTGGCGGGGCCGGGGCCGGTCCAGCTCCCATCCCTCCCGCCGCCTCCGCGGGGCTCGGGGGCACCTCCCCTCTCTCCCGCCGGGCGCCGGCCCTCGGCGGCGCGCTCCTACTGGGGCGGGGCGGGGCGGGGCGGGGCGGAGCGGCGCCTCCCGCAGGTGGATCCCGCCGCTGGATCCCGCCGCTCCGCTCCTCTCCTCGCCGCTCCGCTCCTCTGTTCCCCTGTCCGCTGCTCTTCTCTCCGCTCCGCAGCGCTCCCGGCGCCGCCGCCCCCTGCCCACCCGCAGGTCCCGCCGCGTCGCCCCCTCCAGGCCGGACCGACCCTGGCCCCGACCCCGATCCTCCGCGCAGGCTGCCCCCGGGGCACCCCCTTTTTTTGGTATTTTACTGCTATTTTCATTTGTTCCCCGAGATAAACCATATATTGTTGCCTCCGTCGTTGTTTTCGTTCGCTGTGCCCTCGCACTGCGGGCAGCCCGGGGGCTGCCGTGCCCTCACCCCAGTTCGGGGGTGGGAGCTGTCGGGGGCAGCGGTGGCATCTCTGCGGCCCCGAAGGTGCCAGGCTTTTTGTCCCCAGTATCTGCGGGCACGGGGCATCAGCTTCGGGAGCTCCGCGGTCAGTCACCTACCGTTCGCTCATCAGGCGGATATTTGAATTTAATTGTCAAACACATTCTTTGCATGGGTTTTAATTACTCATCCTTCTTGAATTCTTTTAATGACATCTGGCAAGAAAAGAGGAAACCAGAGCCAAGAAGGCAAAAATCCTGCAACGTTTTAACTCCAGAAGAAAAATCCACAAAATGTCTTGCCAAAATTCCCAGCTGATCACCATTACCCCGGAAAGGAAATACAAATTTCACAGGAATCAATTTATTTGCAGCCTTCTACTGACCTCTTCACCCTGCTGCTGCCTTTACAGAGGATGAGGAGGGCCTGAAGCCATAGCAAAACCTCTGCCTCACCCATGAACCATCTGTGAGGAGCCGAAATATGACAGGATCTTACATTCTCAGACACAATTTTTCTAATCTGCATTTACCTGGGCCTAGAACCAGCCCTGGTCTGGGTCTGCAGAAAGGTTTTACCAAATGAATGGAAAAAGCATGTGCTACAAAAGTAGTAACTACTCAGACAGGTCTTTCCTAATTATGAATGATTTGAGGAGAGCTGCAGTGTGAGGGAGAGGTGCCCAGGGGTAGAGAACAAGCTTGTCCAGCAGAAACACAGATAGAGAATACAACGTGCTGTTGAGGAAGGGCTGGTGAAACAAGGGCAGCTGCTCTTGGGCCACAAGGGAATGACCATGCAACAGTGAGAAGGATACCTGGAGTATCAGCAGACAGCTGACAAGTCAGGCAGTACCACACTAAACACAGATCCCTTCCTGTTCTGGACTCTGTGTCTACTCACCTGCCAGCCAGATGTGCAGTCCCACTGCTCAGAAACTGCCCCATACACACACATCTGTTGTTTTGCATGGATGGAGAGGCTGGTCCATGCCTTGTATGGAGTGAAAATGTTGTGAGGTTTGGTTAGAGTGGGACTCAGGGCTCCAGCAGTGGTCCAGAGGGGTTCTTGCTTTCCATGGGCATGCAGCCTCTTGTGTCACAACGGCCATATGTGCGCCAGGGCCTTCCAAGCTTCACAGATCTTCCTGTCTGTAGTAGGTCATCACACAAGGTTATACATTGCCCAGCAGTCTCTTCTAGTCAACTGCAAACCTTCTGCTGAACAATTCTCTGTATGTCCCTTTCCTGCTTTATCTCAAATGCATCAGCCTTTCTGTATCCAAGAATTTGTTTCCAAGATTTTGAATGGGAAAAGGAATATATTTTAGCATGATTGTTTCCTTCTTTATATGTTTCCCCCAATTTTTTATTTACAGCAACTGTGAATACATTCTGATTGACTAAGGAATGACTGTTTGATCTCCAGACACAAATTCAGATAGACACAACACTAGAAGATATGATGCTGATAGAATTGTTTGCAGCAGTCAGGGGAGTAGAGGTACAAGACACTGCTAAGATATATATAGTGGGATTAACCTCACTTAACTGTAGGGGTTTGGGATGCCCTGGGCTATTCATGAGACAATAAAGGTCTACAAACCTCCCCCTCTTAGACTAGCAGCTGGAAGGCAGTCCTGGATAACATGAAGGCACCCCAGCCAAAAAAGTGTCTATATAAGTGTCCACAGTTAGAGACATTCCACAAGTCTTCTCATGGTTTCCTGGAGTATCTCTTTCTTCCTATGACTGCTCTTTGTGTTTGATTAGGGGAAAGGATAATCTTATTTTTGTGTTATGTTTGAACAGCACCTGCCACCTGGTTGTTGTACAGTACCTGGGTAGCTGGTCCATGGCTACTGCTCCGTGGTATTCCAGTTATAACAATTATAACTGTTCAAGGCCAGATTGGACTGGCCTTTGAACAACCTGGTCCAGTTGAAGGAGTCCTTGCCCACGGCAAGGGGCTTGGAACTGGAAGATCTTGAGGTCCCCTCCAACCCAAGCCATTCTGTGATTATGTCATTCTATGAAGTGTGTCTGTATGTACAATACAGAGGGATGATGGGTATTGGGGCATGTTGGGGGACACCATTTATTGGGGCTGCCCTTATCCCAAGCACGGGGGCAGCATGAATGACGGTCAGAAGAGCTCAGGCACAGCAGGCATCAGAAGGCTTTGATCAGAAGGCTTACAAGAGTCTATTCAAGATAGTTTCACAGACGGTTCCCTCATAGCTCATAGTAATAGTAGTAGTAGTAGTTGTAGAAGAAGTAGTATTTTTTCTCTCAGTGACATCCACACCTTTTATATCCTCTCACATCCAACATGTCATGACATTATTGGCTAGCCCATTCACCTCACATTCACCAAAGCATTTAATTGGCTGCAAGACACCACACACACCACAGGCAGCTCTCTTCTCTTAAAGGTGCACTCCAAACAGCTTTCCTTCAGGGATATACACTCACAGTCACCCCTATGGATGGGAACCACAAGGCTTGGTGTCTACAGAACCCTTCCTAAGAATGAAACCTCAAAGAAAGTGTTGGGCAAAACTTCTTGCATGACAAAAGGAGTGGAGAAGAATGTTAAGTTTGAAATTTAGTTGTGAGACATTTGGTTACCATAAAAACTTCTGATTTTTATTATTTTTAGGGCATAAACACCATAACCTCAGAAAAGACAGTTCATCTGACCTGTCTTCATGTCTGCCTTAAGAAAAAATGTCCAGTTCTATCCAGAAGCTGTAGATAAAATCTGATGTTTTAACTTTCTAATTGAAAAGAGCAAAAGAATTGCAAATACAGATTTTTTTTTCCCCTGTATATATAATTATTAAGAAACAAGAGCTCTGGTGAAATTGGGCTGCACAAGCTGTTTTTTGGAAGTGAAGTCCTAGACCTGAATGTTACTGTGAGCCATTGTTGAGGCAAAGAGCAGTAAGTGGCAATGTATGTAGGGGTGAAGAGGGTGTACTATATTGTCAAGTGATAACACACACACTGACTTTTCAGCACCTTGTGAGCAAGTTGAAAATGAAACAGTCTACAGGTGGGAGCCCTAATGAATGGCATTGTCAGGAGATAATTTCTCATGGTTGAAGAAATCTTTTATTCTGCAGGGAAGTGAAGTAACCTGGCATTATGGGCCTGTGCCAGATTCCGCTGCAGACAATGGAGCGATTTCAGAGGCCACTGAGTCTGGAAGGAAGAATGACAACCCACAGTTGGCTCAAATGAGTCCCCCCATTGCTCACTGCTGATGCAATGCAGCAGAAAAGTCCTTGGAGTTCCTCACTGCAATGACAGCTCTCCAGCCAGTACCTTCTACTTTCCCTGTGACACAGACCCCCTTGTTCAACAGCACCCTGTTTCCCAAAGCATTTTTAACTGCAGGAGGAAGAAGTAACAGGTGAAAACACTCTCTATCATTTTGAAAAGAGTTTACTTTGAAAGCAAGGATGATGCAGACTGGGACTCTGGAGATGCAAGTCCTATCCTCATACCTGCCCCTGCTTGCATTCAGGACTTCAGGAAGGCTCTGCTGCTGTGGTTCCCAAATCTGTGCAACAAGTGTGAGAGCCTGTCCATGCTCAATACAGTGTTCATAGAATCATAGAATCGATTGGGTTGGAAAAGACCTCCGAGATCATCAAGTCCAACCCTTGGTCCAACTCCAGTCCCTTTACCAGCCTTGTTGCTCTTCTCTGGACCCGCTCCAGCCCCTCAATATCCTTCCTGAACTGAGGGGCCCAGAACTGAACACAATATTCAAGGTGTGGCCTCACCAATGCAGAGTACAGGGGAAGGATCACTGCCCTGGTCCGGCTGGCCACGCTATTTTGATACAGGCCAGATCCCACTGGCCTTCTAGGCCACCTGGGCACACTCTTGGCTCATGTTGAGCTTCCTGTCAATTAGTACCCCCAGGTCCCTTTCTGCCTGGCTGCTCTCCAGCCACTCTGTGCCCAGCCTGGAGCGCTGCATGGGGTTGTTGTGGCCAAAGTGCAGGACCCGGCACTTGGCCTTATTGAACTTCATCCCATTGCACTCAGCCCATCTCCCACATCTATCCAGATCCCTCTGCAGAGCCCTCCTGCCTTCCAGCAGGTTGACACTCCCTCCCAACTTGGTGTTACGATGATAATTACAGTTGTGACTCTTCCATGACTGAGTGCTGTGCTGATAGGCAGGGGAAGGCCAGACATTTGCCTCAAATGTGTAGCACCATGAGATGATACCACTCAGAGAGAAGAAACTCTCTTTTTTCAGGTTCTCCCAAACTCTGGATGCAAGGGTGGTGGGGGAGGCTTTTTTATTCCTAGTTCCCAGAAGCAAGAGGCTTTTACTGTCAAGCTCTTAAAAGAAGCACATGAGGACTGAAAATCTGAGTTGTTTGGTTTATGAAAACGATTGCCAAGTGGGAAAACTGACAGCTGAATGTATACAAAGCCCTTCCTGTGTTGACAAAAATGTTGTCCTCAGCAAATGTGTCACAATGGAGCGGCATGGAGGACTCTGCCCTAGGAGAAGATTCCTCTTCCTGAATAAAGATAACTAAAAGCTAGTCCTGTCCACTCTAGGTTCCTTTTGCAGGTCTTTACGGGCTACCTCAGAGGGTGACTTATTACATACCAAAATGGGATATAAGTTAGGCCAGACAATCATTCCTTAAAAGCTGTCTATTAGAAGAGGTTAAATCTAACTTTTTAATGCCTACAGTTACATGCAGTGAACCCCACTCAGTGTGTCCATCTTCTTCCTAGGTGAATAGGGATATTTGAGCATCTAGTTGCAATTCACTCAAACAGGAGAAGGTTTCTACTGCACAGTTCCACCTGCAGACATAACTGCAAATAAAGAGTTTTGCCTGACACAACTCAAGCTTTACAGAAAGTTTCTAAAACTATTGGAAAACTGATCTACTACTACTACATGGGAAACATAAGAGGTGAATTGTAGTGAAATACAACATATTTAGTAATAATTCTGTGATAGCTGGTTCCCCTCCACCCTCACCCCCTCATCATCCCTGAATTCTCTATTTAAAGGCATAATGGGATTATCTGTCAGACATGGCATGGGACTCTCTAAATAAATTGACTCTATGATGTAGAAAGTTTTGATCAAACTATGAGGTGCATAGAAGGAAGAAAAAGATGATTAATATTTCTAATTCAGCTTAGTTCAAAATTCACATATATATATATTTATATAATATATGCTCTAAACTAAAAAGATCTTGGGAATTCCCACTATTCATATTACTGAAAACATTTCTGACAAGTGATATTTAAACTAACAGTATCCCTTTAATTTCCTTATAGAGAAAACTTGTTGAAATAAAACAGGCACCAGGATTTGCTCCAGCAAGACTGAGATTCTTGTAAGACACCGCATTTTCACCATTTGGATAAACAGCATATCAATACAGTGATGTAATTCCACAATAACACCTTAAAAATAAAACATCCACTGCAACTGCATTCCTGAGAACATCAGGAGCTTCCTGAAAAAGGGAATCTTCAGTGTTATGCAAAACTGACTTTAATTCATCAGCGCTGGTTTTGTTTCCATGCCAGCCTGTGTCCATCTGCTGGATTTAGATTCTGCTGTAAGTTTCACTGCTCTCTCTGGGGGTTTTGAATCCATCATGTGTTCATGCATCTAGGAATAGTGAGCTTTATAAGTGGTGTATGTGACCATGAAGTTACGGCATCCTTATGAGGTCATTGAGGATATTAGTAGCTGTCTTTTCAGCTCCTGTTGGAGATCATACCTCCTGCCCAGCTTGTTTAAAGAGAATCGCATATTCTATTCACATAGCAAAAGAGAAGGTTCTCCCACAGTGAGAAAGCTCATCCTGAAGAGCAGATGAGTTAGGCACAGTGTATGGTCCATCTGTGCAGACAGTCGGTGCAGTTAAAACCTCCTCCAGGGAGAGGAAGGGTTGAAGGTGTTCTTGGCATGGTCATCCTGCAATGGATGTAGGCTCTATGGAGACATCAAAAGCAGGTCTCTCTCCCCATCTTAGGGAGGCAAAGAAACAGGAAAACCAGTCAAGAATTGGGACTGTTTTATTGAGCAGTTCTGCCTTAATTTCTTGGTCAAATAAGCCTTTGTTGGTGGAATTTCTGAGTCCACATACCCCCTGTGAATCAGTCCTTCTAAGGGGAATGAAGCGGGGGGTCAGGGCACTCAGAAGGGCTGTTTAGCCATCACAGGCAGCACACGGGAGCATCTGATAGGGGCCTCTGGTTTGAAATGTGAAGAGGAGTCATAGTAGAACCAGGAGAGGTCAGTTATGATTAGCTTGGGAACAAGTTAGCAAGATTAACCTTGGCTAATTTTAGCCATCTAAAAATGGTGTCAGTACCCTAAGGAAGGCCATCTTTAAGTAGAGGAGAGGAGGCATCTCCAGAGGGCAATCCAGACCACCCATGTTAGATACTGATGTTATTATGGAATGAACTGCAGTCTGGAATTATTTTCTCTTGGGCATCAACAGAGGCTGCCTAGACAGCTCATATGGAGAGGACGTTTGGCTCTTAAAGTTAGATGGCATTATACCATTCAGAATTAAGTGCTCCTCACCAGAGAATTGCTCTTGGGTGGCTCTTGTTCACATCTTGTCAAGATGAGCTTGGGTTGTCTTCCAAATCTAGTGTATCCAACTATGAAAATAGTGATGTTTTTTCTCCTAAATAGGCAATATGTTTTGCTAACCTATGATCCTTTTCCTTCCCATGTGACAGATGACATCTTTCATTTACAAGCTACTAATTGCAATTTTATGCTTCTCAGCTGTGACTGCAGCTGCAGGACTGTATTTAGTTCTGACTACCAAGCTCCATGTAAGACATAGACAAATTGGAGGTAAATAATAAGAAAAAACAAACATTAAAAGTGAATAAAGAAAACTTGCACAGTTTATCATAGGATGAATCCAACAGTCTGTACCTGCAGTGTAGAGTATATAGGACCCTAAGGAGGAATTATTTCACTTGGCACTAAAGAGTATAATGACAAGAGTTTAATGCAATGAGATTAGAAAAGACACATTCGGGCTACATGACTGTGTGAACTGGTTGTGAAATAGTATCCCAGGACTTTTTCACTCATCCCCCTCCACCTCAAGATATATAAACTGTGTGAGGCAAAACATTAGGAAGGGGAAACTATCCTGAATATCACGTAGCAGTTTAGGTAATCAAATAGATCTTTCCCAGCACTAATTGCGACAATCTACACTTCAAAGCGTAGAAGATAAGTAAAGCATTTGATGATATGTCTTGCAGAGACATGTCCCATAATGAATATTTATAGCAAGTCTGGATTTTTTATAACTTCTTTGGAACACAGGGTGCCTTTGAGTGCATTTGGAATTTAAAATAACTTTTTAATCCTCATTGAAAATATGAACTAAGACAAGCAGGGTATAGGTATCTGCCTGCATTTTTCAATAGCCTAAGATAGAAGGTCTGTCCTGTAAAACTCAATGGCAACATTCCATGGCCTCCTTGGGAGGAGACTTTCTGAGACAGGAATGGAGTGAGCGGTGTACCCAACACAAACATCCACATAGATACTCCCTGAATGGTCAGCTGCTCTCAGGAGAAGTAAAGGTCCTTACACTGCCCTCATCCTGGTTTATTAGTGGGAAGATCCCATATAACTACTGTTTGGAGTAGTGAACCTAGGCCATGAGGAAAGGCCCTGTCCAGAAGTACCTTAGGTGCTGCAAAACACTTGGGTATTTCACTTGATAAGCAAGTTACCCACACAAAGAGGCTTTTCTAGCTGGAAGAAAGCACTGTGATCCAGCCTGACATCTTGCACTACCCATGGAGCTTTCTGCCCCTGGTCACTAAAAAGACATTTTAAAGAACAGTCAGCCTTGAGCTAAAAATTACCACAGTGTAGGTATATATTACAGCTTTTCATTCATCATTGTCTAGTTATTTCTATTTATACTTCATCTGTTTAGCAAGATATCTTATGGTCAAAGGTTGTAAAAGTCCAAGTGTACTGTATCAGTATATTTGCTATATTACATAGTGTATATATATATCAATACTGTTATTCTAAAACTTGCACTTTCATCAAAAGCAGTATTATTCTCTGACAAAATCAGCTTCCAATAAATCTTCATCACTTTGATCCTTCATGAAATATATTGCCAATCTGATTATGTGATCTTATATTGGAATCAAGTAGAAAAGCCCACATTTGTCTGGGTTAATTCCATATATCTTATTCAAATACTTCAATCATCTTCACTTTCTTTCAGAGATTTACAGTTTTCCTACTGTTTTAGGACTAATTGAAAATTGACAGTAATGGTCAGGAGATCTTGAAAAGTATCTAGAAACTCCTGATTTTAAAATGTCTGATTTTCAGAATGGCTGTAAGCAATGATACTTAACTCTTGGAACTATACCTTTGTTAACTGGCAAGGCAAATATATTTTTTCTATGTTAATTTTTGGTCTAGAAAACTGTTGTAAGTAATTTTTAGACAGTCTCACTGTCGCTGTGGGAAATTCAGAACAGGTAATTCAGCCTAAGTCACTTTTTCTATATAGTGCAGAGACACTTTTTAAGTAGATATTTATCCCATGGTTCAAAAACATTTGAGATCAATTGTTTCCCTTACCAGTGACAGAAAGAGTCAATGCCATTTTTGACATACAATTTCTGCTATTTTGAGATCACTATTTGCTGGTTTAGTTACAGCAAGTGATTTAAACTGTCTGGTCAAGGAAATCCCTCCACTAAATTTGATAATATCAGTTAGGTCAAACTGATGTTTATTAATGACCAGGCAAATTCTTTTTGCTTATTTTCCAGACTGAATATTAGCTTAAGGAAAATTAGATATGTTCTTCCTTGCAACTCTCTCGGTTGCTTTGCTGATTCCTCTCATGATGTTTTCAATTTGAGCTAATGAGTGAGCTTTTGCTCTACATTTTCACTCTGCTTTTTTTCCCTCAGTTTAATGCCATAGCCTGATCCTGGAGAAATCTATATGCCTTTCTCTTAAGTTGGAGCCCATATAACTGCACATTTCCCTAGGAAAAGAAGGCCAATATTTCTCAAAGGTTTAACTTCAGTTATTTACCTTGCTCTTACGTACATTTTGCCTAGCACTTTACCAGTTCTTCCAGATCACTTGAACACTCTTCTTCGTGGCTCCCTGCTGAGATCTCTGCTCTCAGTAGTACATGGGATGACTTGTCCTTGGTATTCATTTAGACCATCAGTAGTCATTAAATCTTTTTGGAGAACCATAGAGTATTTCGGGTTGCCACTGGAAGTCTGCTAGTTCAACCTCCTGCTCCAAGCAAGACCAAGTCCAAAGCTGAGCCTGAGATTCCCCTTTTGAGTCCAGTAAAGCCCCTCTCTTGCAGAGCATCCAACAAGGATCATCTGCTGCCTTTGAACAGATTATGACTTCTTTACAGGAAGATCTACAGCCAGTACATGTACAGTTGTGACTTCCACAGTGATCTTCCCCTTATCTTCTGTTTTTTTCTAAACATCTTGTGCATATATCGCTGAAGAAAATAATTAATGGCAAGTTTCGTGCAACCTTGATTCTGCTCTCAAGGACAGGTGAAAAGCAATCAGAAAAACAAAAAGATTCACAGGATGGTTTGGGTGGGAAGGGACCCTAAAGATCATCTAGTTCCAATCCTCTGCCATGAGTGGGGACACCTTCCCCTAGACCAATTTGCTCAGGACCCCATCCAAGCTGGCCTTGAACACTACCAGGGATGAGGCAGCCACAACTTCTTTGGGCGACCTGTTCCAGTGCCTCACCACCTTCACAGTAAAGAATTTCTACCTAATATCTAATCTAAACCTACTTGCTTTCAGTTTTAGTCCATTCCCCCTTGTCCTATCACTACACACCCTTGTAAATAGTCCCTCTCCAGCTTTCTTGCAGGCCCCTCTTAGGTACTGAAAGGCCACAACAAGGTCACCCCAGAGCCTTCTCTTCTCCAGGCTAAACAACCCCAACTCTCTTTGCCTTTCCTCATAGGAGAGGTGTTCCTTCCCCCTAATCATCCTTGTGGCTCTCCAACAGATTCATGTCTTCCGTGTGCTGGGGTCCCCAGACCTGGATACAGCACTCTGGGTGGGGTCCCACAAGGGCAGAGTAGATGGACAGAATCACCTGCCTTAACCTGCAGCCCAGGATATAAATGGCTTTCCAGGAAGCAAGGGCACATTGCCAGCTCGTGTCCAGCCTGACATGAAAACAAGCAACCTTTTTTTCTCATTTTCTTCAAACATCTAAAAATTATTTTCCTGCAATTCTTCATATGTTGTTTACCATATTTTATTTATTTATTTGCAGTGTCAAAGCTGACTTGAAATATCTGTGGCATACAGCTGGCTTATTTCCTGAGAAAATACCCAAGTTCTTTACTCGCACTGAAGAGATGGGTTGGATAAAGTGAAATAAGGTGAAATATAAGAATACAGGAGATTGACTTAGATAATATTGTGCATCTTTTGCTGTATTAATCTGAAACTATAAAGGGTGTGGATTGTAATAAGCATGATGTCCTGATACAAAGATGCAACCTGTATGCATGCCTCAAAATACACTAACTTTACTGATTTGGAGACATGCCATTAACATATTTGAAAGTAAATACTTCAGAAGCACTTGTTAAATATTTCCTGCATTGCCAGCATGAAGGAATAAGGATACAATTCTCCATTGTACTGCAACAGTCATGATTATAAATGGAAAGGCAGTTTTAAAATAACAAATTCTCTATTATGTTTCATTAAAAGCCAGATGTTTGCTACCAGCAATGAACACAGAAGGGTCTGTCACAGCAACACTCCAAGTTATACTTTGCCTAAATGAACACTGCTTATAGTATTGGTAGTATGTACTGGTAGCTGATGACCTGTTCCATTATATGACTTTCAAACAAACTCTCTTTTACCTTTGCTGTAAAGCTAAGTACATTTTTTTTCCAAAGTTCTTAGTAAATAATTACCAAATCTCCGTTTACAAAAACAGAATGGAGCAGAAATTCCTAACTGAGCCTGTGTGGCTGGACGAGCAATTCAAATGTTAAATATTTGATTGGAGAAAAGCCAAATTTTGAATGTCATGGAGAGTGGCCAATGCCAAGCATCCAATTCTTCTACAGGACCCGAACGCTGGAGTAGGAGCTAATTGTTTACCCAGCCTGTCTGCCCGGGCAAACAAGCTCCTCGTAGCTCATTGCTGTGAGTCTGCTCGGATCCCCATTCCTCAGCCTTTATGTACTTATTAGGCTTACAATAAAGGACAGCACCGAAGCAAGTGCAGACTTTAACAAAGAGAGGGAAATGCCAGGCCTGGCAAGTGTGTCGTGAATGCTCTTGTTCTGAATGTGAATACGGAGGTTCTGTTGTGAGGGTTGGCGAGTAGCAGGAGGGTGAGATGAAGTTGAATCCCCTGTACTGAACTTGTCAGGGAAAGCTGACAGCTGACTGAGCCCTGGGTAGGACTTGACAACCTGATCCTGCAGGCAAGGTTCTCACTGAAATAAATGGGGGCTCTGTCTGATTAAAAACAGTATGGTATTGTAATGCTACATATTATTTGCATTTCTCTGGAATCCGCAAGTCCCAGCTCCATTTGGAACAGCATTGTGCTATACATTATAAAAATAAAACCTACTTTCTCACCCTATTTTGCATTCAAGAGACAAAAAACTAGCCTGCCTAAGTTTGCACACTGTGTTACTGGCACAACCTGGAATAAAGCCAGCATCCCAGAACCCCCTTCCAGTAGGTAATATTACTCTAATTTACTTGGGTTTCTCAGCTACATCCCTAACCTTATTCTGAATTTCAGATTCTTTCATATTCAGTATTCCTCTTAGTAGTTTCAGGAGACTGACAGAGATTCCATAAAATAACTCCATGTGTCATTCAGTGAAGGACAGAACTTCTAATTTGTCTCTAATATGCTTGAGGAGATAACAATAAATTTGTGGAACTGATTTTCTTTCTTCTGGGAATTGTTTGAGGAACAGAAGGCAAAAGAAATGTGGAGCTGGAAAACAGCAGCTTTTGAGGTTAAACTGTTTCTATTTTAGAAGTTATCTGAGGAGCTGTTTGTTTCCTCATGGTGGTTAATTAATGTCATAGTTTGACAGAGATCATGGAGTGTGGGAATTAGAGACTCCCAGTTTAGGAAACAGCTTCTGAGATTTCCCGTGGGGATCAGTGATGTGCTGCAGCATCAGACCTCTTATGCACCGGTACCCTGCTCCTTTAGCTTGTGACAGTGTCCATGCAGAGGCAAGCAGACCCTTGGGTCTTCCTTGCTCACTCATTCTCTGGCCTTTCTGCTGAGACAACTGATAAATATGTCAAAAAGTGCTGCTGTTGGAAGATCAATTTGGATTAGAACCCTGTGTCTCCAAACTTCCAGCTGGCAGTAACTCTGGTTGCTGCTGCCTTGGTCCTGATTTGAATGCCTGACAAAAGGGGAACTCTCCATGTGCCACTGTCTGGCTCAGACACAATGCTCCTCTGGCTCTTTTCTAACCCCCTGAGGAAGATTTCAAAGTGGGTTTGTCTGTGGATGGAGATGAACTCATAGATGAGACAGGGCCCAGGGGAGGCCCTTAAGCTCCCCAGAGGCAGAGGACATCCTGGGGAATTCGTGAACACTGATACACTGCCTGGGAAGCAAATGGCATGAACTGTAGGTCTGTGCAGCTGCTGAGCTACACCACTGCTGCAGTTACAGAGGTGTGGTGGGATGTTTGCGTGGCTGAGGGTCCATAGATGCTCTCAGCTGGAGCTATAATCCATGCATACTGTCTCAGGAAATACAGAGATGGGAAGAAGGCTGTGCTCAGTGTCAAGGAGAGCTCTAATGTGCAGGGTAACTAGATATCTCCAGAGGTCCTTTACAACGTAGACTTCTCTACAATTCTCCATGATGCATTTCCCTTGGAGGATTATTCTTCAGTGTCACAAATCTCTCATCAGGGTCCAGCCTCTATTGTCCATTTTCCCTTGTTTATTTCTCCTACATTCTGGTAGAATGATCCCTTGCTGAAATTAGTGATAAAATTGGGATTATGAAGAGCAGTTCCAAGAAGATAAATTCCTGACACCTTCTGCTGAAAAATCACTTGTGTCTAGGAATATCAATCAGTATTTATTTCTCATTTTGGTATTCTCACATTCAGTTCCCGTTTGCAAGCATTGCATGTCTGGAGGAAAACAGGGCAACTTAGGAAACTGTGATTGGTTAAATGCTGAGTAGAAGGACAGGTTTTGTTGACTGGAAGTAGAAACTTTAAGGACTTTGAAATATTAGAAGCCCAAAAGTCTTTTAAGATGCAGTCCCAACAAGAATTTACATTGAAAGCTGCTTTGCAAGCCATTATTTTAAGGGATACTGCAATCAGAGCCATAGCACAAAGAAATGCCTAATGATATTTTGAAAGCTTATATTTAAGCTTTTCCTTAAAGTCTTTCAGAAACTACCTTGACCAATCACTTTGCATATTCAATTATATTAATTTACAGCAAATGAAAACTTATGTCCAGGAATAGAAAGTAATTGTTTTATTGGACTGTGATCTCAATGCAATGGATAGGAAGTACACAGTTCCATGCCTAACAGCTTTGGGTAGTTCCTACAGCCTCCTTGTTATTTGGATGCCAGGCTTGCTAGACTGTCACAGTCTAGCTTGTGGGAGAGTTAGAACACTGGAGTGGGAGATATTTGCAACCTTAATTCTGCATTTATGTTTTCCAGTAATTTCTAAGGAAGAGATCCTTTAGGACTTAACTGGGAATGACTGCAAAGTCTTTTTCACTTAGTGATTACTCTGTGGTCAGAAGATAATTTTTCCAGAGAGATATTTCCAAGAAGCTGAATACATTCAAGTTCAAATGCTCTATGGAGTTACAGAATTGGACATTGCTCCTTTCTGTCAGCAGAAGAAAGGGAATTGTGCTGATTTTTTTTTTCTTCTGTCTCTGATTTTCCCACTGTGAAATGCAGATCTTTGTATAGAGAAAAGAAGCCACACAAATTAGGAAGGATGCACAACTGTGAAGGTCAATAAAACTACACGATCTCAGTTATGGGGACAAAAACTGGAATATTTTATTGAACATTCAACCACAATTTAAAGGACTTGGGGCTAGGATATGTTAATAAGGAGGATGGATTATGGTAACATATGTTAACTAGAGGATTATACAAGTTTTGGCCAGGTTGCACAATTAGTTAATATTTTCTATAACAAGGATTTACATGGGGGAAGAAAACAAAGGGTTTCAACATGAATTGATAACATTCATCTTAAAATCCATCTCTATCCTGGAGCCGGAAGCAGCTAATCAGCATGGTTGAACATCAACAGGCCTTGTTGTTCTTAGTGATGGGATTTTCTCCAGCTCTAAATTTCTAGAATCCCACACACAACAGTGCCATAAGAGAATTTGGGCCACGTTACTTGCAGCTAAGAGATGCAATATGGTAGGATCCATAGGGATCTGGTGCAGTGCAGGGAGCAGCTGGCAGGCAAAGAAAAGTTACTGGGATACAGCAATCAAATCAAAATCACGTGTGAACTTGAATGTCTCAAGGACAAGGAGCCAGTGGCCAGGCAGGGGTTCGTGCCAACTATTCTAAAATGTCAGCATTTCTTTTGCTCCGTAGCTCAGGGATACATTATCTTTTCTGGGTCAGGCAGCCTGAAAATATCCCTCTGGTGAAAACAGGTGATTCAAAACTTGGCATCTCAACTGGTCCCATGCCCTGCGTATGTGCCTCTGTGAACCTGCTGCAATACAAGGCTGGACTTACATACTTGGCTAATAGTAAGTGGGGAAACAGATACACAGCTTGGCTCATCCGGAGCTGAGGATGAGCTGTGGCCAGTGCTGATGAGGAGAGCAGCTGCCTCCACAGTGACCCCTAGGTAAATCCTCACTGCAAAAGGATAGCTCACTCCTCCATCGAAGACATTAATCCTGATGTCTCCTTAAAGCTAAAGACTTCCTTACTGGAAGTAGTTTTGCATTGTCCCTGGAAATGTGTCACTGTGGAAAGATTTCATCCACATATTCGTTGGATTGTACCAAGCATACATACACATACACATACATATATGCATACATATACATACACATACACATATACATATTTATAGACATATATATATTTATATACATATGTGTGTGTGTGTGTGTGTGTGTGTGTGTGTGTGTGTGCATGTGTAAGTTAGCTGCATATCTCACTAGCTGTGCTGACACTGTACAAGAGCAAATCAAAGGTTTTTTTGACTTAGTATCTGGATTTCACCAGGAAAAGAGCCGTGTATTTGTTTCATCTTTGTATACCTACTGATATTGCAACTATAATAAAGCATCTAGGACTGCCTGAAAGTATTCTGACAGCATTTTTTCCTGTTTCATCTACATTGAAAACTTACTCTATAGCAGTGCTGACTTTGATGATATTTTGAGTTGACTTCTTTGACTAATTTTTTATTTCACAACAACTTGTTGTCTACAAACATATTTTGTTCTATGTTATATTAATATTCCCAAAAGCTAAAGTCACAATGGCATTCTTTGTTCTTACCATAATAGAAGTGGCACTAAAATGTTGGCATTTCCTGTGGAATGGAAGCTTGAGGTTTCACATGGATCTAATCCCTTTGTTTTATTCCCTTTACTATTTTAATAAAGACTAAACATTAGAGGCAGGGACTCACACCTGTTTTGAAGAATCCAGTTGTATTGTCATAAAAGCAGGGAGATATGGTTGTTTCATAAAAGGATCTTAACCTCCATGAAAAATTTTGTTGCAAATCAGAAAATGTACTTCCAGCCAAAATCAGTCAATAGAGATTCTGTCTCTGTTTGCTGCTCAGATTAATTTGAACTTCACATGTCATGAGGAGGAAAATGGAATACATTATCATTGATGAGCGAGGCTGGCAAGCTGGCTCAGTAAGCTGGATGGAGCCAGGAATGATGTGCACAACTCCACTTACCACCCCTTTAGCTTCACTGAATGAACTTCCTCCTCATTTTCTGGGGCGCTCTGTTGAAGGAATTATTCTGACCAGTCTTCTTATTTATAGCCACAACAAAGGCAAAGTTCCTGAGTTTTTTTCATCCAATAAAATACAAAACACAGTGAGGAACCCAAAACTACAGCACCTTCTAGTAGATAATAATTTGCGCAGTCTTTGCCAGTCTGGAGATGGGAAGAAAAAGCTTTCCCATGCCAAGTAAAGATGACAGGGGTCAGTAGTTTAGTTTGCATCACATATCTTTTCCACAGTCACAAGAAAAAACACTGCTGTAGATTTCCCCCCTCCTACTCTCTGGACTTTCTAATGTGAGAAATATCTTCCCATGGAAAGCAGTGGTTATACAGTCACATGGGATCCTGCCTTACTCATACTGTTGGTATCCATTTTATGAAACAGGCCAGAGTTGCCAAAGTTACCCTCAGGCTGAGATCTCTCCTGTAAGCAGCAGCAGAAGTCAGGAGGCAGTAGACAGGCTCCAAAAGACCCTCACTGTCATCACAGAGAGTGACTTTTATTTGATGAAACAGCAGGCAAAAATCCCATTGCACATTAGGGCCCACGTACTGCCAGAAGAGCAGGAGATATAAATCTGAAGACCAAACCACCCATGCTCCCTGAAGACACAGAAACCTTTTTTAAGACAAAGCTGTTCAGTTCTGAGTCTCAGACAAATTCCAATCTAAGTACAATGTACTTATCTGCAGTGCTTTGACAGTAGCAGTAGGACACTTTCACTGTTCAACCTTGGTGGCAATACCAGTGCTGTTTGAGCATCTGCTCTGCTGAGCACCAACCTAGATGAGAATATTTCAGTGCTAAGCACAGCATGCTTTAAATATTGTTTATAAAATGCTTTGAGAATGTCACACAATTAATTGCAAGCTTATTGAAAGGAAATACCCACCCAGAACCTGAAATGTGAGGAAGAGAACTTGGTGAAGCCAGATAGCCCCAGCCCCAGATAGCTCATCATGCCATGAGCAGGTTGCTCACTTCTCTGGAGAATGCCAAGAGGGGAAGCACAGATCTGGGTCCTTTGATTGTCCACCAGTTCATCTGAACAAGGTAGAAATTAGATACTTGCACTTGTGTTTGTGCACAAGAAGGTGATCATCAGCCTCAGTTACCTGTGGCTTAAACAGCTTGATGTGCTATATGTGCAGTGTCAGAGACTGTGCCGTGGATGTGAAGGGGCAGGTAGGACATGCTGTACAGAGAGAGTAGAAGGGTCTAGAGAGTTCACTCAGGTGCTAGAAAGACTGTCCTTCTACAAAGGAAGAGCTGTTTGCTAGAGCTTTAGAAGGAGATAGAAAAGCGAGAAAATAACCTGAGATTGATGTGTGGAGATCCTCTTCTTGCTTCTAGGCTGCTTTGCCTCTCCCTTACTAAACATGACAGCATTTTCTTCAAAATATGTCCCATTTGAGACATGGCAGGAGAGGGAGTAGAAGCAACATGAGTTGATGGCACCATCAACTGCAGGAGCAAAGGCAGGGAACCTGGAAGTATCAGGCTATCATCATTAGATGTCACTTACTCCAAACCAAGGGTTGTTTGTTGATGGGTGTGCTGGACATAATGATGAAATAAGTCAAACTTTCTCTAAAAACCTTTTCCTGACCAAAAAAAAAAATCTGGATGAAATGAGGACTACAGCCATTTGGAGAGGCCTTATCTCTTATTTCCACTGTTCTGACATCGCTCTCGAACCTTGACAAGATGGCTTTTAACTCTGCAATATATTAATCTTCTGCAGAGGCTGGTACAGATAAAGGTAGAAGTAGCATCAGAAAAGTAAAGCTGTAGGTCTACACTGTTCAAGGTATTAAACATTTAGAAGCCCTTCTTTGAGATTGAGGGAGGTGATTGCTCCACTCTATTATGTGCTCGTGCAGCCTCACCTTCAGCCCTGTGTGCATTTTTGGACAACTCAGTACAGGAAGGAGATGAAGCTATTGGAGAGCATCCAAAGGAGGGCTACAAAGATGGTGAACATCTAGAGGGGAAGCTATTTGAGGAGAGGCTGAGGTCACTTGGCTTGTTTAGCCTGGAGAAGAGGAGACTGAGGGAAGACCGCACTGTGGTCTACAGCTTCTTCACAAGGGTAAGTGGAAAGGCAGGCCACTTACTCTTCACTCCTGTGATCCCTGCCAAGGCTTGAGGAAACAGCATGAAGTGTGTCAGGGGAGGTTTAGGTTGGATATTAGGAAAAGATTTTTCACCCAGAGGTTGATTGGATACTGGAACAGGCTCCCCAGAGAAGTGGTCACAGCACCAAGCCTGACAGAGTTCAAGAAGTGCTTGTACAGTGCTCTCAGGCACATGGTGTGACTCTAGGTGAGTGTCCTGTGCAGCGCCAGGAGGACTCAATGTGGGTCACTTCCCACTTATATTCTATGATCTTGAAGGCAACTCAGGGCAGTGGGAGCCACAACAGCTCTATCACCATGTTCCTTGTAAAGTCTGCACAAAGTAGGACAACGTGGAAAGTTAAGATACTTTTCATGGGGATAACTGTCCTGATACACCTAATATCTGATTTTTGCTCTCATTTTTATTGTTATTGGTATCTAATAGCCAAACCATGACTGATGAGTTGTATAGAGGTATATGACAACAGTAAGAGACATTTTCCTTCCTCATAGAGCCTCTAGATTCACCACCAAGTGCCCAGCCCTAAAACACTTTCCATGGAGACTCATGGATATAACGTGAAATAAACCAGTTCCAGGCTTCACTCAAGGCCCCCACTGTGGGTCACTCTGACTCACAGGAGCCCACAGTATTGCCTACAATACCATAGTTGGGCTTTTTTATTGTTTTCCACTGCATTAAGGCCACAGTAATAACAGAGTGTCATGAGACCAGCACCAGATAGAAGAAATTCTGCCAAGTGAAGCTGTACTCATGTACAGTGTGAAAGCAGCAAGGAAAGGAACTGTCCAGAGACTAAAGCACTTCCATGTTAAACTTATGATTTAATACTTGCTTAAGTCAAACATTAATATGGGTAAAGCAATTTTCAAAATAGAGCCAGTGCAGAGTTGATCCAAAAGTCAACAGGACAAAAGAATCTGGAGCAAATATCTGAGCCAAACCACTGAAGCTGATAATGTCTGGCAAGAAAATTCACCTCAGAGAAGAGCTTGAGGACAAAACAACTCCATTAAAAAGCACAAATCAGGCCTTGCCCTTTGCTGACTGTCTCTTTGCCTTTATTCTGACCAGATGTACAAGACTCATGCTCTTAGGGGCCTGGGATATATTTTCTAAGAAGGCTCTGGAGGATCAGGATCGCTTCTGCACTGGGGGATTCAGATTCCAGGCAGAGCTGCAGCTGATCCTGCCAACTTGGAGGCACAAGGACAGAAACCTCTAAGTGACTCTAGCCCAAATGGTATGTACTGACACAGATCTAGTCTTGAGCTTGTCAGTTATTAATTGCAACAGCAAACAGAACTTCATTAAAACAAAGGAAGAGACTTCCTTGGCTGGAAGGTTTGGAAGTGCAGGAATTGAGACCCAGGGGCTACACTTCCAGCTTCATCTCTGTCTCGCTACATGGGGGAAGGGAGGGAAAGGAAAACCAATGCTTTCATCTATCTGTACCTCAGTCTACATGTTCATTGAGCAGGGACACTACTACTCAGAGTCCTCCTGAGAATGTTATGAAAGTTAATTACAATTTATAAAGCCTTCTGTGACCCTGGCTGCACGCGAATATCTAATTCTTATTCCCAAACCATCCATATTAGCTTTCAAAGTCCTACATGTTATTATGCAGTGATTGGAGAACCAGGATATGAGGTTTAAAACAAATATCAATCATTTAATTAATTTATCATCCAACAGAGTACAAGGGAAAATACACTCCTGGTTTAATCCCATACATCTTGGCTACCCTTACTCACCAAAATTCCTCTGCCCTGACTGTACACCTGCAGCTGAAGCAGCTGCTGAGGAAGATAACACCTAAGTCTACCAGTGCAGAGAGACAGATAGACACCTTCAGGAGTGATTCAGATCCTGGCTAGGCTGACTCAGACTCTGAAAGTGTCTTTTATCTTTCCAGATCTTAAACTTCGTCTGTATCAGGAAGTTAAATGTGTCCAATCTGTAGCCCCGAGGCCAGATGGTACCATGCAACTGCCACCCAGGCAAGTGAATCTTCCTGCTCTTCTAATCAAGGTGTCTTTGTGGGGACCACCAGCTGGGAGCTGGTGGGCCTCCAGGTCATGACAAGGGACTGTTTGAACATGGCTGGTGCCCTCCACTACATCAGTGTCAAGGGCCCTTCTAACAGTACAGCAGCAGTTCAAGTCCTGTGCCCTGCAACATTCTTTGGCTTGTGTAACTTATTAGTGGAGGTGTACACTTAGATGTATGTGACAAGATTCTGAAGTTAGCTGAGATGTGCTAGGCCAGCACAGCTATGTGAGGGACAGGGATAACTCTTTCCATCCTGTAGGCTGTGATGATTCTAGTCAGAGAAGAGGAACAGCCCAACACCTAAGTTGTCAGAGTTAAGTCTGTATAAGCTAAATACTTCAAAGGGACTCAAGAGAACCTCATTTTGGTGCTCAGTGCCTTTTGAAAGCGAATGTTTATTTATAGATTTAAGCTCAGTCATTAAGCCCATGCTGTGGTCACAGCCTTGTACTTGGGATCTTCCAGACCCAAGCAAGTCTGGCTTGTTCATGTTCTCAGCTGTTACCAGTTCCCTGGGTCAGGGATTCTCATCATTCTCTTCTGACAAGTGTGGCCTCTTGACTAGTTGCTGACTGTTGTTTCCACCCTCCTCTTCCTGATCATGATATCTGTAGGTCTGTTCACTACAAGCCTTCTCCCTTATCACCCATATGCCAGCATCTTTCCATTTACAGTGCTTCTCACTAAAGCAACTCCCAGCCTCTGCAGACAGCTTGGAAGTGCTACATGTACCCAAAACACAGGTTAAAAGGAATCTGGGTACCTGGGACTTGTCCATAGCATGACTGTGAGTCAAATCTGGGATGCAAGTCCCGGATGCCCGAGCCACAGCCTCCAGCCTGAACCAAGAGACTACAGTAATTCACAACTATAATCTGAGCTCGTTTGATCCCACTGCTATAACCACCCCCTAATGAGTACCAGATACATCAGTCTCCACAAGGAGACAGGGAAAAGGAGGGAGGATTTCCCCTCTAATGCCACAGAAAGAAGAGCAGTTCCTGGAATATTTACCAAGCCACTGAACCGAAACTTTGTTTTTGTATTCCAGAGGACAGTTTTTCAGAGCTTTTCAGCTCCTCTTTTTAGTTGATAGCTATTTTACAGCCCAGATCCTCCAGTCTTTCACCAGAAACCCCCAACACAAAGACAACAGCCACATCTGATGTACCATCATCCAAAAAGCTGCTAGTGGCAGATTGTATGAAGTAAGAGGTATGGGAGTACTCACATCTCTAATGAAACTGTGCTTAATCCTCAGCACTTAAAATACTCCTTTTAATTTGTCTTAAAAGATTAACAAAATTAACTAAAAATTTACAGGCCAATTAAGAAAAACCTGTAGATTTGTCTCTTGAAGTGCTTTGATTTGATTTGAATGTAACTACTTGGATTGCATGGATAATAAAAGGCACATGCCCCAGAGTGGCAGCTTTTATTCCTTTAGGGCAATCAACATCCCCTCAATGCAAAGGATTAAATCAAAATTAAATTAAGAGGCATACTACAGAGAAGGCTGGCTGTGTACTTTTCAGTCTGGACAAAGCAACCCTTCTCCTCACTGATAAAAATTCACACTAGTGCAGAGACCCAGCACAAAGCCTAGACACCACTTAACATCCTGCTGAGGGCTTAAGTGTTGACTACATTTTGTGCCAAGGCTCATAAGTTATGGACAGAATATCACCCACAAGAAAGAACAGGGACAAACTGCATTTAAATTTTTCCCAGTTCTGAGTCTGATTCTGTATTTCCACAGCCCCTTTTTGGTGGGAATTTGGAGTTGCATGAGATATAGGATGTGGCTTCACATTTCACGTAATACCTGAAACCTACTTTTGTAATGAAAGAGAAATAGAGATATGTTATCCATGATCATATTTTTTTGATGTAAATGGACACTGTACATAAAATATCTGCAGACCAACTACCAACAATCAAAGGCAGTGCCACTCATCTGGAGGAAACACTGGGACATGAGTAATTTTGGCTCGGGGTCTCTCCCATAGGGACTACACAATCCTTGTTTTCATTCCCACAGTAAGAGGCATTGTGCCTGTACCATGGCCATGCAAACTGACCTATGCATGCGGTCTCCTGGGATCCTGCTACAGACGCGACCGGGACTTTGGCTGAGTTGCCAAGGCTGGTTCTTCACTCAGGCATGACTATTTTTTTCATATAATGGCTATGTTTGTGTTGCAGATTCTGCCCTTGGGAAAGAGGGTGCAGATGATCACGGCTAATCTGAACATCCCATAATCTATTGGTATTTCCAGCCAGGGAAATCATGTGGGTTGGCTGCTATAAGAATGAGTGGCTGGGTCTGGCCATGGTGCCATTTCTACATAGTTGCTTCAGCCCTTTCTTCTACAGCTGCTGCTTCTCATGGATTTTCACAAAAGGAAGCTTAAGTGGAAATTAAAACTCCCCAACTCATTACACCTCAGGCAGGTTTGGAAAAAGATACCAAGTTGAATCCTGGAAGTAAGAGAAGGGACACAGGAGGCAAGCCATGGTATGTGTGCATGGGAGAGACTAAATGTCTCTGTTCTGTTAAGTTTAAATAAGTAAACATGAGTAAAAGCTTAAGCTGAGAATCAGTTGAAGGATTCAGTGCAAAGATCATGACAGACACAGCTTAGAGGTATTCTTCTTACAAGTATAAAGATATCAGACAGTAAAACTGCCTTAAAAACTAAATTCACATTTGTTTCAATGTACCATCCCAGGTGTGACGCAGAACAGCTTCACTAAGTAGCTTTGTGGCCAGTACACTCAGGCCAGCTGGTCTTAATGCAGCACTGGGCAGAAGCCAGCAGCTGTCAGCTTCCAACTCTAGGCCCTTCCCTGTTTAAATCAGGGAATGAGCCAATGAAATCAAAGATCCTGAGAGGTATTTCATAGTTTCTTCATAGATGTTACCAAAAGTGTAACATTGCACAGCAGTTAGCATCAGACCGGCTACAGAATGTTCAGCATCCTCTTTTCAAAAACCTGCAGCACCAGATGTTACAAGGGAGGATATCAGAAACTCTATGTAATCCTATCCCAGAGGAATTTAGGACTTTATCAGTTCCAAAATACCTATTTTGAGTTTTTTTTGCTTTTGAAATATTTTTCCTTTTCCTCTGGATACTCTCACTGGCCATATAAATGCACTGACTCTTTCAAGAATCCTGCTAAACTCTTCATATTAATGGCTGTGTCTAGACCAGTAAAATAAACAGGGCCATTACACGAGTTCTAACACTGCTCCACACTTGTCTATGTTGTTTCATGGTCCCTTGACATGGATTAGGATCAGCTAGCAGACAATACCTGTTAGCACAGTGTAGAGAACAGCACATTCTTGGGACCATTCCCAATAAGTAGGTTGGGTGTGGCCACCCTGTTTTTAGGGGAAAAAGAGTTTAGTCATGTGCATATGAATCATAACATGTCCTTTGGCTTCATGCCAGGCAACAGTCACTGGTCTGTTGTGTTTAGTAGTCCAGCTTCAGACAGAAAGATTTTTTAATAACAAGCTCCATGGACCAGTTAAGCAAATTGTGAAAAGCATCACTGTGTAGCTTTTGAAGAAAGCACATAATATGGAGATAGTAGTCTGATCCCCTTCAGGGGAAGAAAACAACATTTCCTCCAAAGACTTGGTACTGTGTCAAAGCACACACTATGCAATAACGTTTTTCAAAGCTTATCAGCAACCTAAGATTAAAAATGCACAAAGAAGGCTTAGCACTGTCCCTCCCAAATACCTTTCATCCCTGTGGGCATGTTCAAGGCTTGTTCAAGACATATTGACTTGAACCTGATCAGTTATCTTCAAGATACAAAAAACCTCCTAACTTGAGGTGCTTTTACATGAGTAATGTAATTGGAGGGTTTGGATGGCCTTGGCCAGCCAACCACCCTGAACACCCTGAACAGATCTTCAGATTGACAGCACACAGATATTTTCACAGAGGCAAGGAATGCCTCTTTGCTTGAGTGCCACTTGTAAAAGAATTTGGATGTTGGAAAGCATTGACTTGAGGACTCTAGTTCTTTCCACCAGTACTCTTTATTGCCTCTTGTTTCAGCTGTTGAAGGCCACTAAATCTGGAAATCTGTGGGTATGGACTGGGCAGAAGGATGCCTCAGGGTCAGTGATCAGTCAGTAAGAGGAAAAAAGGCAAACTAGCATCACTGTGGTTTGTAAAATCAAATATTGAGATAAAAACATCCACAGCTGAGTTTGGTAGAAAAGCAGTACCTAACACACAGGAAAAAAATCATAAATGTCTTAGAAACAACTCTGTTTCTAAGATATTTCTGTTTTGTTTTAATGTTATATGTTTGCCATATAAATGTCAGTTCTAGAAAAGGGATAAGTAGAAAAGATGCACATTGCATTTCAGAAAGCATGGGTGTTACCTTTTCCAATGAGCAATTCTGGTAATGTTAAATGATGTAGCGAGGTGAAGACCCTGGCAGAAAGCTAACAGAGCCACCAGTTCCTAGTGAACTCCAGCCTATGCAGACATCCCAAGTGTCCAGCTCCAACTGACTGAAGAGGGAGGGATCCTTGTTAGGAAAGAGTGGGAAATTCAGAAAAGCTTCTCTGTTCAGTTAGGAGTAAGCAAAAATTGGTTTTCTGGAGTGCAGACTTTAACGTCCAGGTTCATAATGGACTTTGACCACCAAAATAATTATATAGGTAAACAGGTCCATCGTGCCATTCTGCCACTGGCAGCCTTGGAAGCAAGTCAAGTGCTGCATAATGCTAAAGGAAAAGTCCTTATTAATGCTTAATAGGAAATATTTTGGTGTATGAGCAAAGCCTTATACAGCCTGTCACTATCTCGGAGTCTTTATTAAAGACAAAGCTCTGGTAGGCCCCTTAAATGGGCATTCCTCTCCTCTTCACAGGTCTCAGGGCATATCTGCTTCTTGGTCTAGTGCAAAAACTGGACAGGGCAAGACATCTGGGAAGTGTTTCACACAAGGTCCCTTACATAACACCTCAGCATCACTCAGCTGGGGCAGGAAAGAGGCTCCTGTTTAAACTCCTTGTCTGAATTCCAGGTGAACAGTGTTCTCACCTGGGGCTTCCTTCAATCACTCCAGCCTTTTGCATCTACTACCACTTTGTACAATTTATTTACTCAACGCTGGCTCAAACAATTCTGTCTGACCTTAACAACATTTTTTCACTGAAGAAGTAAGTGACCTGAAGACCAGTTTAATAACAACACAGAAAATGATACTTGGTGGTCACAAAAGGTAACAGCAGCTGGAGAGCAGGTCCCTGCTGGGAGAAAGGGGCTGGTCTTTGAATAGGAGCATCATGAGTGTCAAGGGACATCCTGAACCACAGGGCTGTGAACATTCCCCATTCAGTGTACTACCTTCTTCCTTTTCACAGCCTTCAAATGCTCCCTATTCAGAAAAGAGCAGTCTAGGTAAATAAGTTCTGCTACTAGGAGTATAAGGAATAGCTTCTTCAATGCTGAGCCACATCTATACTTAATCTTGACTCTAATCTCACTTTTTTCCTGTTTTGGGCTCATGTCTGTTGCTTCCTATTATGAAAAGCCAAGATGTTTCAAAGTATTTCAACACTGGTATGCATTTTATCATTATTCAGTAATTATGCTTTGGTGAGGGAAGGGTCACCTAGGTCTTTCATTCAGTAATTTCTTAATCACTCTGAGTTATATAGGTTGATACTTCAATCCACTCTGAACTCAGTTGGAAATGTCTGCATCATTACCACACTTGCACGTACTTTTCTAAGAACAGGAGGAAAATGTCCCCAAAGTCTCTGTCGACCTTTGTAACACAAATATGAAAATATTTGCAGTCAAGTTAAATAGTAGAAAATGCATCCAGAACAGTATTGAGTAACCCTGCTTGAGAAGAGGAATGTCTATAGAGTCAGTGGGAATTGATATTGATGTCTCGGAGGACTTGGGAATACCAAGGACAAGGCAAGCCCCCTCCCCCCAGAAAAGGTATCAAGTAAATATTTAACTGAAAACTGCAAGAACTTTCCCTTTTAAGTAAATTACTCTCCACATCTGAGTTCATCCCAAGGTGAAAAGGGCAGAAGGCAATTAAGTGGGCATCACCTGAATAATTCTAGAAACAAATAGTGTTGCTTATGGGGAAATCATTAACCAAGAGTGGAAAAAAAGCAGTTTGAAAAAGAATTGGAAAACCAGTGACACTATCTTATATAGAGATGAGAAGTGGAAGTTCCATCAACCACATTTGACTTGAAACAGACTGTTCCTTCTGGCATATCCCTCTGCCAGCACTTTCCACCAAAAGACAGAGGTAGGTAGAAAAGGCCCTAAGTGATGCATCGAAATACTGTTCCTCGGGAGATGACAGTGAATTTTGCCTCCTGAAATCAGTGCAATTCTAGCTTGCTTTGAAGCACATGCATCTATTTCCATCCATACATGCAATTCTGTTTGGTTTCTGTGCTGCATCCACATCCAAGCCCTGACACAGTGGATGCTCTGAGAAGAACAAATATGAAGCCAGACAGAAATGTCCATGCCTCACCTTGATCTAGCAACAGTCACAGGCAGGTGAACAATGTCTTGTGTTGCCCTCTGGAGAATCAGTACTTCATTTCATTAATCTATTAGAATGACTTCAGAAAAACATATGTGAAGTTTAATAACTGACCCTTGCAGAAGAGTTTGGTTCATATGATAGGTACGTAGTTCTTTCCAAAAGACTTACCAGTAGGATGGTAATAATTCAATGCTCAAAAATGTCAAAAAGTGAAAAGCTAAAAGCCGTGTCTCTGTGTAAAGCCTAAGTACCACTGAAATCAGGTGGGAGGTTATTGCTGCTTTTGATAAGAACTGCAGTTCACCTTCTAGAAATTTATTTCCTTTTAAAGTATCTCAGATAAAAAAACCACCAGAAAAATCTTAATTTCCCACTGCTAGTTTTAAAGTTTCACAAATGACACTTCTATAAGGATTTATTTCACTATAATAAAAAACTCTTCTACTTGACTCTAACATTAAACATTGTGCAAACTCATTTTGGCTGAAAGGCTGGTCATTTTTTGTGTTGGATCGTTCTTATGACAAATAACTGAAATATGCATCTGGAGCTCTTGGGCTTGTGGGACTTAAATCATTAAAATATTTTTATGGGGAAAAAATTATGAGTACAAGATGAAAATCTACACTTTTGCTCTGAAGGAAAGTTCATCCAAGGGTACAGTATTCAGGGCACACAAACCCACTATATTTAAGCATACATATGCCTCAGATGCACTATTTACATGTACATTTCCCACACACCTGCAAGTGTGTTCATGTGTGTGTGTAGTGTTTACATACACTCTATTGAATTTGTTTACTTTTGTAACCAACAGCATAGTTTGAACTGGAACCCACTGTTTTTTTAATATGTAAGGATCAAACTTCTTAAACGAGACAACAGAATGATAGAGCCTTTTTCACACCAGGAAATGCTGTGTAATTCAGGCATGAGAAGGATTAGTACTGGGCATCGTGCAGCTTTGGTTCTTCCCTAAACTGAGGAACAATGCAGCAATGATTTTTAAAATTACCTCTGAATCATAATCTGCATGAACAAATTTAAAAAAGGCCTAGTGACACTTAACTGCTTTCATGGCTCAGTAGGGTCCCCCCGACTTTTACTGGTCCCTTTCTAACAGAGTGGGTGAGTGACCTCACCACACAGCAGCAATGCTATTGACTGCTTGCTTGGGATGGAAGTTATCCACAAGGTTCATGAATGTTAGGAAATGTCTGATGCAATGCCTCAGTTGAACTCAAGTATCTGCCTGGAGCACTGAAAAAAGAAGGGAGGTTTCTAAATTACTCAGAGAACAGACCCTAAAGGGAAAGGTTAGCAGTCCCTGACTCCTCCTCCACTTAAGAGGCTTATGATTTACTTGGTGTGCTTTATAACACACAAGGGATGCCTTGTGATCTGGGCTTAGGTTAAACAAAAAGCCTGTAGCTATTGGTATGAAATTCAGTCCTTTCTCTTGTTCCCAGGGCAGTTTTTAATATTTATATTTCTTTTAAGCACAGGAAGGAAAAATTACTTGGGAAATTTTTCAGTGGGTCTCATAAGGAAAGTCCATGGAATGTATGGGGGAAAAACTGACTATGAGTGCCAAAACTGTGGAAGTTTATATGATTATCTCCATACAAGCATTGTGGTTACTGTGACTTTGCCATCTGTCCAATAGTATGCACCTCAGGTTTGTTTTAAGCCCATCTGAATAGCAATTACCATGCATTTGCTGAAACTACTCTCATAGTGCCTTGGAAGGGATCCATGTTTGTGTTAGGATCAGTTCACACATATTGACTTGCAAATATGGCAGGTGAGGTTATTTTATATTATTGTGTAGAGCTGATGGGCAGTAATTCATTAAGATGTAGTAAAGCAGCCATCTTGTTGCATTCTTAAACTCTCAGCTGGATGCTTGAAATGGCACCCTCGTGTTCCTTTCCAAACCCCAATGCCTTTTCAATGCCTCAGTTCTGTTCTACAGTGTGAAACCATGGACTTTAGCCTTTGTGTAAGGATGCCCAGATGATAGATCCCTTGGTAATACCATTATCTAAATCTCTCCTTCTCTCTCCCCAGTGTTACAATGAAGGTGCTTGATATATCACAATAGACTGGTCTTTGTCCACTTGCGTGCACTGGCTCTGTATCAGCACTTTCAATGCCCTACTCCATTTTTAGGTGTTTCTACTGGATTTATCAGGGCAATATATAGAAACTTATTTTCTGTACACTTACCTTTCTTTTTTCCCCTCTCTGTGTCTTCTTCTTGACATCTGTCACCATCCTCTTGTTGTTGTACCCTTTCTCAATAGATATCACAAGCATTTGTCTAGGAAATAGTCTCAGGCTCAGTGCATTGTTTCACTGCATATTCAAATAGTCATATTGGAGCCAGGAAACAGTAAGAAGGAGAAAAGCATAGAGAAAAGTAGAGGTAAGGAAAACAATCAGTGAGTTTCAATAGTTCCGCCAAATGCTGCACCAAGATATTTGTCTCTGTGCAAATCCTATCTTAGGGTTTAAAGCATGCCATGGACCTTGCACCTCAGAGGTAGGTTGCATATGAACCCAGGAAACCATCAGTTAAAACACAGTCTCAGTACCTGCTGGCCCCTTTATCCTGAATTCTCTTAGAACAGATATTGCCTTCAAGCTGTAGTTACTTAAAATGTCACTACATGAATGAACATGTAGCTCAGAGCTACCCCAGAGAAAGCAGACACTGACATACAGGAGAGTCACTGGTAGCTGTGGTATCATGGGACTCTGTGACTCAGAGTTCAGGTTCCATCCGGTAGGAGTTGGTGGCCTGGGCAAATGCACATAGCTTTACATCAAGACATTAATCATACGCCTCTTTCAAAATGAGTTCCAGTGTTTGGAATAAGGGGAGCAGTCACCACTGCAGTAAATTTTTTTTTCTCAATGAGAGCAAAAAGATCTTTTCTTAATTCTTACCTAATATAGGAAAATCTTCAAGGGAATAAATAAGGAAGTCTGCATCTGACAAGTTATTTTACCAAGTAAAAAACAGCCCATTTGTATGTGAATTGAATGTATTAAACCAAAATTTTTTATAGCCTGATGTTTTTCTAGACATGGGAAGTGATCTAGATACTACAGTTTATCAGTTTTCCAGGCATATTCCTAATGAGTGTTTATTAGTGCTCTGTCAAGTGTAGTTGAAACTCTGACAAGGTATGGAGTTTTCTGTGGTTCCTATAGATAACTGTTTTTCAGCCTAGCACTGCTTCTTGCCATGAGAGTGCATTTTGTTATAACTTATTTTGTATTATTCACCATTGATCTATGTGTTCTTCTTTATACTATTTTCCAGTAATACATTGTGCAATGAATAGAACATCTGGCATTTCGTATTTGTTCTCCCATCCCTTCCCTGGGGGTAAAGGTGAACACATTGCACCACACTCCAGAGGGATTTGGGACTCAGTACGTTCATGGTTTTGGGTTGTTTTTGTCTTCTTATAAATGTTCATAATCCATTGGATTTGGATGATTCTATGTTTGTGCTGCTTTTTGTTTCAGTATGTGAGATAATATCAGTTTAGCACATCTGCCTTTCAGACATCTGTGGCATTCAGGCTTTGGTCAGTTCATGAGAGAAGCTCATTAGCTGGTAGCATTAGCAACCAGACAGCAGGGTTGGCTGTGCTGGGGCTCCACAGACACATGTACAAGGTCCAGCTCTGCCACATTTTCCTACATGGTCACGGGCGAATCACTGTTTAATGGGAAAGGACAGCATCCTGCTCCCACATGCTGTCCATCTCACTTTATACCCCATAAGCTTTCAGAGGACCTTGCAGCATATTTTTGCAGCACTAAGCTTAATTTCCAGTCTTATCTCAGGCATTTGAGCTCAGTTCTCCTCCAAATAGGACAGCAGCAAAATCTTTTGGTAGCTGAGGTTTACTCTTTCAAGCTTCTCAGGACCTTCTTCCCTTCTCCTGTCAGCAGCTACATCCTTCAGTTACTGCTCCTGATCTCAGCACTTCTAAACGTTCCCATCACTCCTCCCCTCTCATTAAGTGGATGTGGCTCTACTTCAAGGAATTATTCTCATGTGAGTTTTGTGTCAGAGTCTCAAAGAAATCTGGCTATCCCAGATGACACACAGCTGATACACTTGGGAGCAAAGCAAGTTCAGTGCAAGCTGAGCTCACAGATACAAGACCAGGTTACATACACTGACCCCATGTTTTCATCTGGTAGGGGAGATGAAAACCTGTTCCAGGGACAAAGTCAGCCAGACAAAAAAGTGGAGAGGACAGGATAGTACGTATCCCCTTCTCAAACAGCTTTGTGGAGTAAATAAAAATGCCTTCTTCCATCTTGATTGTTTCTCACTGTTGGCCTCTTTACACCTCTAAAAAGAGGTGTGATCTGTCCTGCTGTTAGGATTGAAGGCAGCACCAGCCACCACTGACAGTTATTTTTCCGGATATAGCCCGTCAAAATGGAACGAATGAGTCAGTGTTGTGCAGAGTAAGAACAACACAATTAACACCTATTTCAAGTGTGTTCCTGTCCCCTTATCTTGCAGATGAGGGTTTTGATTATTGCAGGGTTCAGCACACGACTCCTGGGTGTCCTACTTGTGCGCTAGTATTGATGGGATCCATATCTTGAGATGCAGACTTGCTCCTTAAGATATTTGGGAAAATTTTCCTTGTTGGCACCTCTTCAAAGGCTGCTTCCAGCCCCAGCTTTGGAAGGCAGTTGTGGGAGAGAGCCTGTAACAGCCTTCTGCTGTGGTCGCAGCACAGCAGGTTTGTTTTCAGAAGCTGAACATTATTATTCTGTCAAGCTGAATACCTGGCCCTGGGAATGTAAATACGATCATGCCCAAGAGGATGCTTATGTGCTACAGGCTGCTTCCTATAGGTGGACTGAGTTCAATGCTTTGTGGTGGCTCTTCACATTTGTAGCGTAATTTGGTAGGTACAGCACCACTAACGGCAATCTGACAAACTACAAGTTTTTGATGTATAATAATAAGAAAAAATGATCTTCGGCATTCAGACAGTGGAAGGAAAATTTCCTGTTGAAGGAAGTCCTGAAGACAGTGGGATTGCTACAGGATTAATTAACAGAGGTTTAAAGCAATATTTCATCTGTTTCTAATCATTCATCCTCTCCCTGCAGTATCCCAACGACTCAGGATGGGCAGACTCTGTGGTCACATATTTATTTGTTATTTGGAAGAGGGGAAAAAGCCCTAGCTTTTCAGGCTTTCTGCAGTCAAAAATCCTCTCTTTCTTCAAAGCTTGTCTCAAAACCCATTCATTACCAAAGCAGTTTTCCCACCGTCTGTTAACATCCAAAATCATTTACGTGACAAGAATATTCTCTATCTGATGCTAAAGTGTCCCTGTAATTTTATGTTGCAGCTGAAAATGTCTTGGGCTTAGGCCCATGAACATGTTGCTGAGGGAATAGTTGGGATGTGGATTCAGAGAGCATCCAGTAACTGCTGGAGCATCCTGGTAGCTACTGAAGCATACTCCATGATAAACGTGGCCTGATCCAGGGAGCTTGTTCCCTGGTGCCTGGGGATGAAACATGCAAAGGGCTCTTTCCACAAAGTAGCTGAGGTTTTATAAGTTCATGGCTGGTGAACCTCCCAGTCAGTTGTTGATGTGACCATATCCTGTTATTGTGCTCCCCAGGATAAATCTCATATATTCAAGTAGGATTTTTATCAGACAAACAAAATAACCTTGAATAATAGGTAAAACAATCCCAAGGCATCTAATGTTCTGGCATTAGCCTTAAAAAGGAATATTTTATAAATAAGGCTGTATTTTGAAACTAACTTTTCACACAGAGAAGTGACTTCAATGTAATTGTTCTGGGTGTGGATGTGAAAAACCAGACCCAGCTTTGGTCCTACCAGCCCATTGAATGTCTACGCAAACATGCTTCCCATATAGAATCATAGAATCGTACAATGGCTTTGGGTTGGGACATTAGAGATCACCTAGTTCCAACCTCCCTGACATGGAGTTAAAGTCCAATTAGTGAGAGATACCTCTGCCCGAATTAAAGTGCAGATGAGACCACATGCCACAGTTCTTTGTGTCCATTGTCAGTAACAACTTCTTCTCCCCCAGCTTTGTTAATCTCCCCCTAGGTCTGAGGTAACACCCGGACAATAGTACCAACCTTTATCTCAAGTTCCTGCTGTGGTGACTGAACTTGTGGTCCAAGTTCCAGGTATCCATGGAGACGTATTCAGGGGGGCTTTGGTGTTGTTGGTAGTCACAGATGCCATCTGTCCCATAACTTGGGGTGATCTTAGTTTGACTGCTAATATACATATAAGCAGTTGCTTCTTTACGCAGTTTGCAACAGTGGGAATTTTTGTCTGGATGTGTTACCCAGGATGTGTGAACCAGATCTCGCCCCAGCCAGGCCTGGAGTTAGTGCCATCCTGTCACTCCCTTCTGTGCTTATCTCATGGCAAAGTCCTCCTGTGGCCTTAACAGTGTTTGAAATGGACAACTGTGCTCTTTGAATCTTTAGACATGGGCAGGGACACCTTCCACTAGACCAGGTGGAAAAAGGCTCAAAGCCCCATCCAACTTGGCCTTGAACACTTCCAGGAATGAGGCATCCACAACTTCTCTGGGCAACCTGTGCCAGTGCCTCACCACCCTCACACTGAAGAATTTTGTCGCAATATCTAATCTAAACCTGCCCTCTTTCAGTTTAAAGCCATTCCCCCTTGTCCTATCACTACATGCCTTTGTAGAAAGTTCTTCTCCAGCGTTCTTACAATGTCTTTTCTGAGGCATGGTTCATGGCAAGCTAAACAAAGGTTCATGGGCAGGTAATGGCCAATACTTATTGTCATGAGGAAAGAGCAGCTGAAAAGGCTATTAAACCAAATCATAATAAACTATTATTTTTTTATTACTCTTGCCTGCTATTTTTTGAATGCAGGTTTTGCAGATGATCTTCAAGCTGAGCCAAAATATGTATTGTGAATTATTCTGACCTTGCTCAGAACAACTTTATGTGTTTACACGTGTGCTTGTAAAAAAACCACTTTCTCATAACCCATATCTGAGCATTGCCAGAAGCATTTACCGCATTGTAAAGCCAGTTAATGTCATTCACCTCTGGGGATTAAAGGCAGAACTATTTAATGACGGGAACTGAATGTGCTGCCCTTGATCACAGTGGGCCATGCCCTAAGCAATCTGGTAAAAGATTTTATACCATCACCAATGGCCCTAGTACTTAAAAAAAAAAGAGAGAGAGAGAGAAGCTGCAACATCACAATCTTCCACACAAACCAAAGACTAAACCCCTACCTTCTTGTTTACAATTCCTACATCAGTCCCCTTGCTGCCACCACGCTCTGTGCTATACATCAGTTTAGAGTCACCTCTTGTTACCACATGCAGTTTCCCAACTTCTTGTTTAGTGTCACAAGGATTATTTACAGTTGTATCTACTGTGCTTGCAATCAGAAGACCTATGGCACACAGCATTGTATGAATTGGTGAAACTTCTCTGTTTTGACACAGACTTCCCATGTGATCCTAAAAAAGTCCCTGTTCAGTTATGGTGCAGGTCACCTGCTGAAAAATGGGAATCACAGGAGACTGGAGCAAGAACTACTGGGCTGAAGAGGAGAAACATTTTGACACCACAGTTAGAGAGAGCTCCCCAGAAGGAATACACAGCTAATGCAAAGAGGACCATTTCATACCTCAAAGTTGTTCAGTTACAAACTCTGGAACAAGATACTGGGGAAAAAGGACCAAGGTTAATGTATATTTAATATTTCACTGATGTTTTGTTTGGCAGCTGCTCTGATGATCAATATACTGTGAAGCAGGATTGTCACTCCCTCTCAGAGTTGTTAGGGTAATGCATGACTCTGCAATCTTTCCAGTATGTCATGTGCTGCATAACATACTAGCAATCACATATGTTCCTTATTCTCGCCTCTTCAGAGTTAAAGGCAAAATACATTTTCTCCTGATAAAGGTCAGGGAACCAGTTTATATGCAGACTTTGATGTTATAGTCTTGAGGGGATTTGAACAGGTTGGACCAAATGATCCTTGAGGTCCCTGCCAACTTGGTATTTCATTGTTCTATAGTTCATACAAAGTTTAAATTTATTTGTTTGGAGGGAAACACTGATATACTAACAGGTATGCCATTAAGTGCAAAGTCTCTGCATTGAAAATTAGACTATGAGGGGAGCAGATACGTGGTCTCTGACTACTAAAATTCTATTGATTGTTGAAATTGCTGGAAAAGAAACACGTTCAGAAAGAGAAATAGAGATGAACAGGACTAATGAGGACTTACTTCCTCCTTCCATGGTTCCCTCTGCAGTACCTCAGATGGAGCCTCCTGTGGTTTTCTTTCCAGGGCTTCAGTTTCTCAACTAAGATATTGGATTTTCTTGTTCCAAAATAGCATATTGAGAGCAAATTCAATGTTACAAACCAAGTAGGATATCAGAGCACTACTGTTCACCTTGGTTTAATTTTGTCAATTCTGTGGCTCAGGAGATTATTAGGACCTGAATAGCTCAGCTCAAGCTTCTCTAGCATGTCTATTAGCTTCCCCACACCTGCCACTACTTTTTGTGCCAAGCTGTTTCAGCTTGCAGCTGGGCAGATGGTCAGGAAAGGCATCTCATCTCCTTTTCATTGATTTTATGCCTACTTCATATAATTCACTCTTTTGTAACTATTCGACTTGAAACTGCTTGATTGTGCATTCATTAGAGCTATGTAGTTCTGTGGACTCCTATAAAATCTCTTTTCTTTCTTCTCTTCCTTCTGACTGCATGATACAACTCTTTCTGCAAGTTTCTGTAAGTCCGGGCACACGGTTGGAAGCGGGCAAGGATAACTTTTGACTTGGTTCTTCATAGGTCGTTCACAAAGCACCTACAGGCTAAGGCTGGATGTCACATCATGCAGAGTAGCACTGGGTAATCTTCTCTGCCACAGTGCAAGGCATCTTAGCAGCTGTTTCACCTAACCAAAATGAGCAAGAACAAAAAATATTGAGACTTTTAGACTTGCTTCTTGTGCTGTAAAAATAAGATTGTCACCTATATTTTAGCTGTATTATGCTGTCAACTTACACGTTCTCATGGAGAAAATCAGCTCTAAGTACTGGGCTGAAAGAACCTTAAGCAAGTCTTAAATCCTACAGTGAGTGCTGAAATGAGGCTGGAGGCAGTGGGGGACACTTGAACATTGTAGACTCCACTGCAATTTCTGCAGAACATCAGAAGGAGACAGGCATCCAATTTGCCTAATGGAAGCACCTAAGTGGTACCCTGAACTGTATCCATCTAAGAAGCAATCTTTTAAAAGTCAGAACCCACGTGACATGGTCTGTGCAGTCAAAGAGAAGAGGAAAGTGCCTTTGGAAACCTCCAGTGCCTTTAGAAATGAATTGCCACCTAAACTGGGGGCCAATTTTTCCTAATTGGGCCTTCCCTCTGGCAGCCTTTAACAGCTTATAACTGTCCAGGAGTTATGTCTAAACAAGAATATGACTCTACAGGACACACAGGCTATAATGGACAGGAACTGTTACACTCAGCTTTGGAAATTTAGAGTGTAAGTCAGTTGCCTAAATTACCCAATGAACATGAGACCAAGGGCCAATTCCTCCTCAGGTAAGTATAATTTACAGTTCCGCTTCCCATCTGCATTGCCAGTTTTAAGCTCAGCTGCAGTGCAGATATTGTATGCTGTTAATATTTGATGCTTGACACCCATAAGATGACTGCAGATCAGCAACAGGTTTCATTAGTGAGGTCTTATAATAATTGATGATTATTACACACTTATAAACAATATTGATAATATTTATTAAAGCCATGTCTTAATATCTCATATCTTAAAGGGGCATCTAGCTATGTAGAAAAAAAAATTAGTGAAGCAACTGTTTCAAATTTCATCTCAGTATGAAAAATAAAAAGGCCATTTTTAAGTAGGACATGGAAACAGTGCTGCATTCAAGTGATTATCAGAATTAATGAACAGAAATCTGGGGGTTTGATCTGAGTTTCTGTCATATCACCAGGCAAAATGTCACCAGGGTATCTGACTCTGAATGCCTCAGCTTCTCCTTGAAAAAAAAGCCTGTATTTCTCATGCTATTGTGAATCTTAATTGACCAATATTTTCAAAGCACTTTGTGCTGTTCAGATGAAAGACTTCTCTAAATGCAAAGTATTATTACATGCTAAGTTCATGACTGGAGCAAATTTTTAAAACAAACCATATGAAAAGCATAATTAAGAGTGGAAATGCTGATCCAGCTATTAATTACTTCACATCAGAGAGTGGGCAGAGAGTTTCCTTTTATGTTGTTTATTTCAAACAAACAACTCTGGGAATCTCCTGTGGAAATGAAATGAAAAAAACTAAAGTCCTTTCATGGGTATTTTTGGTTTATCTCCACATGAATCTTAAATTCATCATGTGGAGAGAATGTGGAACACATTTTTCCCCCCCCATATAAACACACTTTCCCACAATGAATAAAATCCATTTTCTTGCACAGTTTGTCTGCTTGTCCACCCCAGGGTAACAAAATAACCCAGAAAGCAGGAACACCCTGTCCCTGAACCCTGTTGAAAACTAAATAAATAAATAAAAGGGAAAGAGTGATGACTCGGAGGGTTCCCAGGGATGACTTGGAGGGTTCCCAGACAAACCTGCCCTATTTAACATCATGTATACAGCGACCACCAACACATGAACTCCAGAGCTCCTAATTCCTGAGCTATTGCTCAGCAATGAGTAATAAACCCTTGTTCAATGACTCACATAGGCTCTGAAATGCAGCCAAATGTCAATAAGCATCCAGGTTTCAGAAAATGTGAGTGGGAAGGGAAAGATCTCTTACGTCTGCCTGTACTGGAACAGGGGGAAGCCTGGCAGGCTGCAAGGATACGGCTGCACTTTAGTTACGGCTGTTGGTACACAGACCCTCATACCAGAGGCTCCAGCACATTCAGTACTCCAAAGGAATTTTGCTTCTGTACTTCGTCTTCTCTTCCACCCTCCTTCCAGCACACACGTAGACCATCTTTTTCAGATTTAATCCTTCAGTTATCAGGATCTCCCTGCTAGAGACACAGTATCCAAGCAGGAGTTAGCTGTCAGCAGAGACCCTTCTCTCAGGGCTGGAAAAGCTTAACTTTACCCAAGGAATACTGATGTGAATACTCAGCTAGAGAGGCAGGCAGCTTTAACAAGAGGAAAATAATTGTTGCTGTAACTCAGTGTATAAACTGTAGCAAACAAGGCACACAAACCAGACTTGTCACGGGTGGTGTCTAAGGGTTAATCCTAATTTATTTTACCTGTTTAAATATTAGACAGCAATTTGAAGATACATTTCCATCCTTTAGGATGAGAGGAGTCAGGCACTTCCCACCTAGTAATTCATAGCCTCTTAGACTCTTAGTTTAGGGTGGGAGAAAGTGCTCTCTGGAGGCACCTTTCTCTGTTCAAGACTAGACTCAGGATTAGACTCTGCTCACCTGTCTTAGATGATCCATCCTGTTTTCAGCAGTTTGGCAACATCTAATCTCTTAGGAGCATTTTGTATGATTTTGGGCTGCAGAGGTCCTTTACTCATTTTGTTCATTTTTTTATTATACCACATTGGGAATTTTAAACTTGAGCAAGTGATAGTTTGCCTTGTGATAGAGATGGTATCAATTTTCTTGTTTTTATTCTGGTGGTTCAGTTTTGAGAATCTGTTCCACTAACCCTCAGTTGTTCCCTGTGCTGAACTCATATTCTGATAATCAAGTATCAAAGAAGAGAAGGGTACTTAGGAATTGGCCATTCAAAGCTCCATTTCAGTGAAATATCCACTACTGTGTGCTACTCACGCACATACTGCTGCTAGATGCATGGTGTATCCTGTAGAAATGTTTTGACCATAGTAGGTCTTCCAATTTTATAGATTATCTATAATTTGTGAGTACACTCTGAACTCAGAATGTCTCTACCCTCCTACCCTCCTATTCCTTCCATTGCTGTCTGTAGTGATGTTGGGATACAGAGTTTTACACTGATTTTGATAGGAGTTTTGGGCATGAAATTATTTTGTTATTAAATTGCTTTTTGTGATTCCAGGGAAGTGACTCCTCATTTAAGAATGATTCACTGTGATCTTTGCTGCTAGCAGATTTCTCTCTTTGGCTGATGGTTTGTCTCCCCTCAGCCCTGGAGAATGAGCTTATTCATCAGCATTGCACATGCCAATAGGTGGTAGTGGAGTTAGTCTGAGCTCCCCAGGGATGGGCCTGTGTCTTGCTGTATCCTTCCCTCCTAAGCTAGAAGTAACACAAATTAGTTCATCATCTAAGATTCATTATGGCATAAATTAGCCATTTTTCACAGTTCACCATCACAATGGTCTCTATTTTGCTCTTGTGCTATATGGCTATTAATAAAGCATGAACTTTCATGTATGGCATTTCCTATGGGTTAAAAATCTTTTGGAAACCTCCTAGACTTCTACACATATCAAATAGCCTATATAGATGCACTGGCAGCATTTGCACATTACAGCTACAAGTAGAGACTGTTCGTACTTTGCCTACTGATTTTTTCATCCCCTTTGCAATGTCAAAATTCCCCAATGTGACATAAAGAATGTCTATTTGCAAAAAAAACCCCAACCGAAACTCAGTTCTGCTTGGTTCAGTGTTATGATTACTGTGTTCTCCCTCCTCTTAAAAAAACTCCCAAACAACAAAACGACAACAACAAAAACCAAAACAAAAAGAACCCCACAAAACAAAGACAGCAAAACACTGTCTATGACACATAGGGTTGGCAACTTGTGCTGCAGAAGTTTACAACAGCAGAGCCAGCTGCTGTCCACCTCCTTTGCCAGAAGTTAATTTCTCAGAGCAGAGTCAGCAGAAGCACATATCTACCCAGTCCCCAGCAGCCTCAGTGCAAAGCTGAGCTTCAGCTGGAGCTTAGCAGGACATGACTTTTAATGATAGGCAGCAGCTCTGATTAGAAAATGAACACATTGATTAAAATTCCTTTTTACAGTTGTCTCTTGCATGCAGGTTCCATGACATAAACTCTATTACTTAAACTGTGATATCTTCTCAGCAGAGTATCTCAGAGAGATTTCTCAGCAAACTATCTAGATGATTTGACTATTTGCAGTGCAAGTTTTCCTGTATTTTATTAAATGGCCTTTTAAAGTGTTCATTTCATATTTTCTGGTTATCTTGTCTCAACAATACATATGTATTTTTTAACTACAGGCACTCAGGAAAAATGTTATATGTTTGGAATTAAGTGATCAAGTCAGTGATATAAGGTTGTTAAGCTTCTGCTGGTGTGAAAATAAGAGGAGCACTGATGGCAAAAACCTATGATGATTCATATCAGTCAAAAATATAGGCTCATTGACTTCAAATATGTTAGTCCTCATTTATTTTAAGATGCATAAGAGTCTTAAAGTCTCTTAAAATCAAACCCAAAGGCTTTTTGGAAGATTGTTTTGAAGGTTATAGAATTGATTGAAGACTTAATGAACAGATAAAAACTTTTCTAACCTTTGTATTGCCAAAAAACAGGGCTTAATGAGAAAACCAGCAAACATTTTTACTTTACTCAGGTAAATAGCATGCTTTTATGCCACATGATTTAGAAGCCTGACATTTTTTATTATTATTATTATTTTATGGTTGCACAGGACTCTGTAAAACATTTCTGCTGACTTTACACACATTTTTCTAAATGGCAGCAAGACTGAGAGCTTCACTTCAGGTATGAGAGTGTGCCAGCAGCTGAGTACATCTGTACCTGTTCAGCAGCACAGCTGACCTTTCAAGCTACTTCTCACTTTCAGTTGTTTACTTTCCTTATCAGTCCTGTATTTCATCAATAGTCATCTGAAGGGCTCTGTCATGCATAACTGGATGCACAGCAAAGGTCAGTAAGAGGCTGCTGCCCTCTGTGAACTGATTATCGCTCAGAAAGTTTGGGCTGGTGTTTTCCATTTTCCAAAGAGTTTAAATGAGACATGCTTTTGGATATAGCACTAAGGAGATAATTTTACTAAGCGGCTGTGATTGCAATTTGACTCGATGGCTGTTGATTATCAATGGCAGAGCTATTACAATTATACAGATACCAGTCAAGTTAAAGCAGATTTCTAAGAGGGACCATTACCAGCACCACTTTTCCTATAAACCTCAATGGGTGAATTCTTCCAGTCCTTACTACGTTTCATATTGGAGACTTGCCCGCTCAGGAAGATGTCCTTTGGGATAGGGTTGAGTATGAAGAGTAATACATAAATAGAGCACTTGGAGGATGCTCCAACTAACATAAGTAAGCCCTGTTTTCTAGGAATGAGATTCAAAAAATGAAGGGATGACAACTGCTTGGTTGTAGAGAGAAGGGTGAAGAAATACATTGCATGGCAGTATTTTCTCTTTCACCATATCCAGGTTTACCTGGCTCTGCAAGTGTTTTCACAATGTTCACTTCTGTACAACCTGGCATTGTTTTCTCATTTTGCAATGTTCAAAACCAGTTATTTTTAAACTTCATCTTTGCACACATACAAGTCAAACATTTTAAAATTACATTGTCAAAGAAGCAAATGAATATGTTTATGATGTATAAATTATCATCTCTCATTAAAAGTTTTCTTACGCTGTTTTGTCCTTTCATCATATAGACTTATGAATGTCAGAACATGACCTAAAATAATTAGAATTATAGAATCATAGAGTAGTTTGGATTGGAAGAAACCTTCAAAGGCTACCTTCAAAGGCTATCTAGTCCAATCCCTCTGCAGTGATAAGGGATGTCTTCAACTAGATCAGGTTGCTCAGAGCTGTGTCCAAACTGACTTTGTATGCTTACAATGATGGGGCATCCACCATCTCTCGGGACAACATGTTTCTATGTTTTACTACAGTCATAATAAAAAAAATGTTATCCTTCTATTTGTCTGAAACTATTGAATTGACTAAATGCTAATTACAATTTTGCACAATCAAAAAAAATGTTCAGAAACTTGTTATGCTCACTTTTGTGATAGCAAGTCGTTATTTAAGCCTTCTCTGCCCAAACTTTAGTATGAAGATAAATATTTTATTGCTTTAAAGTCAGAGAGGACTCATCAACTTTGGTGGCCATGAATTGTTAACCTTGCAGTATATCAGCTGTACTCATACCTATCCCATGCCATGAAAAACATGAGCTATTCAGAAACAGGGTACCCCAGTTGCCTATACGCTTCCCTCAGTCAGAGTGAATGTAACACAAATCACTGTAGTGAACTTTCACTTGTAGTTAACCCACCTCAAATTGTCTTCACAGTGAGTGAGGATGCGCATGGGTGGATCAGCTGACACAGTAATTTTATCCCTCAGTAACTTGTGTAACAGCTCTTGTTCATGTGTCTGAGTCTTTGATCACCTCCTTGACTTGCATTATTGGGCTCTTTCTTTTTTTCTTTTTTTTCTTTTTTGTAAGCTGCAAGGTCTCACTCAGCATCATTTTAATGAATTCTTATTGTTAATTCAATCTTTCAATTGCTCAAAGTTTTCTAGCAAAAATAATGGTCCAAGTCAGACTTGTGGCACACTACCAGCCAGAAGGTCAGTTCTTCTCCTTCAAATAACAAACTTACTTCAAAGGAAATTGATTATCCACCTCTTTTTTTATTTCAGAACTTTTTGTTTAGATATGTGTGATGTTACTCACAAACAGTATTATCATTCTAGATGTAAAAATGTATTCTCACACTGTATATAGAACTACTTTCTACTTTAAAATATGACTAAAATTTATAGCTGTACTACAGCAGTATTTAAGTTCTATTGAAGCCAACTGTAAAACCCTATGTCAGGAAGCTAAAAGTCTATGCCTAAGGAAAATAATTAAATCAACATTTTATGCTTCTGTATCACTATAAATTGATTCTCTTTAGTATAAATTAAGATGTTAAACAATGCATTGTCTTTGCTGTTCTGCCCATTCTACTTCAAGACTTTGGACACTGAGGATCATGCATGTGCACTGATTAGGACATCTACAGTAAGATGAGAGGAAAACAACCCCACCAATAAAAGCTTTATATTTGAGAGGACAGGACAATTCATTGACTCAAGTGTCTTTATCTCCATCCTCATTTTTCATTTTAAGAGGTGTAAGTATAAAACATTATCATCATCACTTAAAACTAGCCAAAGCCAGGGAAGAGGTCCAGAGGTCTGATTAAGGCTTCAGTTGCACAACTGCAGATGTTTTTTGGCTGGATGGCAGTGAAGTCTCTCATTGCTGAAGAATAACAATGTGAGAGCATATGTCAAGGAAATAAACTGTGACAAAGGCAGCCTAGTGATAGATGACAGGGTAAGCAAGGGATGAACAGCCAGGACATATGGACCCTTTTCCCAGCTCCACCACTGTCTGAGAACGTGCCCATGAAGAACAATACTCTGCATAGCCTCTCATGTGTATGTGTATGAGAAAATACAGAGAGCACAGTGGCATTAACCCTACTTATATTTGAAAAAAAAAAAAGAACATTTGAAATTTGCTGCATGGGACAGGCTGCAGTAATAAAGATTTTTAACACCAGAGAAGATTGTTCTCCCATTGCAGGAATCTGCTATTTTATGGTAGCATGTGATCATCTGTGGTATTCTGTCTGTAACCTTAGGTCTTGTATGTGTTAGAGGTGAACAGAAGTGTTCTGGGTCTGCTACATCTGGAATAGACTTTTGTGAATCCCTGTGGATTAAACATCAAGTATATAATTGCTTGCAGATGGGCAAGGCTGGCACAATGATCCCTGTGGTGCCTTCACATCCCAGCTGGACCAGGGCAGTGATCATCCGCCTGTACTCTGTACTGTGAGGGTGCACCTGGAATCCTGGGAATGGGTCTGGAGCATAAGTCTTATGAGGAGTGGCCAATGAAATTGGGAGTGTTTAGCCTGGAGAAAAAGAGGATTAGGGGGGACCTTCTCACTCTCTATGACTGTATGAAAGGAGAGGTCACTCTCTTCTCCCAAGTAACAAATGACAGGACAAGACAAAATGGCATGAGGCCATTTCTTTCAAGTTGGCACGAGGCCAGCTTGCTTTTTGCAAGAGGTTTAGATTGAAAATTAGGAAAAATTTCTTCACTGTGAGGGCTGTCAAGCACTGGAATAGGCTGCCCAGGGAAGTGGTTGACTCACCATCCCTGAAGGTATTTGAAAGACGTGCAGATGTTCTGTGCTGGGACATGGTTTAGTGGTGGACTTGGCAGTATTAGGTTAAAGTTGGACTCAATGATCTTAGAGGTCTTTTCCAATCTACATGATGCTGATTCTATCTGTGAGCCAGTTGGCTCCAGACTCTTCTACAGCACTTACAGTTCTTCTTGCCAATGTTTGTTGTACAAAGTGGTCCTAATCAAGACTCACAACCCATGTTGTGTTAGGCTTCCTGTGTCACGATGAATTTAAATTAAAACTCTGCATGAATGGATAGTATATAGTCTCTGCAAAATCTAATAACCCTAAAATCTAGTGCATAATACCAAGAATTCTCAAGGTATGTGGTTTGAAAATCACTACAATGAAAGTTTATAACCGCAGCTCAATTTATTTCATGAGAGGAAAGATAATGCCATAGAAGAATAGACCCTATAAGGTCCCATTTTACGTATCAGAGATTCATTCTCTGGTAAGTTTAACGAGTATTTCATTGGCATTCTCCTAGAAGCCAAACTGTTAAATGCAAGGCCATAGCACAAAGAGGTTTCTTAAATGACTGGAGGAATAAATTGTCTTTTGTAACATGTTTTGTAATTGCAATGGCATTCTGTAGCTGCCTGCAAATCCCCAAGTGTAGATAGAATCCACATTCCACAAACCACTGTTTCCTTCCTGCTGCTGAAAAATAGCTTAAATTAATTCCTGAGAGTTCAGTGATGAATATAAGTGTGTATTTCATTGCTTTTATAGCTTTTTATTGTAATGCTCTTTACAGTTTTTTAATCAAGAATTTAACCATCTCTTCAATCACATTTGCATTCAGGAGAGGCTTGCACATTAGACAAAGTGCATTCATGTGCATCTGACAGCAAGCACACTGCATCTTGGAGATAATGAATCTAAATCGGAGTCAAGATTTATTTTGCAGTCCCAGGTAAATTCTAGGAGCCCAGCACTTGTAATTTATTTCTAAGTTGCAAAAAACCAGTTTGATGGCTACTGGCAGCCAATAGGAGGTAACAGATGAGATGCCTCCTTGGCAAGGCACCAAAATATGAAGACAATTTGTGGCTGCAGAGAAAAACTTATTTGTGCTATTGTAACTCTGCATACATCTTTTCTCTGAAAAGCATATAAGCTAGAATTTTAAAATGAAGAAAATAAAGTATGTGAAAGAGTCCACAGATTAACAATAAAGTCAAAAGCATATGTATATGTATGTGTGTGTGTATGTATCTTCCTGTAGCAGTGTGTGCATGAGCGCTGTCTTATAACCTCAGCAATCAGTAATGGGAGATCATACATGGAGCCATTTCTGCAGCCCATTTATAAATAAGACACTCCAGATACAGCACTGCCTTTATTCCTCATCTGGCACTTTTTGTCAGTCCCTTGTAAAAGGGATGTGTAGGAATTCCCACCTTTGCCATTTAACTTGTTGCGTAGCCCCAGACAAATTATGTTGACATTCCTCTGCCTACATTCCCAGGATGCATTCCCAGAAGAAGCACAGCCAGGAGGGTCAGGGGAGGTTATTCTCTCCCTTTAGTTCACTCTTGTGAGGCCCCACCTGGAGTGCTGCATCCAGATCTGGGCCCCCAGCATAAGAAGGACATGGACCTGTTGGAGTGGGTCCAGAAGAGGCCATGAAGGTGATCAAAGGCATGGAGCATCTCTCCTTACAAGAAAGATTGGGACAGACTTTTTAGCAGGGCCTGTAGTGATAGGACAACGGGGCATGGTTGTAAACTTAAAAGGGTAGATTTGGACTAGATATGAGAAAGAAATTGTGGGTGTCCCATCCCTGGAAACATTCAAGGCCATGCTGGATGTGGCTCTGAGTAACCTAATTTAGTTGAAGATGTCCTTTCCTGTGGCAGGGGGATTGGACTAGGTGTTCTTTAAAGGCTGCTTCCAACCTAAACTGTTCTATTATTCTATATTTGTCCCTCTTTCACATATAGACCATAAACTTTTGAGGGGGTACTGTGCAAGGTCTCTGACATATCTCCAAGCACTCTTGAAATCATGATAATAATTCTGTCAATTCAGGGTCAGGAAAAAAAAAGACTTCTCTCCTGACAGCTCACACACAGCTTTATGGTTTTGTCATGACCTTCAATCCCGCACTGGTAGGGAGAAGATAGATTTACAAGGTCAAGCCTTATATGGCAACTCTGTCCCAGGGATCTGGTGGGTTGTGTCCCCATCCAGAGGCTGAGCCAACCATGTAGGGAGCTTTCTCAATTTCAGATTGATGTTTTGGGGGAATGTTGCCTGACAAGCTGTAAAGCAAACTATAAAGTCCCTCTATTTTGTTGTGCTTTGGAACAGTATTAGGCAGGAGAAGATGATTTACTTTTGAAAAAACTCTGTGAAATCATGTCAATGATAATCAGTTAATTCAGTTAGCTCACTATGCTAGTTTATGGGCATTCCTAGTTAAAAAAAGAATTCTGCTTGTCTTTGTACAAAGAGAAGCAGTGTTCGCAAATTCTGAAAAAGCACCTTAAAGAACATTGAAAAGCAGAGTAAGACTCCTGAGAAGTGACTCCAAAGAGGTGTCATGTTTACCTTTACTTACCAAGGTTCAGTGTAAAGATACCCTTGCCTGCACCATTCAGGAACAGACCAAAGCTGTCAGCCCAGCCAGCAGTCCTGTGGCATGGGAAATGTCTTATTTCCCTCTCTAACAGGTTCCCTGGATTATATCAAGCAAGCGTGGATCATAATTTTTTTTTCATTATTGGTTTGAGCCTTCCATGGTAGTTGTGCTGACATCTGTGCTTTTATACCTTTTCTTTATTAGTACATAGTCATCTACTTCTCTACAAAGTTAAATAAGGTCCACCAGAAGGTTTAGAACACTATGGCTTGTAGATACAGCAGACAGCAATGTCCTACCCTTTTCCCAGACAGGGAAGTATTATGTCTTCAGTATTTTGCTGCAGATGAGTAAATTTAAGCAATCAGTACTGCAAAAGCTATCCTTGCTTGGGTTAATCTGAAGATTCACATCTATTTCAGATGAAATTTTGGAACTTATGTTGTTAAATGCATTATATTTTGTAAATCAACTCAAAAGTAAATTCACACAGTAAAGAAATCATTAAAAATGTGTTTGTAGTAAGATATTTATTGAGACTAATAATTAGGGTTTCAGCTTCAGTGGAAAACAGTACTCTTCTGCAGAAAGGAAAATATTCTGTGATAATACCCATCTTCATCAGTAAAACAGTATTACTGTAAAAAAAAAGACCATATTCATATTTAATATTTTAGACTCTCATAGGCCTTTCTGTATTTCTGAAAAGTTGGAAATTTAGTCCATTGTGGATCTGAAATCCTCCCAAATTATTGGTTCCGCCTACTTACAGTGGCACAATTTCCAGCCCTGAAATTCTCTTTCCCCCTCTTATGGGGCTCATGTATGTGTCCAGCTGTCACTAGCCATAGATAATGTAATAGTCAACTACCAAGAAAGTCTTTTCCATTTGCAGAGATTGGGTTAAAAATGTCAAAATGGTTTGTGAAAATTTTGCATTGAATACATTTCAGGTTTAAGTGGAGATCTTTTGGAAATACTGTCTCTGTGTCATACAGAATTCAGTTTTTCCTTTATGACAGAGGCAGTGATGAAGCCCATTCATCAGCTCCCATGTATGGTCATAATGCTGTGATGCAGGATGGTTTTGACTCCTTACAATCCAAGATGTTAAAGGTACTAGTTTGTGAACCAGTTTAAACAAAACTAACTGGATTTTTTTTCTGCTATTCATAGCATAGATGACCAGCACACAGACACCAAACAGACCTTTCGCATGTAGCCTAAAACAGTGTAAGTTAATTCTTAGACATACACAGTCAAATTATACTGCAGTGGACTTCTGTACTTAGAGCATTTTTAACACAAAATTTTGGGCTGTTTTTTCCAAAAAGAGGCAATATTTTACAAAAATGGCAAAGTGAAATGATTTGAGTTTTTTAAGGGGTGAATCTTTCCTTTAGAAAGCACCAAACAGCAGAATTAGGTGCAGTAGGTAGGAAGAGCTACATTCTCCAAGGCCCAGTAAATGCATTTACTCTGAGTTTAAGGGTGGACTCTGTCACGAGAAGAGCTGATGCTACTGCCCAAGACACTTCTTAGCTGTGCAAAGCAACTCTATTGTGCAGGTTCTCAGCTTGGCACTTTTTCCTCTACCACGTTATCTCCTCAAACAACATAATCATGCACTTTTGCAAAGCAGTCAGGGAAGCTTCTCTTCTTTTTTTATCTTTGCTTACTAGGAGCAGCTGAAGAATCTGGAGATTGGGTGTTATGGACTCTCCTATAACCAGCAGGCTCAAATGTCCTGTTTTCTGTGCACATGCCCACCAGCACCACAAAGTCATTGCAGAATTTACAGTGAATCTGTAGTGGGATCAAGAGTTGGCCAATGTGGAGTAGGCAAGCTTTGACAAGCTGGCAATATATTGACTTGGCTTTTATGCAAATTGTTCCTCACAAGATCAAAGTATAGCTATGCAAAAAAAGAAAATAATACCAAGAGATTTATTCTTCTGTCTTTCACACACTAAGATACTACTTGATTATAATCTGGACTCAGTGATACATATTCCTTTATATCCACTGTCTTGGTCTCCCCAGTAGCATGTCTTCATTTATGACCAATTTTTGACGGAAAGACCCAAAGACCAGACAAACAACCTTACTCTCAGGAGCTTTTTACTGCCACAGTCCTCATAGTTATTAAGTGGTTGCAGTTCTGATATGTGAGACTTGAATATAATCATTGTCTTACAGCAGAGATGTAAATATCCTCAGCACACTGAGGGCAATGCATGAAGCTGTATAAACTTGCGGGAGAAATCATAAGGTCATGGACTTGAAATGCAGTAGTCTATTCTATTCTTCTGAGTGCCTATAAAATGCTAAGGGGAGGAAGAACGACCATAGCTATCTAGTCATCTTTGCTCTGCACTCTATTCTTTTCTGCATTTATCCACAAATACATTAAAGCATATTAAAAAATATGACTGCAACAAAAGAAGGTGGAGAGCATTCCTCAAGCTAAGTAGATCTGAGCTTCATGATGGGGATGAAGCATGGGAACAGTGCTGATCCGAAGATGGAATTGACCATGAATCTTCCACTCTTCTGGGGAGCAATCAGGTTTTTTTCCATACAAGGCGCAGTAGTGGTGATGATGTTTTCACCATTTTAAGGGATGAAAGAGCTCATTTATTTGAAAAAAAAAGGATGAAAAGGATGCAGCGACCTGTCCTCTTCAGTGAATAGATTGAATACAATATAAATAAATATATGTAATATACATAATATTATTACATATGTAGGGCGGTCCCAAGGAGAGCACTCTGGACTCTGAATCCCAAGGACCTGAGTTCGAGTCTCAGTGGGGACCGTCTCCTGGTAGTTCAGTGCCTCCCTGCCATCCCATCCCGTCGCATCTCGGATGCTCAGCAGGGTCAGTCCAGTTCTGTGCACGCTGTGCCTCACCTAAAAAATCCACTGTGCAGGCTGGACGGGCACACCCAGGTGGGGAGAGCCCTGCCCAAATCTTCGTTCGCGAAGTCTGGCCATACATACATTACATACGTAGTATATACATTACATATACATCATACGGTGTATATAAATTTTATATAGAGAATGTACATTTTACAGGTATATTGAAACGGCAAACCACCCACAGCTGCTCACACTCTCGGACCGCAAGGACTGGAGATGCTCGCTAAGCACTAACAACTCCTCCGCGCACTCTGCTCCCCGCACCACGCTCCGTGTCCGTGCCCTTGCCCAGGGCCATTCCCGGGCACTGCGATCCCGGTGCCCCTTACGGCGGCTCATGGGGACAACTCGGGCACAGAAGGGACAGGGACCGCAGCTGCGGCTGCCCGCGCTGGCGTGCCCGCTCACAGCGGCGGGGGCGGGCCCGCCCGGCTCCCCCTTCACTTCGCTTCCCTCCCCTTCCCTCGCGGCGCCGCCGCTCAGGTAACGGAGGAGGGGCGGCCGCCGCGGGGTCGCGGTGGGATCTGCTTCCTGGGTTTCCTTTCGCTTCGCCGAGTCGCCGCGCCGGCCACACCTGGGCGGACCAGGCACACCTGGGCGGGCCGGACACACCTGGGCGGGGCCGGACACACCTGGGCGGGGCCGGACACACCTGGGCGAGCCGGGCACACCTGGGCGAGCCGGGCATCCTTCCCGCCGCGCCTGTCCGGCCGCAGGAGCCGCGGTCATGGTGCCAGTATGCAGCCGCCGCCTGCTGCGGGTACTTGGTGCGGGTCGGGGGCTGCTCGGCCTGTCCCGGGGTTGCAGCTGCCAGGCGGGGGGCACCGCCCCGGCTGGCCCCGGGCGCGCACAGGACATCAAGAAGCGCGGCTACGACATCACCAGGAACCCGCACCTCAACAAGGTGGGTGCCGGGGGCGGGAGGGAGAGAAAGGCTGGATCGCCCGGGCTGGGGGGGGCTCTGGCCGCGCTCCCCGTGTCCATCCCCAGCTCCGCTCCCAGGGAGGTGAAATGCTGGGCAGGGGGAAGGGGCGTGGGGTGAGCTGGGCAGAGCACGGGGCGTTTTGTGGATGTTCACCTGCTCGCTCGGTACTGCAGCCTCCTTTGGTCCCTACCCTTCGTCGCTGTCCTGCTGCGGTGGCAGCTCTGGAAGAGCCTGCGTAGGGCAGAACTGCCTTTGACTGGAACTGAAGCAATTTGCGTACATTTACAAAAAAAACCTGGGAAAGTATGGATTGTCCTCAAAGTCCAATACCAAAACCTGGGTTATTTATATATATGTTTTATTACGTGTGTAGCAGTGGAAAGGGTCATTTATGCCTTCATGTTAAAACAAGCATGTGTGGTTGGTTTTGTTTAAAATGGTCCTTTCCCAGCATATCCATAGCAATGTATGTTCTGCTGCCAAAGCAGAGTGTTTTGCTAGGCTGAAGATGTATTTGTTCTCAGTACTGCGTAAACATCAACAATATAATTATAATAATAAAATAAAAAATAATGCTTTAGGAGAAAGTTTTCAGCCAAGTCTACAAGGCGTGTAAAATGAGACCCTGTAACTTAACCCTACACTCCTTTTCTATCCCCTTCCATAATCTGAAGGGAAAAGAAAAATTCTGGATGCAAATGTTGGGATCAAATATGTCAGATTCAAGAATGTTTGGTTTCAGTGTCTCATATTAATATTGGTAGAAATAACTACAAATACATTAATTAACTAAAATAAGCAGCTATTAAACATGATATTGAAAGTTTATAGAGCTGTGACTATTTGTAATTTGCTTGGTGTGTAGTTATCCAGTACATGAGCTTCCTATGTCTTCTTCCGGACTAGAGACTTTTCAGATGACAACTCTTACTTTGTGTAAGGTGCTGGGCTGCATCTCCTGGTACCATTTCAGCATCCATAGAGACAAATCCCTAAGGACCAAGGCACACACTGACACAGGATATTAGTGAATGTGCAACAACTTTGAAGGCAGTCTGGTTTGCATCATTACACAGTGCATGTCTGTAAGGATGAAGAGAAGAGGAATTGCCAACTATATAATAAGTAACAGTAATTTGTCAACATCAAGAGGTTTTGATGAGTTTTCCTTTGTATCTGGCTTGTTCTTTTGGGTCCTCCATGATAATTACAAAGAGGGACATAGGTAATGTTTCTAGTATTCTTACATATATTGATTTGAACTGAAAAATTATTATGATGTTTGCTCAGTATAATGCACTAATGACACACGAACAATTGAATCTGTCACATATTTTAAATTAATCTGGCTGCCACAGAAGTGGATTTTGAATGTCCTGTTTGATAATTTTTAGAACTGAGGCCTCTCTAAAGTGTTTTCCACCCTTCCAGTGAAATAAAGTTTTTTTCTCTAAGTCTAAATGGAATTTTGGCCTGTGTGGAGAGAAAGGTGGAAAACTACTTCTGTTAGAGGAAAAATATATTGTAGTGTACCATGTTTAATTGGCCTTGAGAACCCTCCCAGCTGGTCTGCAGCCTGGGGGTTTGCTGTTTGTTATGTTCCTCGGTCAGTGCAGACCTTACAGTCACCGATACAGTCATTTACAGAACATCCAGATAAGGACACAAAAGGCTGACATCTGTGATAAGGGATAGGGACCACCTGTTTATGCACCTAGATAACTCGTCATTACTAAACGCTCAAACCCTTTGTCCAAACTTTTCTGAACAGGCTTCTGTTCCTCTGTGGCTCTTAACAGTTCTTTGTAGTCCAAAGAATTACCTGTTGTCCACTGAGATGGTGTATTTCAGGCAGTTCATATGTTGTCAGCCTGTGATTAATGGCCCTTTGGTCTGCTGTGCTACTGTGCAGGTCAAAATTAGGGGTCTGGGTAGGTTTTCAGCTGTTGCACTCTCATCACATGGCAATTGCTGTTTACCCCTTAGTAACTAAATGTGGGTGTGGGGTCACTGTTTTTCTGCAGTGGAGCTTACTTTAATCTAAGTTTTTAACTGGTTGAAGGCTGCTCTGCAGGGAATAGTCCTTACATTTCTCTAAGAACCTCTGAAAAAATTTTTCAGAAGTGAGACTTTGGGCAGCAAGTGTTTTGCTGCTTTATTCAATACCCTGGCTGTTTTATAGCTTTTGGATGAAGTTTAAGCTGTCAGTCTGAAGCTGTGAAGTGTATGGTATTTATTCAATGACGAAGACTATGTCCCTTCAGCAGAATTGCAGACAGATTTACGGTCTGAGGTTATTGAACCAAGTCTTTGCTTGCTTACAAGGTTGAAGGTGCTTTGAAGAAGAAGCAGACTCAGAAGCCACTGCTGACAGGTCCTCTGTAATACTGTAAATATTAGTAAAAGCAAAACTAAACTGTTCTCTGAGAAGCTGTCCTGGTTTCCAAAGCTGTGTGAGAATAAACAAAATAAATAGAAAAATTGGTTATGGATATAAAAAAATTGCAGTTGTTTCTTTTCTTTGGTTGTTGTTTACTAAGTACTATATTGTTTACTACTGTACTATTCAAATACTATTCTTCCTTGTGTTTGAAAGTGTGACAGCCCATGTTTAATCCAAGGGTAGGACTCGGGAAGCATCAGCATTCTTCTGAGGGGTACTTGCAGTTTTAAAAGGCAGTAACAGTTATTCTTATTTGACAGATCAGTCTCAGAAATAATAGAAGGGTGAAGAAGTGCCTCTTGAAGTAGTTATTTTCTGGACTCTGAATGCTGCAAAACTGGAGAACCTAAAAATGTTAACAATATCAGATAACCACACATAACTCTGGTAAGAGTGTTCTGTGATGATCCAATGCAAACTGGATTCCAAGGGGATTTGTTAGAAGCTTTGGCTACATGTAAGTGAGTGGTAGGGCAGAAGCAGCAGTGATGGACTTACTGAGAGTCTGTTCTACTGTGGGCCCTCAGTCTTGTGAAAAGCTAATTTGGCATTTGTACCCTGGGAGGAAAGACGGGGCATCCCTTATCTGCTACCTTACTCATCAAGTTGCCTTGTGTTTGGTGTGGTCAAGGCCACGTTGCAGTCTCTCTGGCACTGCTGTCAGTTCTTAAGATTTGTGCAATTCTGCTCATCTCAGATATGCTGCTCACAATTCCCAGTTCTTCTGGGAATCCATCAAGATCATGTGCCCTTTCTGTATTTTAACAGAGGCTGAGCTGGACGATTCTCAGCTTGACCACACACCTCCAGGAACTAAAAGGTCTTGTGTCCAAAATCGACCTTAACCTTGTTCATGACATCTGACTGGAAGGTTGACAGTTCTTGCACTTTGGTAGAAGTCCTAATTTTGACATAAATCGCCCCTATGTGGAGGTCTGTGATCACAGACAGATGCAGAACTGGAGGTCACAATTTGTTTTCAGTGACAGGATGTTGCTGTACTTAAAGGGTTGAGCTAATACACTAAGCTTTCCTGCAAGGTGCAGTGCAGAGATCCAGGTTTATGGTGTCTGAGTAACTCTGGATAATACTCTTTACTCTTTTGATGTACATGCATGCTCTCCATTGGTTTTTATGGAATGTGTCATAGTGAATTACAAAAAACCCAAACCAAAACAAACAAAAAACCCCATCACCAGAAAAACAAAATTACTAGTCAGGATCTGTAAGAATGAAACTTTAAAGAATTGCTGTAGGTTTCTGCAGCGTTTTTGTACTACTGCTGTGTACACATCATTAAAATGCAGAAAGTTTGTTTGCCCTTCAGCTTTGCAGTGATTGAAATTGAGCTAACTGACAGTTCTATGAACATTAGTGTCAGTAATTTGCCACTGCAGCTGAGGAAAAAAAAAATCTGATCTTGCACGTGACTGCACTTGGCAACTGTGGTGAAACAGGCCTAAAATTAGCTGGATTTGTAAAATGACTGGATTTAAACGAAATCAGTAAAGAGCACAAGAACAGTGTGTCTGATACTGCAATTGGCAAGATCAAATCGAGGCAAGATTCTGTTTTCAACTTAATGAATCTCCTCTCTAAATCCACAAGGTTATATTCTCACAACTGGAGTTATTCTTGCAGCTGGAGTTTTCAGTTGGCTAGCTTTAGGTCTGGATAGACAGAAAGCTGTTGAGCTATGCACAGAGCTTTTAGTGGCTCCGTGACTCCCAGCTTTTGTTAACTTGCCATCTGTTCGTGTTTTGCAAATGAAATTTATGAGGTGGGCAGAGTTTGGAGGGTCTCATCATATTTTTCAGGAGACAACAATTATTTGAGCAAGTTTTAGGGGACAAGATTTATACTGGACAAGTTCATTAAAACAAAGAATCCTGCTGGAGATTACTAAGTACTTTAAAACCACACCTGGGTTAGAAAGTCTACAAACTGAAAATGATGAAAGGATGGGAGAGTGAAGTGGTACAGTAGCCTATTAACCTGTGTTATTTACTCTTCTTAAGGTTTATGGCTGCTGCTGGAGACAGGATGCTCACGTAGATGAACTGACCTGATAAGACTCTTGTGTTTCTGGGGATACTAAACACGACACATCCATGGGCAAACCCTGCAGCACACAGGCTGCTCCAGACCCAAGTAAAACCATAGCTGAGAAGAGGGCTCTTTCTCAAATCAGATTCTAACTGCTCTAGAGTTGAAATGTTAGTGATCTGGAGCACTCTCCAGTGTGATGAGCCTTTGATGGTGCTCAGAGCAGAGAGGCTGTTTTCATGTTTCTGCTTGATCAGTCAAGCCTAAGTATGGCCATTGACGTCAATGGAAGCAAACGCCAAAGAGAGAGCTTTGGCCCAATATTTTGGAAAACATGGTGATGGTCTGGAAATGTGATTGCTCAGTTAGATTTGTTTTGGCTATCATCCTGGCATGTGGAGTTTCATTTCTGGGCTTTTGATGTTAGTGTCAGGCACATCTTTTTCTGAGTCCCGAGTGTCTTTTGGCAAGGGCATTTCCTAATGTTTTCATACCAAAGAACTTGTTGTTACGGTGTGGTCAGCAGACTAAGCCCAAACTAAATCTGTTGGTACTTCTGGTATTAGCAGCAGCCTGCAAAAGGCTTTTTGCTCTCCCAGCCTGGATTCCAGCTCCTCTCCCTTATCATAGCCAAACCAGGAGGCCATCTGCCTTCCTGTCAGACTGCATAACCTCTTACCAACACTGTCGCTCTCCACTTCGGGATCCTATTAATGCTTTGGAAGTAGAGCTCTTCTGGAAAAGTGTGGAAATGCAGAGGAAATATGTTGCTGTGAGGGTGAGTGGGGTGCTGATGCAGACCCTGCTTCTGTGTTGTACTAACCCTGTGATCTGTTGGTCCTTGTTTTGCCAATGCAACGAGAGGTCTTGCAAGCATTGGTTGGGCAGCATGTTAAGTGCTGAGTTTGTGCTTGCACTCAGTATAAGATTTTAATAAAAACAAATTGGTTTTGGAACAAAATGCTTTGTTCTGTTTTCTGAGCTGTGTATGTTGTAAAAATACCTTTAGAATTGCCTTTAAGTTGAGGAAATTCATCAGTTTGACAGCTGAAGCTGTTGCTTTCTTTTTATCATGCCCTTTCGTTTGGAGAAGCCTTAATCCTTACACCAGGCATGTTTTGGTAGGGCAGAGCCAAGAATGAACATAGCTCTGGTTTCATAAGGTGAACTAAGTTTTTTTGGCACTTGGATAAGATTTGCACTGAAGTAACAGAAATGCTTTGATAAATAATATGAAAATTCAGATTGTTACAGTAGGAATGGATCTAGGGCTAGATATTACAGCTTGCTGAGCATTTCTATTCCTTGCATCTAGTGAAATGTATGGTAAACTACTAGTTGATTACTTTGGAAATGCTATAGATGTTGGCAGAAAGGCTGAGCATGTTATCTGTGGGGTAAACTGTTTGAAATCCACTGACCTCAGCAGCCTTCAAGCCTTGCCCCACGTAAGTAGCATGACATATGATGTCATTAATGTTAGAAACTGTGTTTTGCCCTATGTTGAGGTGAGTCATTGGTGTTCACTAGCATTAGTGGTGATTTAACCGAAGGGGCTGTAAGACAGTGCTAATTCACAAGATTAAGTGAAGAACAATAGTTTGTTGCTTCATTCTGGTTTCAAATGAGTTTGTCATGTAGTAAAGTACCTACTAGAGATGGGTCTGAGAGCTTTGTAGTGCTGTGTGGCACATTTTGATCCCTGAGATTTTGCTTTTGGTGTGTCAGATCTGCATTTGTTAAACAAAGCTGGAGTTAGAGCAAATTTCATTTGACTAGATTTTGAATAAAGAAAATGGAAATTGAATTCCTCTTTAGCTTCTGTAACAGCCACCTCCAAAAGAACTCTAGGAGCTTCATTCAAAGCTGGGAAAGGAAAGGTGGTTCTTTAACAAACTGCACCTACCAATACCCCTTGCTGAAGGGGGGAGTTATGATTGTTTATAATATTTAGGCTCCTACATGGTTTTAGGATAGTTTACTCTCTCTGACTTGCTATAACTGATGCTGATTTATCTTCCTACCCTCTCTTGCCTGGCTGATGGGAGGTACTGTGCAAACATAGGTTTTGTCAGCTCTCCTGTGGTTTAGGTGTTTTACTTCAAAGAGAACTTCTGCCAGCATGTGCCCCTGTGCAGGCAGCACTCTGGCATTTCTAGCACTGAGCCCTTTCCAGTGTTCAGGCCTTGATTTTGATGCAGGAGCTGCCAGTGCTGCCTGCTGTAGCTGGAAGCTGGATGCTCCTCTGCACAGAAGTCTTGCCTATACCTCTCTCTGATGAGATGACATGCAGGTGTATAGATTGATTTGGATCTTTTTTTATGTTTGTGTGTTGGTCTGGTTTTTTGTTTGTTTAGCTGGTTTTGTTGTTTGTTTTTACCAAGGGAGCTAGGAGGCAAATTGTTTCTCTAGTTATCATTGAGATTCTGAATCCAGAAACATTCTTACATGGGCAGAACCAAGGAGGCAAGTCAGGCTGAAAAAACTCAAAGTTTTTGCTTTTTTTTCTTTCATATCCCCTGTTACTTATTTTTCTGGCTTTTTCTCACTGAGTTTCCAGACTTCCTACCAAACTTTGAAGAGCCTATTGTAACTTTTACCCCCAAATAAATTCTTTCAGGCCAGACTTAGCTTTAGAGCTGTTACGAGCAGCTCAGACAGGCCTTGGTGATTGGGGAAGAATAAACACTGTGCTGTGATTCCCTCTCTTTCAATAGAAGGCTTAGCTCAACAGCAAACTTGACTACTTTCTGTTTGTAATGTGCTCTAGTAGAGATGATGAGCATGTTTTTCATTTTTCAGCCTCGTCTTTCATGCCTAAGGGTGATGCTTGCTGTCTGTCTCCCCAAACAACGTGACGTTTTGATAAATGGCTTACGTATTGTCAGCCTAATGCAATATTGTTCTTCTAGAAATGTTTTAAATGGCAAAGCTTTTTATAGTTCTGCAGCTGCCAAAAGCAAAACTCAGACAAGAACTGAGCAGACTGTGGTTCTGAAAAGAAAACAAGGCCAGTACAAAAGTTTTCTGCTTATCAACATTTTCTGCTTCACTTCACTTTGCAGCGCTCTGTTGCACATGTATCCTTTTTCAACACGTGGAACTGTAGAACCGAAACTGATTTTAATTAACCTTCTGTGTTGTATATAAAAAGAATATTACCTCCACATCTTAGAGAACTTTCTTCTGTATGTCTAGCTTAAAAAGTGATGTCTGTCTTCTAGAATGTCCATATGGATTAGGTCTGTTCAACCTCATAAAACATGTAGTTAAGACTTCACAGTGTTTCTAATGATAGGAAGGAGTTGGCTGTTTCAAATAGAACAGTGCTATGTTCTCCCAGACAGGACATATGGAAACTTTATCTCTTTGGCTTGGCTAATGGGTTGATCACTTCTCCTAGTGGTTAAATTCATTATGGAAACGGTTCAGTTCTATTTAATCTCCTTTTGAATGGTTTGATGTTAAACCTGCGGGTTATTTTAGCTGTGATTATTTGCAAATGACAGAATGGATTATAGTGCCAAATTCTGTCATTTTTGGAAGTGTCCAGATTATTAAGAGTTTCTGTTGTCAAGATAGTCTAAGTGTGTAACCAGGGCAGGGGCTGACAGGAGTGAAAATCTGTTTTATTGCTCCAAATGACTTAGAGAAGGGGAGACAAGAAGAAATAAGTCCAGGGGTTTTCATGTCCTTTTAGAAACTCAGTTTTGCTTATCCTCAACTAGATTGGTCCAATAAATAAACAAACAAACAAAAACCCAGCAAAAAAACCCACCCAAAATGAAACCCTTTCCCTGTTAGCCATTTCCTACCTCACAGGGAATTAGATGTCTTCTTTTTGGTATTTGTGTCTGTAGCTAATTTCTGGAATAAAGCAACTGCCTCTGTAAATCAGGTTCCTTGATTACAGTTATTGGAGGGACTCTCCCCTCATAATGTACGAAGGTTTCTAGATCTAGCAACAAAAATAACAAAAATTGTTTGCTGAAGCGCTAAATCTGAATACTGTGGAAAAAAATGTAGATAAAGCTAAAAGTTCTATTTCTCATTGTTTTGGATTTTTTCTTTTTAGTGGACTCCCTTTAAAATTTAGCAAAAAAAAAAAAACAAACAAAAAACACTGGGAGAGCAAATAATTTGTGCTAGCATGAGTGTGTCAAGTGTGATTTCCTACAGACACTTTTGTAGGGAGAGTGTTGTGCAACAGCTGCAGGAGTGTGAAAGACACTTGTACTAGAACAGACTAGCAGTTTAGGTGGTTTCTGGGTGAGATACGAAGTTTTCACAAGAGGATCTCCAAGTATTTGTCATGATGACTGTTGGGAAGAAGAGTTGAAAAGTCCTCTTTTGTCCCAGTGCCTTGCAGGTGGCTTGGCTTGGTGGGTGAAAGTCATGCAAAGCAATGATAGATGTGACCATGTGCTCCAGGTAGGCACCTCTGCAGAAAACTTTCCAAGTATAAGTTACTGCTGATCTTAATGGTTTTTGTTCTGCAGTGTCTGCTATTTTATATTCACTAGTGAATTTGCTGACCTTGGTGTCTCACAGGCTTGTCGAGTAAATCACATTCAAACACAGAAATAGTTGCTCAAAAGTAAAAAAAGAATTTTTTTCCATCTCTAGCTGAGAGGAATTTCAGTGCACGTACCACTGTGATTGCTTTGCATTGCACACATGCAACAGATTCCTCTTAGGTTTGGTAACTTGCCCAGGTTGTGATGTGCAGCAGAATTTATTAGAAGGAGATGTGGGATATGCCTTTCACTCTGTGTGCTGATGCCAGCAGCTTTTATTGGCTTATATCTAGGGGGGGAAAAATGCTTGCAGCAGCACAGAGGTCTGTCTGAGCATTGCTCCTTGGTTTCTAAGAGACAGCATAGGCCTAAGTCATTGGGATGCTTTCAGCTGATTTCAGTCATCTTTACATCGAACCTTTTGGGAATTTAGGAATAAGCAGCTGCACCATTCAAGATGTAAGGTCATTTTCATCACAAAAGAATGAGATTAAAGTAGTATAGTGTGAAAGTTCACCATCTTGCTCTATTAGTAAATAGTAATTAAAATGAAAGCATATGTGCAAAACCGTGCTTACCGATTGTTTAAGCCAAAGTCTCAAAACAAAAATGGAATTTGCCAGTAACATCAATTTCTACTAATAGAGAATCCCATGAAGGCTCCAGCTGCTCCCATAGTTGTGTGTCTCAAAAATGCTTTTCAGTACTCTTTATTTAGTGTTATCTGTGTTTCATCTTATAAGTTTCAGAGTGACCAGCTCAGTGACACCTTTCCAGTGCTAGAAGCTGCCCCCTGGCATGCAGGCATGAAGGGCTGGACTTCTTCACAAGACCTGCTGAAGGAAAAATGAGGGCACTAAGTGAGATACCTTGGAAAGCTTGAAGCTGCCCTGCAGAGTTCTTGTAGCTTAATAAAATTTACAAAAGTGCTTTTGAACTGTGACCTTCCAAATGCCCACTAGTGAAGGGCAATAAGGTTTATGAAACCAGAATGAATGTGTGACTCACGCTTGCTGAAACTGGACCACTCTCCCAGGGGCAAGTAATTGTTTTGGATTTAACAACCGTATTCAAAGTTATAAGATAACAAAGTAATTTCTCATATATATAGAAAGGAGTGATGCAAAGGCACTGGAAAGCAGCAGCAAGACTCTGCTGCTGTAAATGGGTTTGGTGTTGGCGACTTTTGAAAAGCTCATTGCATGTGAAGATAAGCGTTAATGGAATTGGCAGTGAGAGTGCAACTGTAACCAGATCTTGTTGTTTAGTGCAAGTGCCTTTCAGGTTTCTCTGCAAGGTCGAATGTCCTATTGACTGGCAGCTGGACTGTTTTCCTTGTAGGAATGTAACTGGTATTTGATGGAGTTGCAAAATGAGTTTCCCACTGAAGCCAAATATAAAAGTGCATGAGAGTTCAGCAGTTTCACTTCCTGCAAAGCTGGAAACCCTTGTAGCATATATTAGGATTTCCTGCAGGGAAAGAGGGATATTAATCTTGTTTGACTTACAGAATCATAATATTTGTTCTGCAATTTGTAACACAGAGCAAGAAGTTTTCAATTAGTATTTCCTGAGAATTAGTAAATTCAATAAAGTGGGTGCTTTTAACTTTTTTATCAGAGAATAAATGTAACATCTCACAGGACCTTAAATGTTTCATGATATTGGAGCAGGGAAGAGTAGCAGTGAACGTGGTTACAGATCTTCTGGAAAGCAATGAACAGCTGACACCGTTCTCAAGTCTTTCTCAATGTCTTTGCTTGGCATCATCATAATATTATCTCTGAACTGTAATACTGTATGAAAGTGTTCTTGTAGGCAGCATAAATTTCAGAATTGTTGATAAAACAGGCACTTGGTCAGCTCATCACTGGTTTTAATTTTCCTAGTGTTGCAAAATTTTTCTCAAGGTCTGAGCTGATTCAATAAATCCTGATTTGGGCCCCAAACCAAATTGGCTTGAAGTCCTGTGAGCCTTTCAGGTTTGTAGTAAGTTCATACTATGGAAAGTGCTTTATGTCTCTTGAAAAGATGCTTCAACCTTAGCTTTGAGGCAGCACTGCATTTTCCTATCCAGGCAGAAGAATGCTGCCGGGAGAGGTGTGGCACTTGGGCTGAGGAGCTCCAAGTCTGTGAGAGTGCACAGGTCTGTGATACACGCAGTGGTGAGACCATCTGGACGCATTTTGTGCATTTCAGATGCTCCTCATCTCCATTCTGGATGCAACAGGCCATGTCTGGGACTTCTGGGCATCCAGCATCTGCTTTGCATATAGTCTGTACATATGCAGTGGCTGATCGTATTTTCAATGCATTGGATTTACTGTCCACTTGCAGATTAACTCATCATGTAAGACTGAAGCTCTGAGCCAGATTCTGGGTTTTCAGACATCGTGGTGCAACAGCCAAAATCCTTACATTTCCCCCCAATAAAAGATCTAGATAGAAACAGAAAGAATGTCCTGAGATACATGTATGTGAGGGAGTAGATCTCAGAGCTCATTCCTTAGGGAGAACATCTCTGTATGTGTTTGTTAATCCTCTTCACAAATGAGAGGTGAACTAAAAATATAGTAGAATTTGTAAGGGTACTTATTGCTCTACAAATTAAGAAATATCTTAGTTACCTAGAATGCATCACTTATGTTTAGAATTTTCTCCAACTTGAGCCTGAAATAGTCACAAATTACTTTTTCAGTCCAGTGAGACTGTGGTTAAACACATCCCTTGCTGGGGTTTCCAGACTGTGGCAGAATACAGGAACTATTGTGTTTGAACATCAAGACTTGGGAGAAAAAAAGGAAAACAATGTGACGGGGAGAAATACTTCTAACTTATTATTTCTTCTTCCCCATTTTTGGGACTTTCAAGGAGTGTATCAAGCAGTTTCTGTTTTTCATTAATGAAATTCGTTCAGGCATTGAAGTTCAAGCTGTTTGAGTCCTAACACACTGCTGCTTTTCATCTTAACACTTTTGAGCTCCACTGCATTTCTTACAATTGCATTTCTTACAGTTTCTGAATCACTGATACTCATCTGAGGAAGGATCATGCAGCCACGAGTGTCATGTTGGCATATTTCACATTTAGTTTTGGAGTACTTCAGTGAGGAGCTGAATTTACCTTGCCCAAGGTAATATGGAACATTTGTAAGTGAACATGAGTCTCTTCAAATGAATTCCCTAACCATTCAGCGAGCATACCTGTGCTCAGTTGTCTTATCATAGCATCTCTTACCTGTACAAACAATGATCTCAGCTGCAGCCTATTAGAAACACACGTGATGTATCAACTGCTGTATCCCCTACATGCCATCAAATATGTGTTGTTGTATCAAATAAAAAGCATTTTGTGAAATATTTCCCAAAAGCTGTGTGCAGAGGAAACAAGTGCTAATAAATAGCTGTTACAGGAGGTTATTTTAATTCTATTTACCAAAGCTCACTTAGTTTTTTCTTAATTATTCACTTAAAATTTCTGGGTTTATTGTGCAACAATTCAAAACTTCAAGTCACACTCTGTGTAAGTTACAGATGCCAACACCTGTAAACTTGAGGTTATTACCTTGACTGTATAATTAAAGTAATAATTTAAAGATAAAACCAAAATAGAGTAAATAACTATGCTTAAAGATAATAGGCCAGAGATCTGGGTGTGATGTGTGGTCCCCCTGTGCCTGTTACTTAAGTGTCTGACTGGACAGATGCTACAACCAATGATTTCATAGAAATCAAGAGATTGTTAGCCTGGCTTTCCTCTCATTTTATTTAATGAGATCTTCCAGCAAAAGTCTAGGACCAAATCCAAAGTAGATTGAATTTTATGGGAAGCAAACGAATAATTACAGCCTGTTGCAGTGAAGTTATAACCTTATTGGCTTCTTATTGTTTGAGAAAGTGTTTTGCTGAACTGAAGCATAGTTTTTTGATTTAGTATCCCACTGCTGTAAGACTGAGTGTCTTCTGGCTAAAGCCTCTCTGAAGACTGGATTTATAGGAGCACAGCTGGGTTGTAAACAAATGGTGATGCACTCCTGCTCTGCATGCAGAGAGAAGAGAAGCAAAACTAAAAAACAACAATCCATCTGTATTATTAAGTACCAGGCAGAAGACAATTAGCTGCAAAAATGAAATGAACTTGCAGAATAAGCTTCAGAAAGCTTATAATGTTTCCAGTTATTAAATAAATGAACAGTAAAATACAGCCACTTCAAGTGTTACAACTTTTGAATGTATAAATTTGCTTTCAAGTTTGTACTGCTGAGGTCACATGGAATTTTTTCACTGAATCACTTTCTTCCTTTAATTTAAAAAGGGAAAAGCACAAGAGTAGTGGATAAATGGAAAAAAATATCTCAAAGCAGTATGACAGACCCTTGTATTAGTAGTGGGTTTATATCCTACATTCTCTAATGGCTAGTGTTGGAGTTTGGCTTGTTCTTCCCATGTACTATGCAGTAACTGAGCAGTAAGACTGAAGTGTGATTGATAAAACATTAAGGGTGTTTGGAGCCAGGATCTGCTTCCAAGCCATGGAGATCAAACCTTTCTAAACTCTTCTCCTCCTCAAGTAGTAAGATACTAGATTTCGGTTCACTATGTCTTGGTGCGAAGGAACATATTCCAATACGTTTGCCTATCTTTTGGTTCAGAAATGCCATGTCCCAGCTTCCTTGTTCATAGGTTTGGCATGTGAGGGAAAACAAAGGAAAGTGTAGCAGTAACAAGGAGCATAGTGAGGATTGCCCATAAGATATGATAAAATGAATAAAACCCCATAACCATGGCAAACTTGGTCTCTCTTCTACATACCAGGCACATTTGCAAGCCAAAAGTCCACGTATTTCTTGGAAACAAAACTGAGATCAGCAGCATTGTGTAAATGTTTGAGGTTTGATCCTACAAGTCCTTAGATAGAGTTGCTTACAGTCAGGAGGTAGAATCTTATCTCCTTGATCCATATAGAAAGACTTGACATAGGTAGCAGGTTAAGGATAAGCACAAATTCTGAGATTTGGTGGGAAAATTCAGTGGTAGAAAGACTTGTGAATAATACAAATGTGGAGGACTAAGTCTGTGCAAACAATACTAGAAGGCATGGATTTTTAATGAGGACAAAAATAAACCCAGAATGTCTGCTTCTTGCTGAGTCTTAGCAATGCTGTTCCAGCATAAATGTGGTTTAGTAGCTGTTGGCTTTTAGAAAAAAAGCTTTTTTTTTGGGCTCTTAAGTTATTCAGGTAACCTCAAGCTTTGCTAAATGGAGATAAAGGCTTGTAGAAGCATCAAGGCAACTTTAATGCAGAAATTTTGACTAAGGCTAGCAAAATTTGATAGAGATTACATACATTTGCATGTAACAGGAAGTGAATTTAGAATATGCAACAACAGGGACGTCCGTCTGCACTTAACTGAGTTTTAGTCAGTAAGATTTTATTAGATATAAAATACACATTCCCAACAGTATAGGATTTGAACAACTTAAATATAATGTGGATGCTCATTAAAGTAAGGGCCGTCCTGTGGCGTAGTGGTGAGCACTCCGATCTCTGACTCCTAGATTGTGAGTTCGAGTCTCAGTGTACGGACCGCCCCCGGCAGTTCAATGCCTCCCTGCCATCCGATCCCGTCAGACCTCAGATGCGAAGCAGGGTCAGCCTCGGTTAGTATCGGGTGCTGTAGATAGTTCTAAGGAGACTTCACTGTCACTGTCCCAGCTTGCTCGGCCGTGGCACATGAACCTTAGGACTTAAATGGTGGGGCCAGCTCTGCACACGCTGTGCCTCACCTAAAAAAATCCCCTGCGCAGGCTCGGAGGGCACACCCACGTGGGGTGAGCCTTTCCCAAATCTTCGTTCATGAAGATTGGCCATTATTATTTACTCATTGAAGTAGAACTTTACATGAAATTTGTCTGAAACTGCTTTTTTATTTTTCCTTACATAGCACAGGCATGTGCTTCGACCGTGATTTTTGGCAGAATCTGGCTCTTTATTCTGAGTCCTTATTCACTCCTGTTGTTCTCTGAAATTCTCTGCTGATTGTCCTGCAGGAAGAGGGATTGCAACTGCCATCTGCAAAGCATCAGCATCTGCCTCACTCTGACCTCTCAGCATATCATACCTTTTTGATACGTTTTTAAGAATATTCAAAGGTGTATCCTTATCGTATGTTAAACAGTGAAGTTAAAGGACTGATTGTGTTTTGTCATGTAACCAATTTGCTAGGTGAGCATCAGCTATTTTATGGTGCTTCTTAGCAGTCACTAATTCATACTTCAGTTCATGTATTGTGGTGTTGGACAAATGACGTGTTTATCTATGTTGTACTTTCTCATTATTTTGTGCTTCTGTATTTTACAATTAAAAACATTTCTGTGAAGCAATAACAGCTTTAAATAATACCTTTTAGATGTATTTGCACAACCTGTCTTTTTAGAGCTTTCCTTTTATGAATATTGGATGTAGATTATAAATAGAAATACTTTGGAAATGCATGCACAGCTCAAGCCTGAAGTCACTTTCTGTGGATAGTCTGTAACAATTTTGAGAAAAGTGTGAAGCATTTTGTGCTATTAATATAACCTTGTTTTGAATATGACATATGTCAGAAAACAATTTTAACATAACTGAGGAGTTTTTATCATCAGGAGTACAAGATAAGGAGATGAGAAGCAAAATCTCTGCCCTATACTAAAATGGAAAGTGATAACAAAAGTGATTTGATGTGTTGCCTGTGTGTGTACTGTATTTGGGCTGGCTTGGAGGAGCCCGGATCCTTCTGTGTGTCCATTTATCCTGGTAAGCAGCACAGCTTCAGTTTATTCATAAAGTTGAAACTCTTGTGCAAACCCGCTCAAGAAGAAACATGTGGGGTCCTGTCTGTTGGCATCAGATCACTGAAAAATGGATGAGGGAGGGGGCATCTGAGCCTCACTGGGATCTGCTGCCCCACAGGAGATAGGCATAAGCTCGAGTGTACTGTAAAGCACAGACTGTAGTTCAGAGCTTTTCTTAGTCATAGCAGCCTGGTTATCCTGGTAATGCTCCCTGGAGGGCTTTTGAGGATACATAAGATAAGCAAGTGCCTTGAACCTGACTTTTTGGAGGACATTGAAGAAGTAGATGGTATTCCCGTTTCTGAAATCTTATACATTTTATTTGTCTCCAGTTGGTTTACTTTTCTGCATCTTTAAGCAAAAATACTCCTCTCCAAATAACTTAAAAAAGAAAACCAACAACATCTGATCCTGTACCGTGTGGAAAGGACCAAAGTCTGCAAACGCCATTTACAAGTATAAAGTACCATATAGCTGCAGCACAGTGTGCTTTGCCTCCTCATTCCGTATCAGTAGCTCTCTGAGTTTGCAGCACGTTAGCACAGATACTCTTGTGCCACCCTGAAGTCAAGGAGAGGATCGTTCTTTTAAACTTTATGAATGTATCTCAGGAAAGCAAAGACGGAATGAATATACACCTCTCTCTTGCCCTTTGGAGGACTTAAACATGTGATGAGAATTTACAATCAAGTTTAAGATTTGCAAGATTTTCTGTTCATCTGGAAATATGTTCAGCTACCAAGGGAAGAACAGAGAAACCATTTTTCCAGTCCAAATGGTTTTAGCCACAAATAAGTACCTTCACTGGATGTAAGCATATAACTACTTGAATTGCCCACAGTTTATTGAGCCTTCTGATACATCTAGAAACACTTTAGGAAAACATCTGATTTAAATTTGAATCGAGGATTTTCCATTAGAAATACTTGTTTGTTTTCACTATGCTTCTCCAGACATCAGGTTTTGATGGTATGATGATGGTGTTGAAAGAGCTGTTTGTAACCCTTTAACTATTTTAAAGGGTAGGTATTGTAGATAATAACATTTATGCTCTTGAGGAAATGGCAGCTTAATGTTTTTAAAGTGATTGGAGGTTTCTGTTTGTGTGATATCCAGGAAGGTTGTAGCTCGACCTCTACAATCAAAATCAAATGTGATCTATTACCTGTTTCAACATCCAGGTAACCTGCCGGCTCTCAACTGTTCTATGATCACTAGCAGATTTCCTTGGACTGCTAATTGACAGGGACATCCTGATGCTCATTTAAAACCACAGCTGATGGGCTGCTTTGCCGTCTGAACTAGTCTCAATGACATAATTAAATGTTTGCATTTATAATCTGCTTACAGTCTCTTAATGGAAGCTTTGTAGCTCATCTCTGTCTCATGGTAATGCATCAGTCAGCACTATCTGTGAATGGAGCTACTTTCATTTTTGTGTTCTGCTGGATGCCTGCTGAGGTAAAAACTCAAGAAACCCAAATGACATGCATCAGATGTAGGCAGTATCTGTACTAACAAATTAAACATCCCAAGATCACTCTTTGCCACTGGGGCCAGCTGCAGGGTCTGCATGCACACTACTAAAGCCTTACCCTTTATAACTGGGCCTGCTTACCGGGTCTGCTCTGTGACCCATCATAGCTCCCAAATGCCTAGTCCAGGAATCACTAGTCCTATAAACAGGACTCACTGCTGCAGAGGTTTTGAATCTACTGTTATTGGGACACGTTATTGTTTCTCACGTAGAATGCAGTATTAGCAATTACAGCTTTCAATATGCTGAAGCCGTTACATATTTAATTATTCTCCTATGTTTCTTTTTAAAGTAATTTGTTATGAAAGTGCAATTCTACCTTTGATACTAACAAAAGTTATGTATAGTTGTTGTTACCAAAGTAATCTTTAAATCTCAAAATGCAAACTAAGGGTTTAGTTCTGCAACTGATTTACAGCTTGCCTGTTGTCTTTCATTTCACCCTATTATTTCCATTTTTTCAGCTAGGAAGACTTTTCATTGATAGTATGGGGGTTTTTTGTTTGTTTAGTGTTACTTGGAGATGTGGGTGTTGTGTTTGTTTGGTTTGGTTTGGTTTGTTGGTTTTTTTCTTTTCTCATCAGTGATAAGCCCAGGTTTTCATTTCTTCAGTTCCGTGCTTTCTGCATAAGAGACACATATAAATATAAATCCCCGTATGACCAACTGCTGAATAGAATAAAAAAATTCTTTTTGAAGCAGAATTAATACCTAATTCTAGTCTTAAAATACAAAATATGCATAGCACTTCACCTCAGTTGTGATGTTATGTCTGTTTACTTGCTTTGGAATAAGATGCAAATTATTAATTACTTTTTTTTGTGACAGCATCTTGCTTTAGTAAGACTTACAAGGTTGGGGCTAAAAGCTTAGAATATGGAAAAGGATGCTGATACCTAAGAGGGTGAGTTCAGCTCTGTTTCCCCAGACTGCTATGCCTGCACCTTTTCAGTGTGAATCAGTGTGGTCTGTATGACAGCTGCTTGTGGATTTTTACACTAGTCTACAGCAGAGTCAAAGACCTCTAGAGCAACAAGCAGGGATTTTCCACACACATTTTTAAAGAATTCTTTGAAAACTATATTTCTTGTGGGCTACCTCAATATCGGTGAATCATGCACCACAAATTATAGCTTGGTTGAGTGGTCTAGAGTAAACAGAAATTTCCAGTATGTGAAGAAGAATTTGTGACCCTGAAAGCTTGTCCATTTACTTTTTTTCCCTGAGTGTATTGCACAGCCAAGCTCAATGGCAGTGATGAACATATTCCAGGAGCTCATAATTCTGATGATTAATCCAGAATGGTAAATGCATTTGCCAGGCATTTCCAATTGGAAAGTTTTGCAGTGCTCCAGAACAGTACTTTTCTTCTGGACTAATTTTCATGATGATAGTTAGTATGAAAGCCAAGAAAATGATTGCAGATAGCTTTATATCATTGCATTGATCTTTTTAGTTTTCAAACTTTATTGTTTCAAGTATTTAATTCTCTAATAATGCCTTTTAAATCTTGTGTTCTTAATTGGTTTGCACTAATATTTAGACTTCATAGTATCTTGTGTGTTGCTTGTCATCTGAAGTGGGACGCTCTTTTTGGAGCAGAATGAAGAACTAGAGCCCATTTGTCAGCTCTGTTTTCTGACACAGGGTTGGATTAAGTGCCACAGCTTCTGGGGGTTGCCAGTGTCTTGGGGTTTTTTGCCCAGTTGTTGGAAATGCCCTCCTACCTGCAACACCTATAATGTTGGTGGGATTGGTTTCACATAGAGATGCCTGTGTGGAAGAGGTCCCAAATATAAGGGAAGTAGTCTGATGGACCTCCAAACCCAGAATAAGCAGTAACTTGTGTTTTAAAGAGTAGTTCGTCATCCTTCCAAAAATTGTGCCTGTTAAGAGGTGGATGGTGTTCAGTAATCAGGGAATTTGTTCTGGATTTAAAGAGACACATTCGAAGGGAGTTTGTAAACTTCGGTCCCTTGTGCTTCACAATTGAAAATCAGTGGCTTAAGCTTGCTGGTTCATGCTTTATGTGGGCATGGTAGGCTTTTGCTCAGCTTACTACAGAGAAAAGCTATTCAGCAAGACTGGACAGTCAAATTGGACCATCAGAGATTGAAAGATCTTAAAATTTGTGCAGCAGTTACCTTCAGGGACTTGTGAAACTCATTCTATCTGAAAGACAATCTTTGTGCCTTGAACATAAAGCTTTACTGCCACAGCAGTTCAGAGACCCTCAAAGGACCCTCGTCTGTTCTGTGGTACAAACCCTTCTCTGTGGGTGCTGGGATGTTGAAAGGGTCTGTGCATCTGTGAGCCATAAAGGGCTTCTGCTCATCTGTAGAGTGTGTTCAAATCTCCTTTCTACAAATAAAGGTTGTGTTTCTGTATAAAAAGGCAAAATATTTTGGGGGGTAATTTTACAGACAGATTCTGTATTCATTAAGTACAAAGAAAAGCCTGCTCTCATGCTTAGCAAGTCTCAGTTTTGAATCATTTTTGGGTTTTAGTGTGGGATTTCAGACATATCTGGCATGGGTGTGGGATCTAGCTGAATGACACACTTTCACTGTGCTGTGCCTCAGCACTGCAGGAGGGCATCAGTATATAAGTATATATAGCATTTTTCAAGGAGCATTTCATCTTGGTTTTTGGCTTCACAGACTTGTGAGACATCAGGTTTGTCCTGACTATTTATCTGAGGGAGGCATCCTCTAAGTGCTGTAAGCTGAATACATGTAAACATGTTAGTACTTAAGAGCCGGTGGTGTGGTTCATGCTGTTGTTCCAAGTGATGTTTGTGCCTTGCTAGTCTTTCCAGTCATAATCATAGCCAGCCTCTTTTCTGTGAAGACCTTTCATGGCCAGAGACCTCCCCCATAAACAGAAGCTTGAGAAACACCTTGATACATTTAGGAGTTCTCTGTGTGTGTACGTATAGGGAAAAAAACCTCTGGATGATGTAGCTGCTTTTTAATCTTGCTTTCTATAGAGTGTAATTTCACAGAATCACAGAATCTGCTGAGTTGGAAGGGATCCACAAGGATCATTGAGTCCAACTCCTGGCTGTACAGGACCCTCCCCAAGAGTCACACTATATTCCCAAGAGTATTGTCCAAACACTTCCTGAACTCTGCCAGGCTTGGTGCTTTGACCACTTCCCTGGGGATCGTGTTCCAGTGCCCAGCCACCCTCTGGGTGAAGAACCTTTTCCTGATATCCAACCCAAACCTCCCCTGACACAACTTCAGGCAGTTCCCTTGGGTCCTGTCACTGGTCACCAGAGAGAAGAGATCTGTGTCTGCCCCTCCTCTTCCCCTCATGAGGAAGTTGTAACTGTAATGAGGTCTCCCCTCAGTCTTCTCCAGGCTGAACAGACCAAGGGACCTCAGCCACTCCTCATATGGCTTCCCCTCAAGACCCTTCACCATCTGTTGCCCTCCTTTGGATGCTCTCTAATAGCTTAGTATCTGTTTTATCATTTCCTTCTGGATGGCCTTGCATTAACAATGGTATTACATCCAAACAGTTTCAAATTGCAAAAGCACTCTTATTTTTTTCTTTACAGCCTGTTCATCTAAAGCTGTTTATACATGTTTCACTGTGTCAGGGGTACTATTTCTGTAGCACCACCTGTATGATGTTTAATTCAGCATTTATGCCTCGCTGTTTTGGCTGTAACTACCTGCATCTTGATTACAGAAGCCTTACAGTCCATGTAGGGCTTTTTTGGCCAGTAACTGATGCTGGATGCAATTTGGCTCTGTTGGCAGGGTTTGGCTGGTCAAGCTGACTCTATTCTGTTCTCCTTCCACCCACCCTCTTGATTTGTTTCCCCATGTTCCACAGTTTGGAAAGAAAAAGTATAAAAGTGAAGAAATCTCAGAGATTCCATTACTTCATTCCCAGTTCTCTGTCATTAGGAAGTCCAGTTCTGTGAATTATAACCACCTCAGTGTGAAGTTTGCTGTTCAGAAAGTGCAATCTCTTGTACTGGTGTTAAGAATCAGTTTCATGATGTGCAGCTACTTGAGTCATTCCTGATGCTGTTTCAGTGCTTTATAATCTATTAGAACTTTTCCCTTTTATAGAGGGTCTTGTCACAAGCCGCTACTTGGTATTGCAGAATTTTGGTTTCTGCACAAACTGTGTGGTAAAATTCCCTTGGCTCTGCAGTGAATTGGCCCTCAAGCACCAGTGGTAAAGATGTGTGTGGAGAACCTCAGAGCAGGAAACAATATGAAAAAGAGCATGAGCAACTTGAACTAATTTAGGGTTTCTTTGTATTCTGCCAGCCAAATGGCTCTTCATGTCCTGTCTTCTCCTGTATCTCAGGTAGCTTGATAATTTCACTGATTGGATATGTCTAATTAGGCCAGACCATTTATGCCAGTGTCCTTACAGTAGCCAACAGCAGAGGCTTAGGGAAAAACAGACGTAGTCAGCAAGCAGCAACAGTATTTCCTGCTACCAGCAGTTTGTGGGTCGGGGACCAACTAAATTAAATAATTTCATTTAATAGCGTATGTCCTAGTTCAGCAGGTGGGACCAGTTGTCACTGTGTGGGGGTGGCCAAAGCTATGTATTCTACCCCCATCTATTCATTCCCAAGGTCAATGGCCCATTTGCAGCAGCTTCCCAGGGAGTCGTTAGCACCTCCACTCCCAGCCTGAGGGGGTGTAGGTGCTAATGGGCCATCAACAGTCCAAAAATAGCCCATGACTCACAGAGTTAATCACCCATTGTGTGAGTCCCCACCCCAGGGGAGGGACTGGATGCTCCCTGAAGGTACAAAAAGGGGTAGGTAGGAAGACCTGGGGACCCCTTTTGTTGGACCCAGAGGAGCAGCAGGACCTTGACAGGAGGAGACCACCACTCCGGACCAGACCACAGCCATCACCTGTACCAACAGGTTTTTTCACTTCTTTTTGCTTTGGACTTGGGGGAACCACACAGGTCTCACACAAGGGCTAACAAACCCCTTTGGGTTTGTACCCCAGGGCACTGGGTTACACTGCTGGGTTTTGGGAGTTGACAGCAATTCCCCTTTTCGTCAGGGTATTTACTGTATTATTATTATTAAATTGTGGCTCTGACTCATAATCTCTCTTGTGTTGAGTTCATTTCTCCTGCTGGTTTACCTCTAAACCAGCACAGCGTTCAAAATACTTTTTCTCTTCTGTTTGTTAAATGCTTTTAATAAATGCTATATCCAAAGGAATAATATGTGAGTCAAGGAGTTCTTTAAGATGACTGAGTTGTATGAAGTAGTATCTCATTTATTTTGAATCTGAAGTTTGGTGTCATTATTTGATGTCATCCTGCCCTTCTATTAGAAGTTACTGGGAATAATCACGGATTTCTCTGTTCCTCTTCAGGAGAAACATGATTTCTAGCAACTTTTTAAGGGAGACTTTGAGAGAATCTCAGTGCCTGAGGTGGTGATGTGATAAAGGCATTACTGATGAACGCCTTCATGTGGTGGGATGAAGGCTCTGCAGTAGGACAACATGTAATAGCCTAATCCAGTTTCTCAGGGGCCAGTTACTAGGCTAACCAGATGTCTTGGGTTGAGCTGGCAAAACGCCAGCTGCCCAAGTACAGAGAAAAAGGGTCCTTCTCCCCCTAACCAGCCAAAGGGAGAAAGAAGAGGGAGAGGGGAAAAAAAAACCAAACCAGGTTTCTTCTGAAACTAACTACATGTATTTATACAGAAAAGAGAAAATTAAAAGAAAACTACAATATAACACACACACAAGTCATATGTAACAAGAAATAACCTCCCACTCCCTAATTAATACAAAGTGTATTACTCTAGATTCATAAGCACTCCGAAGCCAAAAGGCACTCAGCAAGAAACAGAAAGAGTAACAACAAAATATTTCTACTTCCCTGAACTTAAACAAAAGGCAAGGAGTGGCAATAGCAGGAGCGAGGCCTAACAGGGCATCATACCGGTAGCACGTCTTCCCTGCAGCTCAGCCATGGTGGAGCTGCCCCCAGCCAGACCCACACACTGGATTTTACTCCTATTGAGATGATGTAAGATGGGGTGGAATAAAAATACTATTGGCTAGAAGAGGTCAGCTGCTCGCTAGCTCAGCCTAGCTGAAGGCAGCTGACAATTTCAGGCCCAAATCTGAACTCCAAGGCCCAAACTTAGGCCTACCTGGCTAAACCCATAACACCAGATAGGGTGGATCTCTCTTCTTTATTACCAAGTTTTCTGCTTAATATAGTACATTAATAATGCTCAGAGGCTCTTGGCCTCCTCTATCTCAACACCATTTCTCTTCCAGTGTATGCAGAGAAGAGAATAACACAGAGTCAGGAAGTGTGGATTGCATTTGAAGCAGATTAGTTTTGAGTCTCACCAAGGTTAACAAATAACAAAGAAACAACAAATAGCCCCCAACACCACACAAGATGATTACCAAAAATTAGCACATTCAAAGTCAATTAATTTTTTTAAAGTAATTAGTTCTCAGACAGCTGCTTAAATTCTTGGGGAATGACTGAAAAATTCAAAAACAGGATGGAGACTTGATATTTAAAAGCCCTAGTGTGATGGAGTAGAGCTGGAAAATGAATTTGAAATATGCATTTATATAAATTTTTCTCATTTTCATAAGAAAAGAAGAATTCTAAGGCAATGTTGACATTGAATACAGCTCTGAAATGAAAATTACTACCATAATCTGAAGGTGTAACTTCAAGTGCAGCTCATGAGCACGTATTCCACAGCCTCAAAACATACTTAATAAATCAATAGGATAGAATTTCAGTGCAAATCACTCTGTGAAAGGGCAAACACCACCATGGTGATAAAGCTGTAGAGATAAGCCATAAGGGTCTTTACAACAGTTTTTATGTATTGCTTTTTACTTAAAAAAACCCCAAACCATGACTGTCAAATATACTTTTTCTTAAAGAGACAGTCCTTGCCCATTTTATGTAATAATTTACTCTGAGCCTGGCTTTAATTTAAGATAAATAGCTGTGCTGCCACAGGCTGAGTTTGAAGTTTCCACATATTTTGAAGTCATCAGCTGCACAGTGGGCTCTGAGGGTTCATCATTAGCTGGTTCGGGAATGAATGCAAAACCAGCAGGTTCATTATTGCAGCCTGAGCGGAAACTCACTAGGGATGTCCTGTGGGGCTGTAGGAGCAGACCCGAAAGTTCATTGATGCTCTCAGTCCCATCTACTTTATCTTACTGGGCACTCACCTATTTACTGAGGAGCCTCTCTGAGCTGTGCTGAGGATCTCACAGTGGGCTTCAGTTCCACAGAGAATGTGAGAGTAAGTCTGAAACCTGGAACCAAGGGAAGATTTTGCTGATTGGAGAAATAAGGAGATGGAAAGCTGTGTTGCTTCCTTTGGAATTGCAAGGGGGGTTCCTTCCTCTACGGTGCTGGAGATGACACATGAGGATAACCTGAGCGGAGGAGGGGAGTCAGGGCAGCTCTGAACTTAGCCTTGGGTGTTGTCCTCAGAATTACAATATGCCCTTTGAGGAACCTGTGGGGGACCCTTGTGACCAGACGTGCTCATCTGCTGCCTTGAGAGCTGCAGCTCTGGTAAAGCATCCTTCTCAGCCTTGGCTCTGAAATTCTTTCCTGACTACATCATTTGTAACTTCAATTTGTCAGCTTTTGCACCCCAGCTCTCCTGGCATGTACTTCAAAGTTGCTTCTGCAGGAAGCCCTATAGGTCTGTGCAGTTTCATCTGTCCTGGTTATTTGTCATCACTTGGTTGCGTTTTCTATTTGGGGTGTTTGGTTTTTTTTTTTTCTTTCAGACTGGTATTGGGGCCTGTGTTATGGTTGTCATATTTCATCTCACTTGCATCCAGGGAATTTGACCTGGAATTCTTTTTGCAGGTCTCTGTTGATTTGTCATAGAGTGCAGGGGAGTAAACTGTTTTGTCCTGAAGTCTACTTAGAAGTTGGGAATCAGCTGAAAATTGTCAGTCAATATTTCCATTGGGGCTGGTAGTGCCACACAAGGGGTCAATCCAGTGTCCTGTGAATAGGAAAAAATAGAAATATAGAATAGTTTGTGTTGGAAGGGACCCTTTAAAGGCCATCTAGTCCAACCCCCTACCATCATCAGGGACATCTCCAACTAGATCACGTTGCTCAGAGCCCTGTACAGCCTGGCTTGAATGTTTCCAGGGATAGGACATCCACTACTTCTCTGGGCAGCCTGTCCCGGTTCCACCCTCATTGCAAAAAATTCTTTTCTTATAAGTAGTCTGAATTTATTCTCTTTTCGTATAAAACCATTACCCCTTGTCCTGTTGCTACAAGTCCTACAAAAAGATCTATTCCCAAGGTTCTAAGATGAGAACTTAATTTGGGGTTTAATCTCTTTGTCATTTAAAACCTTTTCCCTTACAAAAGTATCTTTCAAAATTTTTCAGGGCAAAGCTTTTGTTAGAAGTTTTCCAGCTTCTGATAAAATGAAATATAAAATTTTCTTGTTTTTAATTTAGTCTTTTTAAAAAGTTTTACTTCTTGTCACTGAGTACAATAAAAGCCTACTTGCTGTTTTTTGTTCTTCTTCCTGATACCATACTGCAGGGGGTTTTATTTTAATAGCTCAAACTTAAGCTAGAATAATGAAAAGGGAGTTTAAAATGTGTGAAGAGGAGTGAACTGATATGTATATATACTTTTTCTTTTAGAAAGACAAAACAGGAGAGGGGAAAATAAGGTTTGAATAAAAGACAGCCTCCTCCAAGGGTCCTACAGGCACTCACTGAACACAACCATATGACTTTTACAAAATATGAGGCAAAAGGGGAATATGCAAACAAAACCATTCCTAAAATGAATGTATTCCTGTAATTATATTGTCTAGAACTGTACTCTGATCCCATTATTCTCTTTACTCTGTCAAACCCCCCTGTTTTTTTGCAAACCATCAAGGAGGCATGATCCTGAACATGCTGACCTGCTCTGAGCAGGGGTAGGACTAGACACATCTGCAGGTCCCTTTCTGCCTACATTTGTCTGTGACTGGGTGACATACTCATGTAACCAAGGGAGATTCTGCTTCAGTACATTTTGCATTACAGTATTTGAAGTTTTGCCTCCACTGCTGACCTGGACAGCTAGAAGAGGAGCTCTGTCCTTGTGATGGAAGACAGGAGCTTAAGGGGTTGAAGACTTTCATTTCCAGCTATTAATTTCTAGGTATTAAAACTAAATTGGTTTGTTTCTTTTTATTTAGCTTGACATTAATTGATACTTTGTTGCTGCCTAAGGGATACAAAATGTAGAGTTTTAATATTCTGGAAAGTTTATTTTTAAAGTGAGAGCAAAATTAAGCTACAACTTTTGGCAGAAGATGTATTTTTTTTTCATCTATGCCAAGAGAATTACTGTTTTATTTTTCCTTCCCTATTTCTCAGCACAGAGCTCTCAAAGCTAAAAAAACCCAAACCTGCACATCCATACAGGATCTCTGAAGCACGTTGCTCTTACTAGCTAGGTCTTCACAGATAACTTAAACACACTGTTGGAAGGCAAGAACTTGTTTTCATGCACAAAAGTCTCTGGCTTATTTAAACTTGAAGCCAGGGCTTGACCTGTTTTCCATCAGAAATATCTGGGCCATTGCTCAGGATGAAAGTCCATGTGCTCCATATAGCACTACAGGAATGTGAAAAAAATAATTCTGTGAATAGCATCTCCTGACAGTGCTTTGTGTATGTGAAAACCAGGCAGACAGATAGCTGCTGCCATCTCATCTCTCACAGGCACTGAGATAAAATCCTTACAAATAGCAATTCAACAAAAAATAATTCCTACTTTGCATCAATTTTTCATATTCTTTTAAAAATTATTAGTAAAAATAAGGATTTGTACATGGACAATTCCTTTTTTTCTTTAAATGCCATCAGAAAGACCTGTCAAAGGTTTATTTTGGAGACGAGAAAACAGAACTGTACTTCCAACATTTAGATATCACCTGTCATCTGGAAGGGCTTAATTCACAGTAAGGTGCAAGTTTGGACATGAATTTGCAGTGCTTGAGATCAGTCAAAAAAATTCCACAGAACAGTTGAAACATCAGGTTTGGTAGCAGGAGTTGTCAGGAATTCTGTGCAACATGGGCTGAAATTTCATGTCCAAATAGGAATAGAATAACATTGGATCCTTACTACTGTCTCTTCTGCCAGGACCGTGACTCTAACTGCATATACAGAAATCACAGGGGCAGGAAATACTCTTGTATGTGGAAAATCCAGTCACCACCATGTCTGTTGCTTCACATCTTGTCTAATATTTCCCCAGAGGTGAAATGAGCAGACAGTGTCGGTGATTGTTTCCTGCAGCAGCTGATCAAGGTGCATCACAAAAGAAAATACAACCCTTGGTTTGATGTTAAATAAGGTGACAGATCTGGCTGAAAATCTTGCAGTTGAAATACAGCTCATAGCAGTGACTACAAGGTACTTTAGATTCAGTGTCCTTACAGAGATAAAAAGGCCAAACATTCACCATAGTTGTGCTCTGCTTCTATAACGTTAGGTATGTGTGTATGTGGAAGATTTATAAAAGGATTTGAAAAGGGAACTTTAGGAGAATTAAACCCTTGGAGAAGGTATGGAGTTGCAGAACAATACCCCACTAGAATCACTAGTATGTATCACCTTTTAATGAGGGCTTGGAAAATGTTCAAAGGGAGCAGATATGGCCTAAACAGAAAAGTAAATTAGTTATGAAATTATGGGAAGACAGTTTTAAAAAGCTGAAAGCATATCCAAAGGATGAGAAAGGAAAGGATCCTAATCTCCAGCAGAGGAGATACAAAAATAAAAAGCAAAAAAGAAGAAACAGTTAGCTAAAGGACTCAAAACCAAGCATTAATTCTTCAGACTCTTGAGAGCACAAAGCTGACCACTGAGCCTGTAGGACCACTTTGTGATCACTGTTAAAAAATAATCAACTGGAGATGATGGACACCCCATCGCAGAGAAGCCAAAGTCATTATCTGCACTGTTAACTCAGTATGGAAGAAACAGGTGAGACAGACGTAGACCATTTTGGGGTAAGTTCATGAGAAAATATGTCCAATACTGAGGCTACTGTGGAAGAAGTTACGATGCAGTAGGTAATAAAACATGATAGTTTTCACCTAAGAACTCAAGGGAACTCAAACCTGAAGTAACTACCTTGCTTATAGTAAAATGTATAGTTGTTTAAAACTTTCTCAAGGTATCTGAAGACCTCAGTGTGGATGATTGATGTCCACCGTGAAGGCGTTCTACGGGAATGTGGGGAGCTAAAGGCCTGCAACATCAGCAAATTAGCAGAGGATCTCTAATGAGGGATAGAATGAGTAGATGCTTGGACAATTGAGTCTGCAGAGGAACAATCCATACAGCTCCTTTAAAGACTTGTAAACCCTTTGTTTTGTACATCTCTGAAGAGATAAACAAGTATATAGATAATGTGGTTTGGTTGATATTATCTATATTGATTTTGATAAGTTTTTTAAATAGCCCTTGCCAAAGGATTTTTAGGAGGGGAAGCAATTGTGGTAGAGGAAGGAAGATCCTGGCATTGTTATATGAATAATTAAAAGATAAGAAACAAAGGCTTGGGGTGAATGAAGGGAGTTACCAGTGAAGTCCATGAGGAATCTGAGATGAGATCTGTCCTGCTCATCTCATTCGTAAGTGCCCTGCAAAAAGGGACATCCTGGCAGAGGTCCCCAGAAGGGCAGCAGGGCTTGCATATAAGGAACAATTGACCAGATTGGGATTGTTTAGTTCCCAAAATTGTTAGTGGCACAGAAAGGATAGACAAAGACAACTTTATTTTTCCCAGCACATAGGAAAAGTAGAATATAATTTTCATGAGCTAACTCTTGAAACAAAATCCCCAGGAATTAAAACAGGGAGTTGAAAATGTCACAAGTTCCCTCTGCATTTCTTAGTACCTTCCTTAAGTTTTCAGGTCCTAAATTGAAATGAATTTTATTTGATAGGTTTAGTCTGATCGGTTTCATTTTGTTTCTGAAGTCCTGGCCGTCTCCAGAGCTTGATGAAATCATGTCCTCTCCTGGTATGTAAAAGTCAAACACAAGGTGCTTCAACACAAGTCCTCAAAATTAATGACAATTTTGAAATTCTAGAGTATTGCTTGGGGCATTTTTTTGTAAGACACAAATTGTATATAAGCCAGTGGGTCTAGAGAGACTTGATTTTATTTGCTTCTGCTAGAAAACTGGACAGAAATAATATAGCTCCACTTCAGAAGTCTGTGGCCACATTAGTCACTCCTGAAGTGGCCTGCTGCTTTGTTTCCAGAGTGGAGTGGCTCTGGATTCATTCAGATTGGAATTTGAGGACAGTAAATTTGTGCTCTTCCATGTAGGTGTCCACTAGAGTCCCCAAATTGCAGTCTTCTGAAGGATGTTGCAGACTTGCCAGAGTAAAAGGAGGAGAGGAAAGTAATTTTTGAGTTTCTGTATTGGGGGGGAAAAGTACTATTTAAAGCTATTTGCTTTCACTGAGTAAATAAAAGATTTTGAGATTAGAAGCAGCCAAAAATATTTCAATGGACGCTCTTTCAAGTTTACTTGGTACCTCTGCTGCATTGTACATACTTGTTTTTCATGAATACACATGAGAGTTAGATAAGCCAGGACAAGCTTGGATCTGATAAAAATAGGCACAGAACTTCTATTGCCTGTGGTCCTAAGTCCTTACTTTCACTTAGCCTGAATTAACCCCATTGTTATGTTATTGGCATCACTGGAGTTGTTCCAGGTATTCCTGATAAGGGATATCAAAATCAGATTTTTAATGAGAACTGGGCTCACTATTTCAAGGGAAAACTGTGCCCTTAACTGTTGCCAGAAGAAGAGCAGCACTGATTTCAAAACCAGACCAACTACTACTGACATTTATTTGCTGTGAGAGTTGTTGCAGAGGTATTGGGGTTTATGCCGATCAATAAAGGGACTCCTTTATGCCAGAGTATTAAAGCAGTTAACTTACTCTCTATGGATCACTTAAAAGACTTACTTTAAGGGCGAATGAACGTTAAATCACAGCCATGAACATGAAACCCTGTTGTGTTCACGTGCAATACAATTAAAAGTTTCAGGCATTCCAGTAAGGATCAGCCCACGCTGATCCGAATCACTGAACAGGAAATGCTGCTAGTCAAGATTGTGAGCTTAACTAAGTAATTTTAATTTATGTATTAAATTGTTGATCTAGATAATGCAATAATTGCAAATGTGTGTGTTTGAAGACCATGAAAATTGCTAAGAAAAAAAATGAAATTTTGCAACCATCAGACTGTGAAGGTTGGTCACATTTGGCAAAGAAATGTTTGTCTCATGCCAGGGCAATGCATCTGTAATTAAGATACAAATAAAGACTCTTGAGTAGACTTAGGTCTCTGAAGCACATACCAGCTTTTAGACTCAATAACACACTCCTGTTGCATGTGCAGTCACAGAAATGCAAGATTCCCAGCTAATAATTGCAAAACCTATCCCAAAGTCCCTGAATGCCAAAACTATCCATTCTGTTCTGTGTCCTTCAAATGACTTTATTTCTCTTCCCAGGACGTTCACTTTAACCATATTAATTTCTGAATGATGGAATGAGACAGTGTTTTCGGGGTCAGTGGCTGATTTCACACTCCTGCTCTTTGCCGTCAGGCATTGGAATCTCACCCACTAAAGAGACCTGAAGAAGTTTGTTCCACCAGTCCCTGAATCAGCTGCTTCCAGTGGGGTGTAAAACGTGTCTCCAATTTTAGAGAACTAGTTAGCTTATATCTAGCTAGTTTATATCTGAGACAATTTGTTGCTTCACCCTGTTCAATGAACTGCTGCTCTCAGAGGTTCCCCACAGTTGTCAGGTCACTGGGAAGTTGTTTTAGTACCAGCCATAACTCAAAGTTAAGAGTTAACATTTGTCCTTTATCTTCATAAAGATGATCATAAGTTACAGTTGTACTGCTTTGAACATCTACAAAAGAAAATCATAAGAAAATGTCCTTCTAGGGACATTTATAGCAAATACTCTTCCTTTTCAGTAGCAGTGTCTTGGCTCACTGCTGTTGCCTTCTCTTCCAGCCACCTGAGGCTGCCCTGCAAGAGACCTGACTCTGCCTTGTGGTACCCTGTGCTCACTCATGGTACCCTGTACTCACTCATGGTACCCTGTGCTCACTCATGAAACTTGGCCTTCTGTAGATGGGATGATGTCTCCTCCTTTCTCTGTCCTTGTAGGCTTCTTGTTTTGGGATTTTCAGTAGGAATTCTGCTTTAGGACTTGCATTAAATGTATATTGAAAATGTCTTTTTTTCCCTCTTTTTGCATCTGGGAGAACACTGATCTCTGCTTTCCTGACCTTTTGTAACTAACACTACCCTGGCATCCTCAGTTGCCGTATCTTTTCTTATACTAAGCTGATTTTCCCTGTTTGCAGCCTTCAGAAATCTCAGGGTGTTTCAATGCACACGTATCTCATTGGATTTGTCATGTGGGGTTTTCTGCAAGCATTTCATACTTCACACATAATACATTAATGTATATGCCAGATTTGGCACGGAGTCCTGTCCTAAATTACTCCCCCCACCTGCCTGCTCTTGCCTTGTGTTAGTTGCAGGATTTTGCTATTACAGCATCCTGTGCTTCCAGGTGCTTTTTTGCACCTGAGTGTGCTCTCCTTGAGGCATAAGAAGATTATGTCCTGCCAGTTCCAAGGTTTGTTTCCTTTTGAAGCTGAAAATGCTCAACATACACTATGAATGTTAAATTTGCATTAGAGTTGCATTCGAAATCTGCAGATGGGCAGTTCCTGCAGGGACCTTAAAATCTGGAAGATTAACAGTGTCACTCTGCTGCCTATACTGTATCTCACCTGTGGTTTGTTTGTCATCCAGTCTGGCCATGTACATTTGGTATGAAAATATAAGGGATTTCCAGTGTATAGAACATTGAAAATTTAAATTTTTTTCAGCAGCTAAAGATCTAAAGGTGGTGTATCTCTAATGTCTTCTAATTCTGGTTTTCCTTTAAAGCCTGGGTACATGTGTTGCTAAAATGTCTATTGCCATTGAGAGCAAAATTATAATTTTTTCTCACTCTTAGAGAGTTTCACAGCAAGTTTCACAATAGGTATTTCCTACCTGCATCCACTTCAGCAGCTGTGCATGTGTCCGCTTACAATTTTCAGAGTAAAACTGCTTACGCTAGTTAGATGCAGAGTGAGATATAAACTGTGGCCTCAGTCAGCACGATTTCAGTTCTGCTGAAGTTAATTGGATACTAGTGTGTCCTTCTACACGAGTATTTTCTGACTTTGGGGCTGTCCTACATCTGAATACCTGTTACATCTTCTGTAACCCTAATACAGCCAGGGCAACTCAACATGCAGCTGTGGAAGAGGTAAGAGGAAGAAGGCAAAAAAGGAATTGCTGCAGCATGTCATAAACATGGACAGCACTGCCCAGAGATTTAAAATGAGTATTTGTTGTCTCCTTTCATCAACTTTTCACTAAGACTGTTTACTTAAAAGCTCCACAGCTATTGCCAGGAATGCAGCTGTCCTATTTTAAGCTATATGTACTCAATAAAGCTCTAAGCCATTCCCACAGTGGGTGAGGGAGGCTTTGCTCTGGTGTTGTAGTTCTGCAATTCTGTGGTCCACCAAACTCTGCAGGTATTTAGAATAAACCTACTTGCTCTAAGGTGCTCACGTGATTGAAGGTAATGAGCAAACATTTAAATGTAGCTTTGTTGTTTGGTCACTTTTCTTTCATTTGTATAAACTGAAGCTCATAAAAGTACACAAAGTTTATACCTCCAGATAATCTACAAAAATCAGATGCTGAGAGGGGAAAAAAGAGGATCTGCAGCACAGGGAGTAGGCAATAGACAGGAGAGGCCATAAGGCAGGTTGAAGGTAAGAACTGATAGAAATTTAGTCTCATTTTATGTATATTACATATCAGTGCTTCTCCTGAATCATCAGGTCTTTTGCTTTTAACAATTTACCCTGTTATGGTTGTGACAATACAGCAGATGCAGTGAAAATGCAGGAAACAAAGATTTTATATTCTATAACCTGCTGCAGAAAAATTCTTTCTTATTCAGCCTGGCAAGCTATGGGGATCATAACGCTTCCACTGCTGTATCTGTGAATGTTTTTCATATATTTTGTGGCCTCTACTCTGAATCTAAACAAACCAACCTAAACTTCAACAGCCTTGTAAGTGAACTCAGATTCAGTCTCCCTGCTACAAAGGGAAGCCTCTCTCAGTACAATTTCAGATGGGATAACTTTGCTTTATCTGGCCTCTGTTCTTTGTACCAGGTCTTTATTTTTTTCCTAAGTAGGCTAAAAAGTGGTAAAGTAGTAGCAGTTTGGGTGTATGTGGGGATTAACCAAAACAGCTGTCTTCACTGCTCAGATTAGATTGAGCCCAGCAGAAGTCCAGCCCCAAGCAGGGCTGAATTTGGCACCATCAGACACTACTTCACTGCCGATGGGGTGGATTTGTCCCGCCTGGAATCTGAGAAACAGGCTGTTTCTTGTGCTTTCTTCACTCTACTGCTTATTAAGAATTTGACCTTTTGAGAGGTCAGTGTCTTGGTGCACCCGAGAGTCTTGTAGGTGAGTGGGTATTCAAGCTAAATCTTCAAGTACAAGTCAGCCCTGCAGCTATATTAAAGAGCAACATCTTCTCATCTGCTTACGGCTGACTGGCTTCTACTCTGCAGTGGCCTTCTGTGTTGCACTGTCACTCCTTTCTGCATAAGGGTTTTTGCTGGGACCCAAAAGCTCATGTCTGATTCCAGCTCTCAGTTCTGCATTTAGCTTATGTTGAAATCCTTGTGCTACTTTGCTTCATTTCATTGAAGTGTTCATTTGACAGTTACTTAATTTTTCCCATTGCTTTTTACTGGGTGAAACAGGGCCATCTGTTTACAGCTATGAACTTTTCTACTAAGGGAATAGTTTAACAGATTTTTTTTCCTTAGACATCAGCTCGTGACCTGATGTCAGTGTGCGGGGTTTAAGAAAGCCTGTTTTGGCTGGCATAGCAGGCTGTCTGTCTGTGCACATGCCTAAAGTGATCTCCTGCTGGGGGTCGGGAAGGGAATTCCTCAACCAGGAGCAGCACACAAAGAGCCAGGAGCATTTCTGAAGGAGAGAAAAGCTCACATTCCTTCAGGGCATCAGCTACCTGCAGCTTTGGTGGAGACATGCGACAGGGGACCTTCCAGCCCCTTGCTCAGGGGACCAGCTTGGTTCTGGCATGTGGGCACCCATGTCTTTGACTCTGTGCACCACACATTTGTTACACATTCTCCAGGAGAAAATCCTGACATCCAGTTCCTACCTGCTGTATTAAAGCTAAAGCCCCTTAACTTTATTTCCCTCTGGGTGATTCGGGGCCATTGTGGTCTGTAGCTCCCCACAGTGGGAGATTTCTGGAAATGCTTTAGGCTCCAGTGATTTTGCCGGGATGAAGGAGGGTGGCTGGGTTTGTTTTTTTTAACAATCTCTGCACTTGGCCTGTTTCACCCTTTGCAGGAGGTAAAATATGTCCCAAGTAATGAGATTTGTTTTGGTCAGTTTGTCTGCAAAGTTCAAAGGAGCAGAGGTGCTTGGTAGCCTTTGTCTCCCCTTTGGTGAAGAAAAATGCAGCCCTCAAATTCCTGTTGCACTGCTGGAGAGTGAAATCTGTCCTGAACTGTTGCAGTATATCACTGAGGACAGGAATATGAATGTCTTAAATTAGGCAAAATACAAGCACAGAGGCATGTGCAAGCTAAGAATATCCTCAGTCACAATTTGAGAGGTGAGATACTTAAAGGCAGGTTTTGGTTTTGTTCAGGTCAGTCCTTTGGATACGGTTTGACTCAAATGAGGTGATTAACAGTTCTCCCAGGTTTTGAGCTGCTTCTCTGAAGAGCACCATCTGCTCTTCAGATGAGGGTGACTGGAGAGATGCTGCAGCTCTGCTAGTCCTTCCTGGGGAAAAGCTGCTTGAAATGTCCCTTGTAGTAGTCTAGCTGATTTGTCAAGTGGGCATAGGATCTGTTGATGACCACAGGAGAGAATAAGGGCAAGAAGATGGAATGGAAAGTTGTGTCTTTGTCAAGTCCCACCTGCAGCTGCTGAAAGTGGACCTTATATTGAGACTGGTCTTGACTGTGCTCAGTGTGCATGGAGAGGGAATGTCGCTAATGGGACAGCCTTTAGCACGAGCAGACCTTTTCTAGGATAAGATGTCCTCTAAGATTAAAAGTCAGAAAGGTCCCCATGGCTGGTTCCACAATGTGCTGATCGTGGGAAGGACACTGGTGAGCAACGGACTGTGGATGGACTCCTTGGGCCTGCCCTATGGATGTGGGTTACACTGAGGAGCATGAGCCATACCCATTACTCTTGACCAAGTGCATGAACTGAAGATTCAGTTATTTCAATAAGCAGCCACTTATGTCCAGCATTTTCCATGTTGAAGCAACTCAAAATAAAGGCTTTTTACAGTTCTTGCACTGGTCACCTTACAAGTGGCTGTCACACAAAACAGAACAATCCTACATCAACGTTCCCACCTTGAGTTTGTTCTTGAGCCCAAGGTAGTCATAAAGAACAGAAGAGGATGTTCCTCCTGATCTTCACCTTATTATGTTACTGTGATTCATTTATTTTTTGTCTTTATCTGTGGATAATTCTTTAAAATGGGTTTAAATATTTCTTCAAAAGTATGATTTACATCCTATGATCGTTGCTAACAACCTTGGTTTACATGTGTGTGTTTGCTACCACTTGCTTTAGTTGCATCAAATTCAGCTGAAATAACAAGCATCTACACAGATCAATCTTCTGTTCCTAATCTATTTTGATTCCAGTTCAGTTCCTCGTTTCTCCAAGCACTGGGACTCCAGCCCTCCATCCCCTGCTGCACGATGCTAACAGAAGCAGTATCTTCTAGCCAGGACAGGTCTCTCTGAGGGAAAGAGATCTCTGTGTGGAAAATTTCAGAACCAGTGCACTACTTTAGCATTGAAACTTTTGGACTGCACACACAACAGGAATATAGGAGTAGTCTGAAAACACTCAGACTTTTTGGACCATTCCTGTTGGGCTGTCTTTTCAGGTCTGTTGTAAACATTGTTTGCCCCTAGTCAGTATTTAATTTTCTTTTTTTCTTGTACCTATATATGTACTTTATATAATGTCTCTAGGGTCAAGAAAGGGGGACAATCTTCCATAAGGATATAGGGAATAACCCCCTAGTATCTCCCTTCAAGTCAGTCCTGGTGTGAAGTAGTCTAAACTGTTTCTTGAATATATTGCATAGTGTTTAATTCAGCTGTAATTTGTGCTCTGTGTGGTTTTCTTCCACAAAAGCCGTAAACTTAAACATAAGCACAATAAATCTTTATTTTTGCTTGTATGAAATTAAGTAAACCTAGCTATAAAAATTACTGGTTTATATTATATGATAACTTTTGAAAAACAGATAGTGAAGGGCTAAATTTAGAGGGTTTGAAAAATTAATCTAGGAGTGCTGCCCAACTCATTTCACTATAATCATGTTCAAGCAGCACCAACAGGAGCAGCCGATGACCTTCACTGGGGACTGCACTTCACACACTTGGGATTTTCTACCTTTATTAGTACACTGAGTGATTTCAAGAAGCAATGTTATTTATAACGATAGAAAAGCATGTAAAGTTTTGGGGGGTTAAATCCATCATCCTTGCCTCTGTACAGTTAAGCAGCATCCCTGTGCACTGCAGTCGAGAATTGGCCACCAGGCACTGAAAACCTGACTGTTTCCTGGCAGGTCATGATACAGATCTGTGCCACTGCTCTAATTCATGACACAATTTTCCAAAGTTGTAAAAGTCAAACACCAGTGCCCTGGACCCTACATTTTGCTACGGATGCAGATTAGTGAGGGGTTTTCCAGGGAAGAGGGTTCTCACAGCACTGAATGTCCAACCAGTCCTGTCTCATGAACTCAGTGCTGTAGTGGAGGACTACAATAACATCTTTGCTGCAAGCAGATTTACACAGATACACCCAGAACAAACATTTCCTGTCATTTTTTATCTTCTTTGTTAGATACAAACACAAATGTCTCCAAGGACAATCAAATGGGAACACTTTGAAATGAACCCAAGCAGTGAGCAAGTGCATTAACATGCAGAGTCCCGTTTGAGTTTTCTAATTAAACTCAATTGTGTTCTCTGACCTGCATTTTAAATACTGAATATTTAGTGAGATTCATACTTTCTTCCTCCTAGCCTGGCTCCTTTCAGGCTTTGTTCAGCATGTGAATAGCTCCATTAGGGAAATGTGAAAGCACTGGACTATGCATTGAGTTGTGCATTGAGTTGCTATTTTGACATTCCAGAGGGAGATGCTACTAAGCTGTAAATTACAGAATGGGACATCATTGGTTTGAATTCAGATCAGTTGGGCCTGAAAAGCTGGGTTTAGCTGTTTGACCTGCACTGACCTGTTTCTATCCTTTCTTTATTAGGTACCTGAGTTGTTTGCTAATTTCTTCTTACTTTACTGTGTACAGAAATCTGAAGGATTCAAATGTTGTAGTCCATATCCTTTGCTTTGGCGAAATAAAAATAATTTTGTGCTTCCTCATAACCTGAGATTTCTAAACATTTTTGTTGCAGTGCTCTGCTTGCATGTTGGAGGAACAGAGCTGGGGCAGTAAGACCAGCACTGATGGATCTGTGCTGTGCTTGAGACAGATGCTGAAGAAGCAGCAGTAGCCACTCTGAGATGGAGGGAGAGGTGGAAAGAAGCAGTGAAGTGAGGAACATCACCCATTTTCTCAAGAGATAGTCAGTTACAGAAAGGTTGAGATTTAAGAGACTTGGTGTAGTTCCCTGGGTTTTCCTGTTTTTTACTGAATGAACTTGAAGGTTCAGAGCATTGCTGAATCACAACAAAGATACAAGTTCTTATTTTCTACTTCCAAAGCCTCTTAAGCTGAGTGCACAAATGCCTCAACCAGTACATCTGTAAGTGCATACGGAGTGTTCAGGCACAAATCCACTTCAAAAGGAAACCCACTGGATGCAAAGCAGATGCCCATTTGCCATCTTTGCAAATCATTTCCCATTTTTTTGAACAGCTGGTGCTGGCTGTTGTCAGAGCCTGCTCTCCTGAAGAGATTGGTTGGGTCATTGGTCTGATGCCATTGCTGTTCCAGCTGTGGCACTGTGGGTGCTCTGCATCCTGCCAGCACCTCCTGCCTTCTCTCTGGCTCTGGCAGGAGATGTCCTGTCTGTTCCCACACTGCAGTTCCCAGTTTTTCAGAAACACAGACACTGGACTTTGTGGGGAGCTCGCTGAGGCAGTCTGCTGCTGCTTCTACACTCTTCCCTGGGGTTAATGTAACTCCAAGCCAAGTGCTTCAACCTCCACAGCTTGCTGACTCAAGCTTTTAGAGAGGCAGATGTACTGCAGCAGAATTACTTGATGAAATGGTTCGTGTTCTCTTTTTGATTTGGCCTTTGGAGAGGCTAGGAGAAATGTGAAAGCATAGCTTAATGTTGTTACTTATTCAGGTCTTATAAGGGGGCAGGAGATGCCATCTTGGTTGGTAATTTTCCTTGTCTGCCACTAGGCTGTTGTCCAAATCCAGAGGAGATCTTCTGAAGCTGAATTATATTGCTTATCCTCCCTGTTTGTAAGTTACAGAATGGGGAAATTTTTGTTTTCACTCGTCCAATGCAAGTCATGATGCAATGATACTGTGCCCAGCATTTGTTTTGTAGGTTGGCTGATGCAGGTTCATAAAAGGCCTGTGTACCAGGCAGGTAAGGCTGATATAAAAGGTTTTTCTTAGAGGGCAGATAAGCTGGTACCGAGCCCTCTGCATCCCTTTCCATTTCAGCGCAGGGGAACTATAAAAGTCATGGTCTGTGGGTGGCATTGGCTGGGACTTTGCAATGAGAAATAAGTCCTTTAGGTGACTGAAGGACTGGCTCTGCATGTGAACTGACAGCCACTTCTGCCTGCAGCCCTGAGCTGTCTTGGCTGACTGCAGACACGGCTGAGAGGGATGTCTGGAGATGGAGCAGTGACAGCAGTGAACAGCCTGGATTCTGTACACAAGGCTGTGATGTAGACCATGGTAGTGTGAAGAAATGATAATTCAAGAGTGTTCAACACTACAATGTAGTAACAACTATGCCTAAACTTCAAGGAATGGGATGGAGAGAAAAGTCAGGGAGCCAGAGAATATGTCCAAAACCAGAGAAAGATCTACATAGACTGCATCTCCTTAACCCATATTTTGCTTTGTTTCGTGCTTTTGTAGATATTTTTCTGCCTGATTTTTATACTTTTATAGCAACCAGGGACTGCAAATTAAAAAAATGGCTTGTTCCAGTTTGCCTTTTCCAGTCCTGTGTTGTTCCCCTGAGAAACACAGTGCAGAGGTTCTCTGGGTATAGCTGCCTAGCTGCTGATGGGTGCCTGCTGCCCTTTGAATCATCCAGTGTAGGCTGTTTTCTCCTGAAATATGAGGTGCAGCAAACATTTCTAGTAGTGGCACCTGCAGGACTTACTTTTTGTTTGCCAGAACAGCTTGTGCTTTGTGTTGTTTTGATGCAATACATAGAAAGGATACAGTAAAATGACTCCATGGAGATATTACCTGCCTATTCACTCTACTCACTGCTCCTTTGTAGCTGTGGGAGACAGGATGGGAAGTAGTGAGCTTTACTGCATGTCAGGTCTGGGCAAGGAGGCTGGGAAATACAGAACGTGTAATGTGGAAGATTGTTAGAACTAAAGAAAAGGTCTGTACAGAGAAATGGAGGTGTAGCTCGTCTTGCCTTATGATGGAAGAAAAAGCCAAATGACCTTTTTATGCCACTCCAAGACCCTTTTTTTTTCTCTGTAACTAAAAGACAGTAACTTTGCAGCTGAGCAGACCTTAGACCTAAAGGATGTATTGTCTGTGGGTTATTCCTATAGAGGCTTGACTGAGTGGGAAGGAGATGAATAGTCTCCCAAGGCCACTTGATGGGGAATGTAATCTCTTTGGGTAGATCAATAATCATGCATTTCCCTGTCTCCACCCCAGGAGGACTAACAGGGGCAAGCAGCATTTGACAAAAAAAATTGTCTCTTGACTACAAAGTTGTCCATAGGTCTCCTTCCAGATGTATTTCCTATTCTGTGCCAGTATGCTAAAATGTGCCAACATGCAGTGACATTATGTGTGCTATGCTAGCAGGACACTGGGAGGGAGGGAGAAGCTGGATTTGTCCCTTGAAGCATTCAGCTGGAGGAACAGTGTGCAATGGGAATTACTTGCACTGAAGTAGCAAGTTCAGCTGGAAGTACAAGATTTGCGGGGGCTGCTGCTCTCTGTGGATTTATGTTGGTACTGGGAGCACAGCCTGAGATTAGAATGATGGAAATGCAGCATCCAGAGCAGCAAACTCCCATTCATTGATTTTCATAACTCTTCTTGTTAAGTCTGTACCACATAAGCAGCTCTGAGCACTTGCTTTCTTCCTCCTTCTGTGTGAAAACCAACCACCTTTTTAACTAAGAAGAAAATTGAAATCAGGTCAAAAATTACTTTAGAGAACAAAATTACTCTTTATGCTGAATATGAAGCAATTTGGGCTCTTCACAGTAGGGAGCAAGATGGTAATTACAGTTTGTCATTTTCCCTTGCTCATTTCCGAAAAACAAAAGACCAAGACGATTTGGGATTTATTTGGCAAATTTGACACCAGTGCTTGTTTCCAGAGATTGAAGGGAGGGATACAAGGTGGAAAGTTCAATCTCAGACAGAAAAGAAATGTCTAGGAAAAAAACAGCTGTGATGCTAATAATTCCATTATGGTGTGTATAGGCTTAAGCACAGCCCAAGAAGCTTTAAAGTTCTGAATACTGATTCAAACATGTTCATATAAAGTGGATGGTGTGTCTTAACCATAAATAACAAGGATGAGGGAAGAGTCCTGGAGGTAGTTTCGAGCCAAACTTGCTTTTAATGAAGCCCCTCAACTATTTGCCTCTAACTTCAGTCAGGTCAGATTACAACCTTTGGAAATGATCCTCCATAGAACAAGAAATAGGCTGAGCTTTTATATAGGTGGATGAGGTTTGTCTCCAATTTCTGTGAATTTTCCAGGTTAGCTTTGGGAGTTAAGTTATGCAAGTAAATTAGAAGAAATGGAAAAAACGTGCATGTGGTTTTAGGAAAACATATTGAATATATTAACACTGAATGAGAGCAGGGGGAATTCATAAATGTTTTACATTCTACTAATTCCTGAGCTACACAACAGATGTAAGAGTAAACCAAGTGGCACTGGTAGAAAAAGCTTTTTGCAGAGTTCTGTGGACATCTGGCTACAGTTAAGGGATGCTTTTTTAATATGAAATGAATACCCTGTTAAAATATGCAATCCTATAGGTTCAGAATTGGGAAGGGCCTTCATTAGTCAAGGGCACTATAAATAGATGTGTGCTATTGGGGGAAGTGTTCAATAACTTCCACGTTATGGGCGTTCAGATGGTGTTGGCTCTGGATCTAAGAATTGTCCTGATGAGATGCTCAGAATTCAGAAGGAATCAAAAGAGAAAGAAAGAAACAAAGAAAGGACGGACTCCAGCTTGTGGGGAATGTCATCTCTTGATGGCTGCCTTCTGCTGTGACATTGGCTGCAGGGCGTTGCTGGCTTAGTTTAAGACATTCCTCCAGATCCCACTGGAGCAGCCCAGTATTACTTATGGTGGTAGTGTTGCCTTTTTGATAGACTCCATGTGGGGTGGTCCCATGGTGTAGTGGAGAGCACTCTGGACTCTGAATCTCAAAGTCCTGAGTTCGAGTCTCAGTGGGACTGTCCCCTGGCAGTTCAATGCCTCCCTGCCATCCCATCCCGTCACATCTCGGATGCAAAGCACGGTCAGCCCCGGTTAGTACCGGGTGCTGTGACAGTCCCAAGGACTTCCCTGTCACTGTCCAAGCTCACTCAGCCGTGGCAAATGGACCTCAGGACTGAAACGGTGGGGCCAGTTCTGTGCACGCTGTGCCTCACCTAAAAAATCCACTGCACAGGCTGGAAGGGCACACCCACGTGGGGAGAGCCCTGCCCAAATCTGCGTTTGTGACGTCTGGCCATACATACATACAGACTCCATGTAGAGGTTGATGCAGAAACCTCGAGCTTTTGGACAGGATAGATTGCTCAGCAAGGTTTTTGAAGGCTAGTTATTTATTTCTAAGGAATGCAAGATTTCATACCTTGTGGCTGTTTTAAGGCTGATATAAACCTTTCAACCTGTTCCCATGTTAAACCTGTTTCCATGGGAGAGAAGTTGTGCACTTAGAGATGTCTCTTCTTCACCCTCTCTGAGGTTTTGTTGTGCTTTTCATCCGCATTTCTCCCTGATTTCTGTTTGCAGCTGAGCTGTGCTTTAAAAAAACAATAAATCCTTTCCATCACTTTTTTCTTTCTTTTTTTTTTCTTCAGAGAGAACAGGTGTGACATCAGGAATGGGAAGTTAGTGGACCAGATCTTAGTGATATGGAAGTTTCTTCTTTAATAAAAGTTCAAGTGCAGTATTTCTCTATGATCTAAATAACTGTGTGGTACCTGCTGCATATTCCTGCTGGGAGAAACATTTCTAGTGACCTTATCTTAGGAAAACCTCAAAGACAGTATTTTACACCCTTCCTTCTATATCTGCTACCTTCGAATAAGTCCATGACATTCTTGAACTCCCAACATCCTTTGCCCTCTGTGGCTATTTGCCTTTATTCATACTTCTCTCATCACATTTTATTTTCTTTTCACTGGTGGACATTTTGGGGAAATACCTCATTTCATTTGTCCCTTTCTTTTCCCTTGATCTTTAGAGACCTTAACCAAGTGTAATTACTATCATCTTGTGTCATGTACGTCTTATGTTTAATTTCTCCAAATGCAAATCTCTTTCCAAACTGCATTCTTTTCCTCTATGAGCTACAATTTAGCTTATTTCAGGTACCATCTTATCTGACCTTTCTTAAGGGCTATCGAGCTATGAGCTCACCTCTGTGGACCTAGGATGGAGAACTTGATATTTCATTCCCTACCTTCCTTTTGGATCACTGTAAGCAGCATTAATCCCCATCCTGATGTAAGCAGGCACTCTGTGTCTCTCTAAAGGTTAGACTCAATATGTCAGCAGGTTATCAGCTTCTTGCATAACATCTCCAGTGTATGGTCTTTCTTATGCTGAAATGTCACACAGCTATAATTTCATCCAGGCTTCTAGAATTCTGTATCAGAACTTACCTGAAACATTTTTGCTTTGTTTCTGGCTTTTCTGTGTGCTGCTCTTCTTTCTCCACTTTTCCATAATGAATTGAACCGGTCCTTGTGGTCAGAGTGGTTCACAGGTGATTCTCATTGCATGGCTTCTTCTGTTTATTGTCAGATGCAGACTCCTGATTCAAAGCAGCCTGCAACATGAGCCTCTTTCATTCCCTTTTAACATTTTCTCTCATTTTCCCCATAGTAGAAAAAACTTCCTTTGAGTACCACCAAAGCTGACACACTTTTCAAAAAGTGACTACCTGGCCAATTTAAGCTACTGATACAGAATCATAGAATCATAGAATCCTTTAGGTGGGAGAAGACCTTTAAGATCTAGTCCAGCCATTAACACAGCACTGCCAAGTCCATCAGTGAACTGTGTCCCTAAGCACCACATTTCTCAAAAGCATTGCTTATCTTGCAGGTACATATTTGTGCTCTGCTGTGTGCCTGGACTTGGAAGTTGGACTTCCTATCTGTTATAATATATTTGGGCAGGATTTTGCTCTGCTGGTACCACCTCCAAGAAAACTGCACTCAGTCCCACTAACAGAGATGCCCCCCAAAAATGCCATGGTAGTTCAAGGAGAGAAGTTTACAAAATATTCAGTGGGCTCCATCTGCTTACTGCTGAGCTTTGGCCTTTGAGTCTTTCTTTAACCTTTGTCCAGTACAGAAACAGTGACTTAATTCCTTTCTCATTTTAGGGAAAGTGCTGTAAACCTTTAGCCTGTGACCTTCCTGAAGGGCTGCACTGGCAGGAGTGTTTGCGTGTGCTTCTCAGCCCTTCCTGCAAGGTTGAAATAAAACATCCATCTTTGGCTGCAGTTCTGCAATCTGGAAAAACTTCCCTTTGGTGCAGTAAAACTGAAAAGTCATTTTGCACATTTCATACACAGGCCACAAATTTCAGCTTATGAACTTTGCATGATAGCAGTGTTGGAAAGCTGAAATACCTTTGTGTTTGCAGTAAAATGTATATGGGAAGTGAGCTATTGGGGAAATAAGTTAATCCTTAACGGATTACTTACTACATGTCAGATTTGTAGAATCAATGATGTATTCACAAAATATGTGAAAGAATGTAATAGGACTCAAGTACAACATCCCTGGCAATGGAATATTACTAGGAGCCATCTACACCCTTTGGTTTAATGCCATCCCAAAACTTCTCCTTACAGCCTACCGTTCTCTGTTGTCCTTAATGGGGGTGGTCTATTGCTGCTACTGAGTGGTAGTAGAAGGAAAAAAATCTTGACAGTGGCATTGTCTACTTTTATTCTGTCTTTCCTTAGGTCACCCAATTAATTCTGAGGGCAACTGTTGCTTATTAAGTAGTTAATGATGCAGTAATTTATGCTGGTTACATGCCTCCTGCATCTGGTAATGCATCCCAATTATGTGAAGTAAGGAAGAAATCTGGAGCATCTCTTGCTCAGTCTTTCTTGCTTTTATGGAGAAAAACATGCTCTCTTTCCCTCTCTGCTGTCCACAGTGTCTGCTCAATATGGTCCCTCTGGGGAGGCATCCCTTGGCTGTCTGTTACGCTATAGCATGATTGTCCTGCTTAGCCATGTCTGTCCACAGCAGGCCTGGTGACTGCCAAAGCTGGCACTGTGAGCTCCTCATTTACACGGCATGCCCAGCTGGGTGTCACACAGCTCGATGGGAGTAGCTTGGTTTTCTATGCAGACGTTTCAGTGGAGCCATAGGCAATAAACCGGTGTCCTATGGCGAGGGTTTATTCTTCATGTCACTCACAATAAGAATTCAGCCAAAGATCCTCTGTGTTTTACCTCTGAGATGAATGTCATCCTACACTAAAATGACTTGCACAGAGGATTACTTTAACATAACAAATATTTTTGAGCTGACTTACTGACTTGGCAGTGGGCATGCTGAGAGTACTGTGAGGCTTGTGCTGAGGATGAAGCTCATCATGCTAATCAGTACTGCTCCTCTGCTGTCTTCTGCCTCTCTTTATCAGTTGTCTCTATGGGATAGAGCCCAGCTTTTTTCAATGCTTTTTTTTGATCTCCTGTTTCTTTTCTTTCAGTATGCTTTAGACCCTAAGGCTGTGATATGGTAAGGGCTGTCATAATATGAATGTTTTTGAGGGTTTGTTTGCAGTCCAGAGCAAACTTTTAGCATGTATTGAAAAGAGGTATGCTGCCATTCTTTCAGTTTGCAACTCACAGTCCTCGAGTTGAACTGTTGTGTCTGTGCTCCTGTTAAGCAATACTCACAAGTGCAGTTGTCAATACTAAGTGCTGCCAGGCTGTTTCTAAAAGGGCTGTGTCTCACCACAGGTTTTTTTTGTTTTGGTTTGGGATTTTTCATAATGAGAATTTATGTTGGTTAATTACTTAAGGGAAATAAAATGTTCAATATACTATAAATGACAGTGTTTCCTGCTTATTTTCAAAGGAGTTTTACTGAGAAATGAATAATAACAGTACACCTCAGATTTAGGTAATAACAACAGAGGAGATAAGTTAAAAGGTAAGATAGCCTAGGACTCCCAGTCTGTAAATAATTATGCGTGCACTTGATATTACATGTCAAATGAAGGAAAAAGCATTTCCAAAGCCTTTGTAAAATCAGGCCTTCATTTCTGGTGTTTGGAAAAGAATTAAGTCAGAGGAGAAAGGCCGTGCAGGGGAGTTTGTCATAAGAGAGACAAAATTAACAAAAATCCGTGTTACCTCGATTAGAAATGTAGTGTGAAATGGTAGTATAGGCTAAGGTCACCTGGATACCCAGTCCCTATTGACTACAACACTTCTTCAGTTATATCTTTGCAAAACCATCCCCATAACTTTCCCACTTCTAGTGCTATGGTGCTCACCAAGCTTTAGACCTATAGCTTACATATATACCTATATACCTATATACCTATAGCTTACCATAGCTTTACACCTATGTACCCTGTGTGTGTGTATAGAGCCTGGGACGGGCAGGCAACAGTCTTTGTTGGAGGCTGCAGGTGACACAGGGAGTCTCTGAGCCTGCAAGAAGGGAGGGAGTTGAATCCAGAACTGCCAAGATAAACTGTGTAATAAATTAACTGTGGCTTTCTTTGCACTGTGGTGGCAGCATCCAGCTCTGATCTGAGTTGGCATTTGGGGGCTTTCCCACAAAGTTACTAGCACATAGCATGCTACAGAGACAACATATCAGGAGCAGAGTTGTGCTTTGTGTAAGGAGAGATTGTGAGGAACAGCCAGTACTAAAAGTCAGCTGAGGGCTTCTGAGCCCCCTTGCCACATGTGGCAGAAGGAATTAGGTATGGCACATCCTGGAGCTTGTGTGGAGGTGGCACCTCAGTGTTTTGACAATACAGAAAGGTCCCTTTCCCTCCTTGCCTGAAGGGTTTCTCTTCCTGGAGTTGGTTCTGGGCTGAAAAAGGGAGCAAAGGGCAAGCAGTGAAGTGGTGGAAGGGCATATTTGTATTGCCTCTGGTGTGGGCACGTCTGGATGAACTTCTGGTTTGACCTGAAGACTCCTTTTTTATTTTCTTTTCTTTTTTTATCCGGCATTAGGGAATTCCTCACCAGCTTGTTCTTGCAGTAGCCAGGCCAACAATGACAAGAATGTGGAAATCAAGTAAGCAATTATATTCACAGTGGTAGTTAACAGCATCCCTTCATCTGAAACAAATGAGTTACAGTCCAGTGAAACCTGCTGTACCTAGTGCCTGTACATAATAGTGCCCTTGTGTATTTTCAGAGTGTGCCAGACCACTTAAACAGGATCGATGAGAGCAAACAGGAGAGAAATTTTATGTTTTATTGACCAGAGACACAGAAACCTGGATGTTCTCTTATTTAACCCTCTTCCACACAGGAGAAATCTGCCATTGTATTTATAAAGGTATTTCTCCAGATGTTGCAAAACGTCATAGGAATGAAGTCCAGGGGTATAATTTAAAATTATGTGAATAAGAGCCATGAGCAATTGCCAAGGTAGGAAAAGTTAGCTAACAGACTTAAAATTAGTGGCAGTTACTGTGACCTTGGTCACCTCTGAAAATCGGCTGTATTTTCTGTATCACTGGTGTTTAATGAATGCCAGGAGTCTGTGAATTGCTTCTAAGCATGCCAGTGAAGAGCGTTCAGGAACACAAGCACACATCTGCTAAGCAGCAAACAATGTATGGGCATTCCTAAAAGAACATTTGTACCTTGCTGGAAGATTTTTGGTGACCTACAACTCAAGCAAGACTACAAAAATGCAATATGTTATGGTAGACAGAAGCTTAGATAAGTCAGCCAGGGTGTGCAAGATGCAATTTGAAAGGTCTGCCCTGAGGTATGGTCCCACTAGTATGAGCCCTGACATACAACTAGAGAGAAGTTGATCCCTGGTGTTCCCTAACCTAAGGATCAGCTCCTGTTTTAGAAGGTGAAAGACATTTGTGGTCCCAGGCTATGCCCCATAGAAACCTCTTGTTTATGGGTCTTTTGTTGTCTTTTTAAGTGAGGGGGAAGGCACTGCTTCCGTGTTTTCAGTGACTTCGTGACTGTCAGCAGGTTTGTCAGTGTCTAGCCAGCAGACACACAGTTAATGCAGCTAATGCCTGCTCTTGCTAAATTTGTTTTTTGAATTACTCTTTGGTCTTGCACAATTATCCTGAAAGTGAAAACAAGCTGGTTCAGAGTGAATTGAACAACAGGGTCCTAAATGGGAGGGCAGTGTGAACTAGAGTAGCAAATTTTCATGGATTAATGGCCAAATTGTTGTCTCATTAAAGTGGCAGAATTCCCATAGGCTACAATAGGGACAGGATTTGATCCTAAGAAAAGATTCCATTTGAAGCATTTGAGTGTCTCCCAAAAGCCAATTATTAAATCAGAGGCGCCGTAATAACTGAGCTCAGATTTATTTTGGGACCAGGAAACACAGTTGGGAGGTCAGGACACGCTCGGCATGTCATTTCTATGGTGACTTCATTGCAGAACTCAGCACTGGCCCGTGTAAGGGGCTGACAATAAGGCTGAGCTGAGAAAGGGCCTGAAAGAATCACATTGTAACTGATGAAAAGAAGCTGTTTCTATCAACCACCTCGTCAAGCAACTTGGCAAAGCAGAAGCAGAGAAAGGTCTCTTCTGGTGACTGACTTCCACCGTGTTTCTTTTCTTTCAGTGCCATCAGTAGGCACCACCTGGCTCTGCTCCAGGCTCTAAAGAAAGCTGCAAGTAATCACATGTTTGCTGACAAAGCCATGCTAACACAATGTGTCTGTCTCCTAGGTACAGTTTAATATCTGCACACCATTCTATCTTCTTCCTCTAAGCAAGCAAACAAACAAAAAATCAGAAAAGATATATTTCCATGGCTGCATGTGAAAAATGTGTTGTGTAATTACTTTTAACTTTTTGTTTATTCATTTGTTCATGGTTAAATAGAAGAAATCAGCTGGTAGAGGCTTTTTTAAGATGTAATGCTATTTTATCTTAAGCCCTTTTGCTAGGGACACTAGCCCCCTAGTGATTTTGGACTCTCTCATTAGCAAAACAATAAATGCACATGTACATCCTTTTAATGTGCTGGGATGCTCTGAGCCTTGGATATGCAGAAGAGGTATCAAAATTTGAAGATGAGGAACGTGGTTGTCCAACAAAATGTACATCTAGAAAACCTCACATAGCCCCCTCAACGAAGTGAACCCTTGTAGCGGAAGCAACACTGTGGTGCAGAAACAGCGTCCAGCTGGAATAAGTGATCTGGAGGGAAGTACTGGCTCACATGGCCTGACCTGTAACAAGCAGGAAACTTGGGTTTGTATTTTCTCTTTATTTTCCTTAATGTTCTTTCTCCTTGGCTGACAGTGCTTCTGCACATGTTTGTCTGTAAGCAAGGTCTTGTTATCAGAAGCCAACGCCAAGACATTGTTTTTAGTTGAGCAGCCAGGTAGCCTGTCTAGATCCATTCATACATGTTCCCCTTTTTTCCTTTTCCAGATGCTTTTACTCTGACTTTATATTAGGGCTATTTGGCTGGAAATTAGAGCTCTCTTTTAGAGAAATGTTTTATGGCTTGTTTTTTTGTTGTTTGTGTGTGTGCATATGTGTGCGTGCGTGTACGTGTACCCAGCCCCTCTTAGGATAATGTTATGAGAAAAGTAAATTCATACAATAAATATAATATAGCCAACAGAGAATCTGTTGTTTCTTACTATCTTTTCAATCAGAATTGTGGAATTATTTGGGCAGTGCTATATTAAATCTCGGGAATATGAACACAATGCAAATCAGTTCTTTTATTAATATATCTTTGATAATCCAATTGTATGTATGTATGCATGCATCTACAAGTACCTAAATACTCCTGGAAAGTATCGCTCTGTTTTCGTGTTTTCTTTTTTTGGTAAAAGTACGGAGAAGGAAAACACATGCTCCTTTATCAAATATGATCTGGTTTTCCAACTTTGTGGCTAGCCCAAATGAAAATATCCTACCTGGTAGCTAAATTCAAAACCAAAGATGGTAAGTTGAAGCATTTCAGGGTAGCAGAAATTAAAGGATTCATATTTGAAAGAGTGCAGTTCATTGGCATTTGTTACATCCGGTTCCTGATACTGGACTTTGGCTCAGTTGATTCTATGTAAATTAAAAAGCTTGAGTTTTCCTTCCAAGAAATACAGCTTAATAATATGGCATTTCTTTTGCTACACAAATTCTGTTTATTTTAAAACCTTAAGACTGTAGTATCATAGAATCATAGAATATCTCAAGTTGGAAGGGATCCATGACTATCATCATCCTACCCCCTGCTCCACACAGGACCTCGCAGGTTTAATATGATTAAACCTTGGTATGTCTTGCCATTGCTTCAACTTTAATTTAAAGGAGATTTTATTTTTTAATAATGCTGGAATAATTTTCATTGTTTACATTTATGTTTTTGTCTAGCAAACAAATTCCAGAGACTTTCCATGTCTGATCTGTTCTGGATGCAGCATGAATTTTGCTGTGTAGTTTGCTGGAGCCAGGGTTTTACCACTGGGGTCCTATTTGTCTTAAGCTGGAAAGAAGGCCTAGGCTGAGTGCTAAGCCGAACTCTCTGGCTAAGGAACAAAGGAATCTTAGTCCACTTTGCTTTCCATTTCAGTGCATACAGGGTATGATTTTGCCAGGCCTAAATGTCAGCTTCGTAATTTTCACCCTAGCCTGCTGCAGAGTTAAAGCCTGTGTTGGGCTCAAAACCAGTCAGCAAGCTTTGGGCAGAAGAGGTGGCTTTCAGACTAACGGAAATTGTCTCTAAAGTTTTCATTTTTAAAAGTTATTTGAGCAGAAGGATTAACTCAGTGGGTTTGTCTTTAGATCCTTCTGCTTGCTCGTCTTTAGACTTCTTACAACTTACTGATTGTCATCCTGGGAACTCAGACACAAAGATGCTGCCCTCGTTTCTTTGGGGAGTACGGCCCCCGTCTGTCAGTAAGGTCTCCATAGTGCTTTATGTTTTTGAAGGGTTGAGTTGACAAGGCTTTTGGATTAGAAGGTTGCTTTGAATTATGAGTGATACAGTTGCTGAAGGAAAAAGCTTTTGGTTGTTTCCATAAGGTCACGACACCCAGGATCTACTTGACGTTCTCTGAAAGCTTCTTCGAGAGCTAGATGTCCTTGACAGCATGCACACAGCTTGTGCTCAGTTTGCCTTGGGACATGGTATCTGCCCTGTCTCAGCAGACAAGATGCTGAGGTGGCTCTTAGATCAAGATCTAAGTCAGAATTCAATCTGTGTAAACAAGGGCTCAGTCCATTGAATCTTAACATGGTCTGGGTTGGAAGAGACTTTAGAGATTGATTTCTTTAAAAAGCAAGACCAAAGGTGGAAACCAGTGTATACACTTGAACACAAGGCTAGTGGTCTGACTGAAGGGTCCTCTCTATTTATCACTGACATTATTTGTACACAGAACGCTTTCATGAAAGTACTAATAACAAGTTACTAATAACTACAAAAATCAACTTTTAGTGCAAGTTTTCTTTATTTTGTGCTGAAGTAGCAGTAAGGTTCATCCTGCAGGTTTGGAATGGCATTCTTTTCCTTAGTTTCTGGCATGCACACATCTAGTATCAGCTAGAAAAAACAAAGACCCTGCTTCAGGAACTCATCAGAGGAAATATGATGACAGTGTGTCACTACTGCAGCCTAAACACAATGTTCACTGACGTTCCTGAAAGCTCTCAGTGATACATCCTGGAAATAGCAACTGCCACGAGATAATCTGGCATTTTTTATCACCTCTGCCACGTAACTGCTTTGCATTTGCTGTGAGAGAATATCAGAAGAGAGGGAGAGAGGGGACAGAATGAGCAAGCTACATCTGTGTTGTAATAAAGCAGTAGAAACTGCTTTAGGAATGGAAATGCAATTGAGCTTGGAAATGCCATTGCCCAAGTGACTCTAGGAGCTACCCTTGGACTCCGGTGGAGCTGAGTCAGCTCATGGGGCAGTACATGCCCCTGCTGTGGGGGCTGAAGTATCCCATTGGCTTCCTCTTGACCACTGCCTAGTATTAGAGAGCTGCACAGAAAGACTCCTCTCTTTATGCCCACACAGGTGTCAGGACTGGAATTCTTTAGTGGTCATGGACTTTTGTCCAGGCCATGTCTTTTATTTACTGAAGAAGCTGCCCATGCTGTTGTACATGTATTCTTAAATAACTGTTCAGTAACTCCCTAGAGTGCCTTCAGCTTCACACCTTGCCTCTGAGACCTTCCTTTAGTTCATCAACATCAATAAAGGATCAGTCAGTCAACACTGCCCACCTTTTCTCCTGGGTTTGGAAAATACACTGCCATGTGGCAGCAAGGCAGAGAGACTGACAGTAGGTGATGTTGGTTAATGACTGACCTGGCAGAGTCAGCACTTGAGGGTACTGGTGGGACAGAAGACAAAGCCTTTTTTAAACACACAAAACACATGCCATATGGACACATGCTCTGACAAACATGCTTTTATTGTGAGGGATAATAAAGCATAAACATTTTAGGTTTTGTTCAATACTAAGCATAATGGTAACCTACAATTTCAGGAGTGGTCCCTCACTCAGATTTTATAGATAGTGTGATAACTTATCTGAGTTTTAGCCCCAGGAGGAAGGTGCTGTATATGACAAAACTCCATATAGCCACTGACAACTTACAAAATCGTACTTGGGAAAACCTTGTTTTCCCCAGAATATAGACTCATGGATTGGATTGGAAGGGACCTTAAAGATCCTCTAGTTCAAACCCTGCTGCCATGGGCTGGGATGTCACTCATTTGATCAGATTGCTCAAAGCCCCATCCAACATGCATCTGGTACTCCCCACACTGTGACATCCCTTTTCAGCCCTTGAACGTTTCTAGGGATGGGGCATCCACAGCTTCTCTGGGCAACCCCTCACACTGTTACACCACCCTCACAGTAAAGAATTTCTTTAGTATGTAATCTAAGCCCATTCCCTAGCAGTTTGAAGCCATTCCCTGTTGTCCTATCACTTTGTGTCCTTGTAAAAAATGGTGAATGTTATTCTAAAAAAAGTCTTCCTTTTGTCCAATGTGAACATACCTTCTTTCAGTTGAAAACCATTACCCCGATCACAACAGGCCCTACTAAAAAAAGTCTTTCCCCATCTTTCCTACAAGTGCCCTATATATTTTTAAAAGTCAGTATGAGGCATCCATCTAACTTTTCAGCTCTGAATATCCAGGCCTTCATTTATTTCAAACACTGAGAAGTTAAAAACCATTTTACGTTTGCTTTATTCTCCTGTTTCTTCATGACTGTGCTCGGTGAAGGAGAATCAAAACCTTGGACTCAAACCTGAGTTTAAGGGGTCTATTCCCAAAGATGTGCCCTGCATACAGGTCTTTCACAGCAGGTCATAAATGAAAATCACATCAGCCTTCTCAGTATTTGCAGACTCTGGATCTCAGTGCTCCCCACACTGTGACATCCCTTTTTAGCAAGGCAGGTATTATTAAGTTGAAACTCAACTCTGAATAGCTGATTTGAATGTTTGGTCCATCAGATGGTGACAAGCAGAAGTGCATGAGAGAAATCAATGCTTTAGCCACTGCCTTTGCCTGATCATCCATAAATCAAATTGTTTTGGGGTAACACTTGTGTATTCAAAGAGCCTGGACTGCATTTCTTACCCTTACAACAGTCACACTTCATCTTTTTGTCATTTAGCCAAATTGTCTCAGTTACAGAAGAACGGCCATTCTGCTGGAGGAAGGAAGCTGCTGCATTGGCCTTGGACAATACTCATCTAAGCTGGGAGAGGCTGCAGTAATTGTGCCGAGGTGGACAGGCAACAGCATGCCAAGAATAATATTATTTGTGTTTTAAGCTATAGCATCTAATGGAATCAAGAACAGAACCAGTTTATTTTGAAACTCATGTGAAGGTTTGCCAGAGAGGTGATTTACAGCTTCCTAGCAGTAATGAGCAGTTCAGCTGTCTTGACCAACATGTGGTCACGCGTGTTACAAACTGACATAAATATTTCATAACATCTTGCTGCAATTGCTGTTCCACAGAATTGTTTGTCAAACAGTTCAAGAATCAAAAGGGTTTTAATCTTTAAATTTCATCTCAGAGCAATTGTAATTTTTTTTTCATTCTGAACTTGGATAGCTTGTTTCATACTGTCCTTTATTTAAAACAGTTGGAAGAGGAGGATGGGAGTTTAATTTTTTAACTTTTTTTTTTTCTTGAAAAATGTCAGGAACTTTATTAGTTCTTTGATTTATAGTCTAGTGTAAATATCTTTCTAGTGCAGCATGTGCTTTTGAAACTTAAAGTGGTTAAGCTCAGTCTCAAGAAAGTGATAAAAATTAAAGTACTTGTATGAAATTAATGGTATTTTGTCACCTGGAATATTTGGACGTAGTCTACTCACACCATATGGAAACAATACAACTGAAATTTTGAGAAGCAAAGAAAGTGGAAAATTAAAGGACTATATCATTGGAAGAATATTTAGAGGTCCTGTAGGGGAGGTTTGATAGAAAGTATGTATCATTTTGTATTTTGTGTTATTGTACAAATTGCAGTCCAGATGCTCCAGTATCAGGGCCAAGCGTTCTGAGTGCTGTGCATTCAACTGTGCAGAATTTAGCAACAGCTCAAATCGAGTTGACAGTAAACAAAGATAGCAGGGAGAGTGCACACAAAGGTGATGAGAGCTGGAGACACGAAAGGTCAGATTGCAGGTCTGTGAGCACTTCATGCGTCTTCCTTTTATCCTCTGCATTAAAAAGGAAGAAAAAGTTTGAAGTAAAGGATTCAAACAACAGGGCAGGTCAGAGGGTAGTCACAGTAGGCTAGCTGCTCTCCTGGTGGTGCCAAAAGTAGTTTGGACAGTAACATGACTGATCCACATGTGCTTAGGAAAAACACGTGCTTGGCAAAATGTCAGGCCCCCAGGTCAGCATGGGGATCTTGTTAGGAGGCTGGAGGCTGGATTGGAAAAGGACATACGTTGAGTGTGTGTGTGTGTGTGTGTGTGTGTATTTGTGTGTGTACACAACTTTAGCTACCTGTCCGTGTTAAAAAAGGATTTTGTGAAAAACAGCTATAGAAATGCTGGAGTAAAGAGAGGGAAGAAAGTTGCTTAATGCCTTGAGAGTCAAAACCATCAGCAGGCTGAGTATGGGGAAGGCTGAGAAGTGGGAAGAAAAAGGATGCAAAGCGGATCTAAACTCTAAGGTGAGCTGCCGAAGGAGGATAGCACAAAGATCTCCTCTAGCCTTCCAGAGGGAATCTGGACACCCTCGAGAGTGCTGTATGCCTCTCAGTTACAATGCCAGTTTCTCTGCTGAGCCCCAGCATAAGCTGCCTGGGTTGAAGTCCATCAAGGATCTCACCATGCAGATGGACTGCAGAAACAGCAAGTGGGAAAACCAGAAGTTGTGCAAATTACTCAAATGAGAAATGGAGGATCTGAAAGATTTCCTGCAGGATGTTCTCTGTTTATCTGCATGTTTAGTTGCCTTCAAGTTCTCATTGGAGAACAGTTTAGTGGTGCTTCTTCTAGCATGTTTGTTTTACTAAGATGACAGATTTCTTATTTAGAGCCTTGTTTATTTCTTGTGTTGCTAATTTTTTTAAGGAAACATTACCTTTCTCTAGAATCCTTTATATGAGAGAGTATCTGAATATTTTGTAAACATCTCAAATGTTTTGAAGCAGGCATATGTTAGATCTCCTTGAATAGCTATCAAAATCGTGGTTCAGGAGCCAAGCCTGCTTGTCCTGGATTTGATGAGGCTGTGCAAAGAGCATCTGGTACTGCTCAAGAAGCTGCTGCTGCTGATTTCTTTCTACAGAGCTTTGGTAGAAGCAGCAAACAAGGACATAGAAATGGTACGGTGGAGAAAACATCTCTGGTAGAGTCAGTAACAAAACTGTTCTTGGTTTTATTCAGCTTAAGCTTCCATCCAAGACATTTTCTTGTGAAACAGCTAGTTCTGTGGATTAGGCAGTACTTTTTAGTTGTGTTTAACCAAAGACAGCCATCAGCAATAATCCATGAACTGTAATCCAGTTCCAGCCTACATTTGAAGCAACCCCATTTTCTGGGGTGGCAATAGCAAACGAGATGCAAATTGCAGAGAGACTCCCATCCTCCGAACCCACAGCGTGGTGCAGCTTTGCGTGCAAGCAGTAAGTGCACAAGCCTCATTTTATGTAATTTGCTGGAACCTCAAAAGGAAATTAGTGCTCTCTATAGCACCAAGCTCAAATTATATGCAACCACAATTCACATGATCAGCTGCATGTGCAATGGAAAAAGTTTCCAGACATTGTACAATTGGCTTTTAAAACTGTATTCTCTTAATGTTTTGGATCACATTTAAACCTTAAAATTGCCTTGATCTTTCTTCTCAGACATACTTGCTTGTTCAAATTGATGATGGAGGCTGGTTTTTATAGGCTTAGGAATGCAGGCATTCTAATTTATGCTGAATTCTTCCTGTCTAGTGGCAACATCATAGTGGGGTGAAATGTGTGTCTGCAACATCACAGAAACTGCCATAGTCTTGCAGAAACACTGCGTTTTGTGCTTGGCAAAACTCCTGCAGAAACTTATTTTACCCTGCCCCTTTTCCTCATGAGGTGAAAGAATAACATCCCTTGCAACTAAGGCATAGCCACGTGGACTGCAAGCTTCTCATTTCTATGCTGGACTAGCTCACTAATTGTCATGAAAAGGTGTGACGTGACAGTTGGAGCTGTAAAACCGATATGGAATTACCCAGGAAGACTGGGAGTAGTGTAGAGGAGAGAGCAGGGAGTCTTCATTTTCTTTCGAGTTGGCAGGGCCAATCCACCAGAATCTGTGTGTCAAATTAAAATGGGATAGTTTTGATAGGGCTGAGAATTTGGAGTTTGCCTCAGGATTCTGCCCATGCGCTTTCCTGTAGCCCAGAGCTTGGTGTCCTCATTACTGCTTGCTCCATGAGGCCTCCCTTCTCTACAGGTATTTTCCTGTACGTGAGGAGGAAACCAGCAAGTGCTTCGTCCAGGCAGGAACAGTCTTTTACTTAATTGTTTGCATATACACATGCACTATTGTGTCCCACCCCATTTGGGATTCTGTGCTGCACTATTGCTCCTATTAATTCCTCAGGATTTCTCTGGGTTTTCTTCCCATGACACCTAGTTTTCCTGTAGTATGGCAGTCCTGTTCTCTATGCACTGATTTTACTCTTCTCCTTTACCAAAAGACACCGAAGCTTATTATTTAGACACTTTGTGCATGTAAAGACATTTGTGAATTTGGTCAAAATAAAAAGAAACATCAGGCTCAGCTATTTCTCGGTACAGCCAAAGAAATATTCCCATTAGCTTGGCTAGAACTCTATGAGGATCTTAATATTGCTTTTATGGGAAGAAGCAAAGCATTGAATTTGAGTTTTTTCAAAAACACACAGCTGTATCTTTTCACCTCTTATTTGGCATTAACTCTCAGTCTTCACCTTTCCTATCAATAGAGCAATGATGCTATTTTTAACCCTCTGCAAAGTTTGTAGATCCTTCACAAAGCCAATCTGCCAAACCAGCTCTTCTTCTGGGAATTTTGTCTAGTTCATCTTTAAAAATCTGTTTTTCTCAGTGCAGCAGAATCTCGTTTGCAAACAAAACACATACAGTCTCCAGCATATAGATTTATTTTTTATATGGAGGACAAATTGCTGCCCTGGAGGATGACAAGCTGTGGGAAATCATGATGAATTCTGTACTAAATTTGATGCAGAGCTGTACCCCTGCAGTCTGAGCTCACAGTGCAGGGCTTGAGAAGTTCAGCACTGCAGTTCTTCCTATGGATTAATGAATATCTCCCTGAGGACATTTGTTTTACGAGTTTTATTTGTAAATTAAGCCTCCTGTAACATGTGGGAACAGTATGACTTTGCTACTTCTTGCCTGGGACCCTGTCACATCTTGCCTGTCACAGGCCCATCAGAGATGTCCTCATCATGAAAACATTTACTTCTGTGAAATAAAATCTGCAGGATCAGGCCCCTCTGGCACAGGGGCTGTGTCTTGTTCCAGTTCTGCTCAGTCTTACATTGGTGTAAATCAAAAGTCACTCAGAAGAATAATGGGAAAATGTCCCTGTAATCCAGGGAAAAGAAGTTACTTGCACAAACCAAAATTACTGGTAAAACCTCATTAATAGTAGGGACAACTTACATTGTAATCGAATTAGTGGGCCTCATTAAAGATGGTTCCCCAGGAATTAAAACAAACATGAAGTTGAGTTGCTTAATTAGCTCTGTCTTGGAGGTTTTCGTAGTGTTCCCAGACTCTGTGTGAGTGAAAGGAAGAATGATATGAAAGGATTAGAAATCCACTATTATATCACTTTGTAACAAAGGGGGTGGCCAAGAGTGTGGGATCTGTCAGCTCTTGACTGTGAACTCAGAAAGAGGAATAGACACTGTGTAATATGAAACTACAAGACATTTAAAATGAGAAAATGAAGGATTGACCCTCCAATGTCCCTCCTCCACTCTTTTGATGCAAATAATATTTTCAATACAGCTTTTTCAGGGTAGGATGCAATGCAGGACAGGGCCTGTGGCAGTTCTTCCACACCAGCAAGAGAAGCTTGAGTAGCTGAGAAGGAGCGCTGTGAAGAGGGTTATCAAGTCCGCTGGAGCCAAGGAGGCCAAGCAGGATCTAATCTTTGTAGAAAAATCTTTCACAATGTAGAAAATGGATGTTTTCTGCTATTGCTCTCTGCTCCCCAACATCTTCTGGAGAGTGCAGTTTAGCTTCTGGTGCTGATCTCTTATAGGAGGAACTTTTGTTTGCAGATAGTCAAAGTACATCCCAACCATAAAATTGGACAGATGCAATTATCTATGGAAAACACATTACAGGAAAAATCTGTATGGAATAAGTTTATTAAGTTTGCTGACTATTAGATCTTCCCTAGCTTGGCTGTTAACATGCTGATTATAGAGAAGTAGATTAACTGTGCCTGCTCTTGCAGTCTGCAGTGGTGATCCTGGTGTGTCTGTATTTCCCATGTGTGCCCTTCCAGTACTCTGCTCTTACCAGACTTGGAATTTCCCAGTTTCCAGTTGGAGATACTTGCTTGTTTACTCAGCTCAGAGACTGGCAGGCCAGATTTCAGTTGAGTGCATGAGGGATGTGGTCCCAAAGGTTGGCTAAGAACTGCAGCTGGAGTTCTAGCATCACAGAGGGCAATGGCCTAGGACTGTACAAACTGCATAACCTCCTTGTTCTGGCCATCCAAGAAGTTCCACAGCCCTCCCTGTACTATGGCTGGTGCTTGTTCTCTAGAGCACAGGGATATGGATAAATGCAGTAAGCCAAGGCATTGCTCTTTAAAGATTTGGAGGAGATGGAGATTGTCCGAGCCACAGTGGATTTGGATTTTCTGCATTAACTAAGGCATAATTCAGCCCTTGATTAATCACCCATAAACTTCAAAACAGTTTTCTTATACCGTTGGAACTGTCTTTTGTGTCTTTGTTCCCACCTACAGAAGAATGATCTATAATAAGTAAATTATAAACCCAGGCCATGCTAGCTTCCCTCCTGTTTGTATTCAGCTCTTAATGAAACACCCTCTTCTCACTGCTGGAGAGTGCAGGTGGTGATAAAACTAATCGTTGTCTGTGAATTGGCTTCACCCTTCAGTTTCTGAAATAAGTGACTTTTATGGCTTGAGCTGCAAACAGGCACCTGCCACATAACTGACTTGGTGCTGTCAGTGATAAGAAAACAGAAGCATCTGAGGTTCTTTGCAGTGAGCCTTTTTCAGAGCAAAACCTCTCCCTTATCCTCTCTGTAGTGTGAAGCCTTGTGGGCAGCTGGTATTTTTGCCTTTGTTTTTGGGAAGTGACATAGCATCTGCCCTCTCCATGCCAACTCATTTCCAATACATTTAAAATTGAATTGGAGCACCTGGCTTTAGCTCTGCAGGGCTGTAGCTCATCATCTAGTCATTAAACCTTTCAAGACCAGAAAAAAGAGTGGTACAATATGGCTTTCAGGCACTCTTAAAAAAAAAGTCCAAGCCCAACAGCTTTAATCTTAAACATAGCAATACCTCAATGAATTCCAGCTTTTGATCTGGGGCAGACTGTGTCTCCAAATTCATTTCACGCTGTGCTGTTTCACTGAATATAACCACCTCACCCAGGGATCCTACTCCAGGGCCTTCACAGAAACTTCAGAAATCAGCCTTAATGTTAGAGCCAGCAATTTCTGTACCACTCCCAACCCTGCCACAGAGCCACTGTATAATGGACCAGCTCTGTACTGAAGAGTGTTTTGGAGATTTAACTGGTTGTGAAGGCAGTGACTTCCTCATGACATGTTTGCAATTGTTCTGTATGAAGATGCTCATCACTGGTATAGCTCGTTCAGATGCAATAAATGCAGAACCACAGTGAGTTAAAGATCTTGTGTGTTACTATTGCCATGCTTACACTTGGACTGTTAACTGCACGATTGTGGTTGTGCTTAAGCAGTTTAAACCTCTATCAACTTCCAAGAATGTGTGTTCATGCACATAGGTCTCCAAATTGCTTCAAATTCAAGGCCTTGCATTTTCTGTGTTTTGAATTAGGGAGTTGGCAATGAAGGTTGTATTTGGCATAGTGCAGACCTAAAACCTAGAAATTAAGCACACTGCAGAGTTGTGCCCAAGGTCTGCACAAAATGCTCCATTTTGATCCTCTTCAATCTTATACATAATTATATTAATTTCCAATAGCACATCAAGAGGTTTTCCAGCACATTGTGAATGGGCCGAACATATTTGCAGCCTAGTGATCTCCTCTGCAAAAAGGGGATGGGTGGGTAAAGCCCATGGGGAACTGAAGGGCAAGTGCCCTACTACAAGTGCTTCATCTTCATGGAGGCTGTAATTCATAAAATCATAGACTTATAGGATGGTTTGGGTTGGAAGGGAACCTTAAAGATCATCCCATTCCAACCCCTCTACCATGGGCAGGAACAGCTTCTGCTCGACCAGGTTGCTTAGAGCCCCATCCAACCAGGATCTGGCCTTGAACACTTGCAGGGATGGGGCAGCCACCACTTCTGTGAGCAACCTCTTCCAATGCATCCCACCCTCTGAATAAAGAGATTCTTCCTAATATCTAATCTAAACCTGCTCTTTCAGTTTGAAGCCATTCCTCTTCGCCCTATCCATTTGACATGCCCTCATCAAAAGTCCCTCTCAGCTTTCTTGTAGCCCCTTTAGGTACTGGAAGGCTCCTGTAAGGTCTTCTGGGAAATGCCATTACAGGTTTTTCACTGCCCCTCAGTAAAGGGAAGCTGATTTCTCCTGGTCTTGTGGATGACTGGAAATATCATTCAGGCAGAGCCCAACCCACCAGTAAACAAGAGTGGATTACTATAGTGGCCATGCAGACTGCTGTTTCTGTGAGGTATCGTGGTATTATTTTTAATAGAAATGAGCTGAAATACAGAAATTTTTTCTTGTACTGGGTGCATGATCCTTTGATGAAATATTGAAACTTCACTCTTTTAGTGGATTGAAAATCACTGAAAGGCTTTTGTTTTCTATTGAAAAAAATACCACAGGAAGATTTTCGGTGGTTGGATACAGCAGTGCCAAGGATACAGTGTTTTTGCCTTTTCTGTCTCTTTCAGCAGAGTCACCACTGCTGATTTACTGTGTTTGCTGAACTTCATTTCTGTTCTAGGGGATGAGAGGGGGTCCCTGACCAGCCAACCTGTACTGTGACTCTCTCTAGACAAGCAAGTGGAGTATTTGCTGCCAAATATTTCTGTCTCTCTTTATTTGTCCTTCATGTTCAAAGGTCACAGAAAGTAAATGGCTTGAAATTGTATCCTTTTTTTTCCCCAATTCTTTGCAGATAAACTTTGACATTCACAGTAGCTCTATTTTTCCTGCCGTGATACAATATTGGCAGTGTAAAGCCAAATACTGATGCAGAGCTGATGTCCAGTGTTGATATTAGTCTAGTATTTCAGAAGTCTCCAGCCTGGAGGATGATTTCAAGTTTTCTGATGAGTATCTGTTGCCTTTTTTTTTTTTCACTTCAGAAATGATGATTCATAAAAACTCAAACTTTATCTTGTGGAAATGTATCTGTTCTGCTATGACATTCATTTGGGAGGTTTCTTATGTCCAAGAAGGAAATTTGGGTCAGAAATGTCAGGCACTTCAGCAGGACCAGCCATGTCCTGGGTATAACATTCGACAATGACCATGGGGACCTCAATACTCTTTCTGAGTTTGACAACAAAATCCTGACCTCCTGCCTCCCAGATGACTCCTCGTCCGCTGTCTGGAAGAGGAGCAGTTTCTCTCTGCCATATTCTAACAGCAAAGATTTTTGAAAATACTTGACTCTGTCCAGATATAGAGTAGGAAAAAACACTGTGAAAATGCATATGAAATACAGATTGTTTTCTTCTCACATGTCCTGGAAGCTGAGTACCTTCTCTGAAATATAGGAAGACTTTTTCATTTAATTTGTACTAGTGCACATTTTACTAATGAAAGGAGCATCCCACTAGGTACAAAGCATAGATCTGGCAAACAGGAGAATCAATTTCAGTCCTTTCCTCTGTCCTGGTTCAGGTTCCTTGGCATTGCTGAGAGTTTGACAAACATTTTCACCAGCATCTACACCACTTAAAAGTGAACATCTCTTCTAGTGGTTCATTCCCATGGCTGTATGTTCCCAGTGACTGCATCCAGGTTTGCCAGTGTCTGTAGAGCTATCTATGATGTATCATCCCGGGAAGCTGCTCTGAGATCAAGTAATGTGGTTATTTTTAAGTCAGGTACTTCCTCTTGCTGATTAACCATGTGACTGCACACATGTTCATGCTGGCACGACTGGGGTGGCACAGGGAGAGGAACAAGCAACAGGACGAGAGGGTGAACCAAGTTCATTGAGATATGTCCTCAGTTTTTTTCTTGTGTAATGATAGTAACAGTTATTTGTCATAGAGAATTGTTAAATCCATGCTAGAAAATAGCAGTTTAACAACTATGCAGCTGTAAATCTGCTCATTAATATTTTGTCAAGCATGTGTCTGTGTGCTTGAGTAGATGTAGTTCAATAATTACAGGTTTTGAATATTTTACTGCCAACTGTTTGTCCAGATAGGAATCAGTTGGATAGTTATGGGTGAAGTTTTCAATAGGATTTAAGCTCCTTGGACACTCCTGAAAATGTTTTCTTCTATCCTGCTGGCTAATCTGCTATCAGCATAGCAGAAATACCATAATTAAGAACTTTTACAATCTTCTTCACAGAATGCAGAATGCATTTACCATTACTGTTCATTGGGCTGAGTCCAGCACAGGGCACTGCTGGTCATCTGGAGCGTCAGGCCCTGCATACACAGGTGCAGGACATGCTCAGGCTTCTGCTCAGGAAGGATGAAATTGTCCTGTAAGAGCAGGGTTATCCTACAAAATCTAGTATTTGAGCTCCAGCTGTGGACCAGTGTCAGCTACTTAGTAAGACTTGTGGCACATTATGTGCCACTTTTATTAAAATTAAAAACCAAAAAAGTTAGCCCTAAGAAAGCATCCTACATGTCATAGCTGTGTTCTGCACTGCTAATTTGCCATTAATACATATTGTGTCTGGTCGCAAACTATACGGTACATGAAGTTGATGATTTGGGTATACTATTCAGTATCCAAATCTAAATCTTTGCCATCTGGAGTTAGCAAATATGGCACCCATCTACAAAAAGGGCTGTAAGGAGGATCTGGAGAATTACAGACCTCTCAGCCTGACCTCAGTGCTGGAGAAGGTCATGGACTAGATTGTCTTGAGAACTGTCATGCGACATGTGCAGGACAACCAGGGGATCAGGCTCAGCCAGCCTGGGTTTGTGAAAGGAAGGTCCTGCTTGGCCAGCCTGTTCTCCTGCTGTGACAGGGTAACCTGCTTAGTGCATGAGGGAAAAGCTGTGGATGTCATCTACCTTGGCTTGAGTAAAGCCTTGGACGCTGTCTCCCACAGCGTTCTCCTGGAAAAACAGGCTGCTCACGGCTTGGATCGATGCAGTGTTTGCTGGGTAAAAAACTGGCTGGAATGCTGGGCCCAGAGAGTGATGCTGAACAGAGTTGCATCCAGTTAGTGGCCACTCACAAGTGGTATTCCCCAAGGCTCAGAACTGGAGCCAGTCCCATTTAACATCATCACTGGTCCAGACAAGGGAGTCAAGGACGCCTTCATTAATTTTGTTAAGGAGTGTCAATCTACTGGAAGGTTGTAAGGCATTGCAGGGGGATCTGCACTGGCTGGATTGTTGGGCCAAGGCGAATTGCATAAGGTTCAACACAGCAAAGTGCTGGATCCTGCAAGACCAGTGGCATCTTGGCCTGTATCAGCAATATTGTGGCCAGCAGGACTGGGGCAGGGATGATCCCCCCATACTCAGCACTGGTGAGGCCACACCTCGAATCCTGTGTTCAGTTTTGGGCCTCTCACTACAAGAAAGACATTGAGATGCTGGAGTGTGTCCAGAGAAGGGGGCAATGTTGCTGGGGAGGAATCTGAAACACAAATCCTACGAGGAACGATGGAGGGAGCTGGGCTTATTTAGTCTACAGAAAAGGAGACTCTTGAATATGGTGTTACACAAAGAGGACAAGGCAATCATAAAGCAGTTGGACTTGATGATCTTAAAGGTCTTTTCCAACCTAAATGATTCTATGATTGCAAACATGTTATGTGATTTGTAAAGGACTATGGCTGCTGGGCTTCCAGGAAGGTCATGGAAACTAGTAGGTAGTTGTGAACTAATGAAGTATTGTAAGAAGAGCATAAAGTGAAAGACTCTTAGAATATTTATACTATAAAGTTGTATACACTATAGAGATAAACCAAATTCAAATGGCAAGAGTGTGAGTCATCAAAGCCCTGGTGGTGTTGGGACTGCTAATCCAGAATCTGTAGGATGGTCTGAGCCCTACAGTACCTGCAGGGCAGGACGGCCTCCAAACCCTCAGGTGCTGCATGCTGTTGCTTGCTTTCTTCTTGGATATCCTATCTGATAATGCATATCATGCTATTTGAATGTGCCTTTCTTTTTCCTTCCCAGGGAATGGCTTTTACACTTAAAGAAAGGCTGCAGCTGGGAATTCATGGCCTCCTTCCTCCTTGTTTCCTGAGCCAAGATGTTCAAGTCCTCCGTGTGATGAAAAACTTTGAAAACAAATCTAATGATCTAGACAAGTATGTCAAAAACATCTTATTTCCTCCTCCTTCCTCCTTTATTTTTCAATTCCTTAAAGCCTCAAGGAAGACTTGAGGATCCTACTTCAAGGCACATGTTTCCCTCAGAGTCATTTTTTTCCAGCTGCCCATACTCTCCTGCATCAGGAGTGTTTATTCTGGCTGGTCTCAGTTATGTGCCATCCCATTCCCAAAACAGAACCACAGAATGGTTTGGGCTGGAATGGACCTTAAAAATCATCTAGTTCCAACCCCCTTGCCATGGGCAGGGACATCTTTCACTAGACCAGATTGTTCAAAGCCCTGTCTCCAGTCTGGCCTTGAACATTTCCAGAGATGAGGCGTCCACAGCTTCTCTGAACAGCCTGTGCAAGTGCTTCACCATGCTCACAATCAAGAATTTCTTTGTAATACCTGATCTAAACATACCCTCTTTCAGTTTGAAACCATTACCCCTTGTCCTGTCACTACAAGCCCTGCTAGAAAAGTCCCTCCTCACCATTTTTTAGGCCCCCTTTAAGAACTGGAAGGCTACTGTAAGGCCTCTCTAGAGCCTTCTTTTCTCCAGGCTGAGCAAGCAAAACTCAGCCTGTCTTCATAAGAGAGGTGCTCCAGCCCTTTGATCATCTTCATGACCCTCCTCTGGACCTGCTCCAACAGGTCCACTGATACTATTTTTTTCTACCACTGCATCACTGGAGAGCTCTGGTATACTTGAGGTACCAGTACTCAACAACAAAGCAGTTCCTGTCCTAGAGCACTGGAGGAAGGGTGAACACAGGTACTGCATTTACCTATCTGTGCACTCATCAATACACTCACTAAAATACTGGATGGAAGAACAGAATATAAACTGTCAATGTGTAGGAAAAAATAATCGAAACCGTGATACATATTGACTAATCTTTCTGTTCCTGAGCTTCCATTGCATTCAATATTGTTTATTAGGGTTATCAATCAAAGATGCAGTTTGATTCCTGCTGTGATGGACAGCAGGGTTTGCATCTTCATCTCTCTCAGCTGCCATTGGTCTGGGGATTGAGCAGCAGGACTGATACCCTCTAGAGCAATTGCATTGGCTTTTCTGCATCACAAATACCTGCATTGATCCTGTGAGTTAAATATTATTGGCTATGCATGATGCCTTTTGATGCAAATTCCAAAATTCTGATGTTGTGCATGGGCCTGACTTCCAGCCCTACTGAGTCTTTGTGAGCTGTTGGAGAGGATGGTGGAGCTGGCCAGGGCGCCTGGGAAATTTTGCTCCAAGTATCTGCTCATGATGTAGCACCAAGGAGCGTCAGGGCTTGGGAGAACTGAGTACATACTAAGTGAGCCAACAACTGTTTTTTGTGAAACTGTTAACAACCATAAATACTGATATATAATGATTTTATTTTAAGGTATATTGTTCTTATGACGTTGCAAGACAGGAACGAGAAGCTTTTTTACCGAGTACTCACCTCTGATATTGAGAGATTCATGCCCATTGTTTACACCCCAACGGTTGGCCTGGCTTGTCAGCAGTATGGTTTGGCTTTCAGGAGACCACGGTGAGTTGAATGAAGAGTCTGTGCTTGCTGCTTTTTTAATTTCACATGAATATTTCTTTAGTATCAACAATCCTTCTTTATGCGAGTGGCCCAAAACATCTAAAGCTCAATTCCTCATCACAAGATGGACAGCAAGTAACGTTGTATGTGTACTGTTGATGATGAGCTGGGGAGTCGAGAATAGCTCTGCCTTCTTCCTCTAAACAGCTAACACAGTGGTTTTGTTCTCAAAGAGTACTGTACAGTCTGTGCAGCTTAGCTCCAAGCAGCTCACTGAACTTACTGCTGCACCCATCCTCTTCTGCTGTCTCAGGAGCACTGAGCACCTTCTGAAGTGCTAGTGTTCAAGTAATTGTTGGGCTTTGGATACATTGTGCTGGTTTTGAACTTTTGTATACGTTTCCACAAACCACCCCACAAGAATCACTTTCGTTTGACATGATGCTCTGCATCAGTGCCTTCCTCTCTGCTCAGAACAGTCACTGTGTGAATTCATGCAACATTAAACATTCTGTACCATGCTGGAAGACCTATTCTGCATAATTCTTTTTAATAATTGCTGCATAGATAAGGTCCTTGTTAGCATTCTGGAATACATTTTAGTCCTAGCCTGAAAATTCAGTGATAAGGTCCAGTTTTCTTTGCAAGCCTGTTACTTTTTTGTCCTTGAAACATACCAGTTGGCAGATAAACATTTTAGCTTATACCATTTTCAAAGCGTTTTACAAGCATGAGGTTTGTCTGCAGTTTCATCTGAGAATAGTGTTGTAGGTGAGAATAGTGTTGTAGGTAGACAAGTTCTACTGACTGGCTCAGTATCAGAGGGGAATGCTGAGGCAGATCTCGAAGGGGACTGTGTAGACAGATAATGAATAACATATTAGGGATAGTCTTGGCAAACATGCTTGCCTCCTGCTTGTCATCAAAATTTATAGTAAAGCCACTGCATTCCTTCACATGAGCTGCTACTCAGGATTGCCTTCTGGCTTGGTTGTTTCCCAGGTAATTGCATTCTGTGCCCTGATACGCAGTTTCTGGATCTGCTGGGCAGTGGTGAACTAGTCAAGCCTTGATCATATCCCTGCCTCCTTCTCAGTGTATATAAGAAAACCAGAGAAGGACTTAACTCTTTATATGGAGGGAAGACATTTGCTTCTCCTGGGCATGAGTGAAAGGTAGCATAGATAAGAGAGCCCAGACTGTCTCTGGTGTTGAGCTGTGAGCACTGTCAGGCAGGGAAGGGCACACTGCTGGTTCTCAGCTAGTCAATACTCACGCAGCAATTCCTGCTGTACGGTCACTGTGTCTTTGCCTCCAGGCTGCCTTTACCTTGTAGTTAGTTAAAACAATATTTGGGAGCTTTGCGTCTTTTGTTTTCCATTCATTGTTATCTTCAGGAAAGCGGGAATGTCTTTCCACATACCAAACGCTTTCTACAGTTGTTGCTGTTGGAGAATTCCCCTTCCTGTACCTCACATCTTTCTCATGTTTTAAATCCACAGTATTTTGCCAGTGTGGTAAGAACATCTGTTCTCCTAGTCTGACAGTTTTGCTGCTGCATTTGAGCTGGGGCTATTCTGGATTCCAGTCCATAGCTTCTGCAGGGAAGGGCAAATGATCATGCCTTTAGTACACTGGACTTCCTCTGGTGAGGAGTTTGTTTCTCTGAAGATGCAGAGTGAATTTCAGCCTATCTTCAAATTCGGTTTTAATCAAGGTTGCTTTAGCAGAAGAATGTTTTTGTTGTGAAAAGAGCTGTTATATCATGTAATGTTGGCACAGGAAAATCAAAGGTGAGCAATTCAGATCTATATAGACCCTGTGACACTGAAAGCAGCTAAGAATAATCAAAGCCACAGCTGCTGCAGATCATTAAAGGAGAGATTACTCCCTAGGAGTTCTTAGCAACTCCCCAGAAGTTTCTCATGAGAACTCCTCAGGTTTCCCACATAACACTGGAGATGTTCCTGAAAACAGTCAGGATGAGTTCACCAAAACATTGGACTTGTGAGATATGGATTATAACCAATTGGGACTTGCACTTAGATGGTGTGAGGTTCAATTTAGCCAATAGAACGTAGCTTTAACCCTGTATAAACTGTGTGCAGTGTGTAATAAAGGGCATTCGCTTGACCACATTGGTCTGATGTGTGGTGTCCTTTTTCCTCCGTGTTATTTGTTGTTTATTTTAATGTAAAGTGATGAGATTAAAATGGAAAGCATTAATATGTGCTTTTTTCCCAAATCTGACTCTCATTGTCAGAGAGTATATATGTTTTCTCCTGAAGCATATTACATACTTCAGGAGTTGGCCTGCAAGATACACAGTTTGAGGGAGGATGCCAACACTCTCTGCTAGAATCATTAGGACCTGCAGATTTGGGGAGCTCAGGAATTAAGATCTAAGTTCGAATTTTTAGCTCTTCCCATGCTTGTTATCCTAAGGTGCACTGGCAGTCTGAAAAGCTGATCCTTCTAACCTATTTTTATTTGAATCAGAAAGTTTTTAAAACAAAATGACACTTATGTGTCAAATATACTTCATTAGTGTTTTAGGAAGAACATAGCACCTGGAACTGGAGAGGATGTCCAAGCCATTCAGTTTTGCACTGCCATCACAGGAAGCCTTGTCATTTAATCCTATTCATTAACTGATTATGTTTTATTTTGAACCTGCAATAAGGCTGCCCTACATAGCCCATCCCAGTATTTAACTCTCATATAAACAGAAAGTGTTTTTCCCTTCGTGTATAACCTAAATGTTCTTTGCCAACATCTCCCTCTCTTCAGTAGGTTTTTCACAGTAGAAGAATGGGATTATGTTCAGTCTGGTGGTTTTCTTGCCTGTAGTTTGTACAGCTCTGTCCTGGTGTTCCAACTCTGGAGTGTCCTGTTTGGCTACAATTTTCCTGAAATCCACAAAAGAAGAGTGAACTCTGCTTTGCCACAGAGGACAGGCAGTGTTGAAGAGGTTGGAGCGGTCAGTTTAGTTCTTCTAATGCATCCCAGCATGCCCTCGATTTTTTTGGCATTATCAGAGAGGTCTGGTCACTGTAATTCATTTTGCCATTTCCCTGTGAATCTTTTGTTTGAGACAATTACTCCACTAGATATGTTCCACTCCAGAATTGGGCGTAGCATTTCTCCTCACTACGTGTCCTGCTGTGAACTCTGTCCTGTTGGGTTAGGGTCATTCTCTCCCTGGAATCAATGTCTTTTGTCCTCTGGACTGCCACATCTCTCAGCTCAACAATTTGGGTGACAGTGAGCTGATTTGAGTGTTTGCTGTAACAATTACCTTTTCATCCAAACTGCCACATTTAATGCCGTTAATCAGGCAGGAGAGATGAGATATCTCATTTTTAAAAGCCCACATGGTGCTCCAACATGGGTGGAAATGCCCATATAGCACAGCCTATGGTGCAGAGGGAGGTATACAGAATATGATGCAGGCTGTTGTGGCCACAGCAGCAGCAATTAGTGACCTGTGGACACAATTAACTTCCTCCCCAAGTCGAGATCTTTCTCTGCTCCATTAGTGCTTGGCTTTATATTTGAAGGTTGAGCTTGGAAAGACTGAAATGCAAGTAACTTGCTTACAAAGCAGCTCTTGTACAACAGCATCCAAAACCAGTCCACTGATGTCCAGCAGGGCTTCTCTCATCAGAATATGTTTATCAGTGCTTGCATGGCTGCATATTTTGTTTGCCAGATACTGTTACTGTAATTGCAGGACTCAATGCCTCTTTTACCTTTCTTAGCCTTTACAAACAAACCCTTAAGGGGGGACCTGTTACCTGCACTTTTATGGGTCTGGTCTTCAGAGTTCCTCTCACAGGTCAAGGTTACAACATCCTCCCTGCCAGCAGATTTGTCTACTCCAAATGGAATCAGACACCTGCTGTTCTTTTCTTTCAGAAAACTACCCAGCCAGCAGTCTAAAAGCGTAGGCTTTCTCTGTTTACTACTAGGACAAAACCATTTGCAAACATCCAACTCTTCTCATCTTACCTATGATACCCACAGTCTCCCCACTTCTTCTGGTGGGTCAGGCAGAGTTTCTGAGGACCCAGCAGGTTTTCGTCTGTGCCTTCCCCTTTCTCTTATGCTTTTCTCTTCACTGGTTGCTTTTGATTCTTAAGGCAGGATTTTTTTTTCCTTTGGCCTCAGACTTTTTCCTATGTGATGAAGCCTCTCAGGGGTTTAGAATGACTGAAATAGAGGTGGAACCATAAAATTAATTAAAATTACATTAAGACACTGTTGCCTAAGAGCTCTGAAGTTTTTGCTGGAAGGTGTCTATGTTGAATACATTTTTCCTATCTTGTTTTTCAGGCAGCTCCCTGGTGAGTTAGCAATATTTGTTTATCAAAGCCATGCAATAAGCATTGCAACCTTCAGGCTAAAGTAGTTTCATTTTGTATTTTGAACTTTTGAAATAAAAATATACTTTTTTGTGTAATTTGTAAGTGCAGGTTGAAGTACCAAGCAATAGCACCTCTGTCACAGTTATGATTAAGGATCCTGTCAAAATCTCTCCTCTATGATCAAATCACATTAAATAAGCACAAGAGAAGAGTAACCATGTCCAAAGAGAAATCTTCCTAGGCATGGATCCTTTGTGCAGTGGTGACAGGAGGAGTGTAGGACTAGGGTAAGCAAATATGCTCACTCCTTGGGGGCTTATCAGATTATGGTCCTCCTCAATTTGTGTCTCAGGGTCTTGTGCTTGTAGTTGTGTTGCAAAAATCTGCTGCTCTGTTTGACTTCGCAGGTTCTGGAATGGTTGTGTGGGACTCAGATGTAGACACATTGTCAAGGCCAAATGATGTGACTCGAAATGGTGTCCCAAGGTAGCAAGATTCATTTAACGTAGAGAACAATATGTCTTTTACAAGGTGTAATGTTTGAGGGTGATCCAGACTTAAGGGAGCTTTCTTGCAGAGTTGTACAGCTTCAGATCCTATGGCTGCACGTGCACAGCTTTTCAATCTCTCTCCTGCAATCCATCCCTGGCATCCCTTCACTCTTCCCTCCCACCACCCCTCCCACGGCCTCCGGAGATGTCCATGCAGCTGTGTAATGGTCTGGTTCAAGAATAAATCTGGGTAGATCCAAGTCCTTTTTGGGCCAGACTAGCAGTAATCCAAATAGCCAGTTCACTGCCACCTGCAACAGGAGCTGTGCTGATATGATGAAAAGGATGTGCTGAAGCAGGAACAAGCTGCTCAAGGCATGGGGAAGGCAGGTTTGCTTACGTTCAGCAGCAGTGATAACGTTGCTGGCTTCTACTAAAGGACAGGTTACCCTAGGTACTAAGGAACATAGGCCTTGGAAGTGGTTTTTTTTTTTGCTTTTGAAAGCCCAGAGATCCTTTATCCCCATCAGGGATTTGGTAGAAGGAAAGCGTGAAATGTAACAGAGCTGGGCTTGCAACATTCTGAGACTAAATGAGGGAAGGAAGGAGGAATCTTTTTCCTTTGATCCCATTAACAGATAGTCACCACTTCCTTAGGAAATGCTTCTACCACCTCTGAGCTTTCAGGTTGTGGTTGAGGGTCCTTTTTGCTTTAGAGTAAGGATACAAAGGCCTCTGCAAAGAAATGTTCATGGAAGTATTTTGATCTTTTTTCCTTTTTTGCTCTTTTTTTAATGTAAAATGTACTTAATTAATATCATGAGGGCCCTTATGCAGCACAGGATTGATTTAATTGTGAGAGTGTCTTTGAAAGACTATATTTTTTCACAAAGACAAACCAGAGTGGAAACTTATCTTAGAGCATGGAATCAGGTTTTTTTTTTCTTCTGTGATAGTGAGAGATAGTTTATTACAGTGGCATAAGACCATAGTCTCTCGAGACACTGGCTAATTCATGAGCATACTGATATTTGAAAGTATAAAGTTGTCAGCTGCTCCTCAAAGGCTTTTGGCATCCCCTGAGAGCAGGACTGGAAAAGGTTGGTGTATCACCACTGGAGGAAAGTTATGAAGACAGAAGAAACTTGCCTAAGTTCACTCTTTTTTTTCTAGAAGCATAAATATCCTTGAGGACTGCTTACAGAACAATGCCAAACATGTTGGGATCAAGTTGAACCTGGAGAATGAAAGCTAACAGGATGCAGATGGTGTGAAAATTAAGTCTGACAGAATAATGATCTGTGTCTCTGATGAAAAATGAGCAAATGAAACATCAGTCAAGCTACAGAATTGTCTTGTCAGCAGGTCTGGCTCTGCTGAGTGGCGCTTTTTTTAATGGTGTTGTGCAGTCTGAACAGCAGGAGGAAGAGTTGCCTGCCATTTCTAGACACTTCAACACCAGACAAAATGGAATTAGAACAAAGGTGTAAATCCCATAGAGTTTGTCCCTAATCACGGAATTGTCTGCACTGCCTCTTCTATTAAACGGTGGAGACCAGAAGTGAGTGGAAAGATTGGGGTTTGGATTATTGTCCTGAAAATTTGTTTTGAAACTCCTTTAGGCAATGTCTACTTCTTGTAAAAACACTGGTTGTCATAACTTCTCTTCTTGCCACCAGCCTGGTTCAGGCTCCTTCCAGAGGCAGCTGAAGTCAGTGTATGAGCAGATGAATGTATTTCATGATGTGCTTAGGTAACCACCAGAACAGACTGCTCTTGTAGTAGATTGAAGGAGAGACAATGTCTGTGGAAAGTCTCATGGAGACTGTATGTAGTCAGGAGACCCTGAAGAGGTCAGCAGGAGGTATAGATGGGAGACAGTCCTTGGTAGGGGACAAGATTATTGAATGAGGAGGGGAAGACTGTGGTTGAAGTAGGTGAAGAGAAAGCAGTTAGTGCAGAGGGAGCCAACGGATGCTGAAAACGGCTCAGCCTGTGTGGAATTTGTGAGAGCTGGCAAAGCAGTTCAAAGGATTCCCCTGTGCTTACCCCACTTTTTCCAGGCAAGTCTTTTCAGCATGATGTACCCTCATCCTTGTCTTTTTGCTGTTCCCCTTTCAGTGAAGTGTTTCTGAAAATGGGGAGAGGAGGACAGATAGGCTTCTGGGCATACAGAGAGAACTGGTGTATCAGTCCTGATCTGAGGTTCCATGGAGGCTGGGGAATGGGATGGACGCTGTTGACATTGTGAGGCTGCACCACAGTTAGTACATTGCAATGGGAGTGAAAAAAGGACTTCCATCCATTTCTTTAATTAGAAAAACAGTCAATGCTCCTTATTCCATATTTCCAGTCTTCTCTCTCTCTTCTTTATTTATACTAAGGAAAATGCGTGCACAGTAGCTCTAACACCGCGAGAAACTTCCATGGGCATGAGGTAAAATTTCAGAAGTTAACAGAAAATCACATGTTAATTTATGAAGGTCAGGCTTTCTGCTGCTGTCAGAGGTGATTTAGATTTAAGTCTGTTGAAATTCCTTGATTTACCAGGAGAAGCTCAAAGGAAGAGGTGGAGTGACCAAAAGAAAGAGGTTGACCTGGTGAAGGAAATACAAGAGGATGTGTTTGCCTTTGATCTGGCATAAATCTATGCTGCTGCCACAAGAAACAACCCCACCTCAAACAACAAATGCCAAAGACAGGGAGGAGGGAGAAGAATTATTTAGAATAATGAATACCAGGATGTAAATCGGAGAGGAAATGGTGCTGACTATCATGAAAACCTTGGACAGCAGTATCCACTGTGGACTGTGCTTGGTGACTTGGAGACATTTTTTATGAGGAGTAATCCTCTTTTAAATGGTTTAGTTAATTTATCATTTAAACTGGTAAACAATAAATTTTTATTATATAATTTATATTGACTTCTATATGCCACTGTAAAGTAACTGAGAGGCAGTCTCCTGTTACTGTGTAATGGTTGTGTCAGAGCTATCAAGCATGCACCCTTATCCTCTAGTAACAAGGCGTCCATTTCTGAAAGAGAGGAGATGGGCTACCTAAAGAGCTGGTTTGCATTTGCCAAAAACTTCCCCAACAGGTCTGCACAGAGTGAAGACTTCTGTGCTTTGCCACTGTAATTCTTATGTTCCTTAGGTTTTGCTGTGTTCAGGTGTTGTTTCTGGAGAACTGTGTGCAGGCACTGAGTTCAAATATTTTGACAAGTCAAGCCTCACACATCAGTTCAGAGGTGGGCCCATGTGAGCCTCATGAAGTTCAGCAAGGTCAAGTGCACAGTCCTGTACCTGGGTTAGGGCAAACCCAAGCACAAGAACAGGCTAGGCGAAGAATGGATTGAGAGCAGCCCTGGCAAGAAGGTCTTGGGGATGTTGGTGGAACCATTATATGACCTGCAAGCATGTGCACTGGCAGCCCAGGAAGCGGCCATATCCTGGGCTGCACCCAAAGCAGCATGGCCAGCAGGTTGAGGGAGGTGATTCTTCCCCTCTATTGTGCTATCGTCAGACCCCACCTGGAGTGCTGTGTCCTTTTCTGGGTTCCCCCTTTATAAGAAGGACATGGACCTGTTAGAGGGAGTACAGAGGAGGTCACAGAGATGCTCATATGGCTGGAGAGCCTCTCCTATGAAGCCAGGCTGAAAGAGGTAGAGTTGTTCCACCTGGAGAAGAGAAGGATCCGGGGAGACTTTATAGCACCTTCCGGTACCTTAAGAAGTCTACAACAGAGCAGGACAGGGACTTTCTGTAAGGACATGTAGTGATAGTATGAGGAGCAATGGTTTTAACATGAAAGAGAGTAGGTTTAGATTAGATATAAGAAGCTTCTGACTGTGAGGATGGTGAGGCACTGGCACAGTTGCCCTGAGAAGTTATAAGTACCCCATCCCTGTGAATGTTCAAGACCAGATTGGATGGAGCTCTGAGCAACCTGGTCTAGTGGAAGGTGTCCCTGCCCATGGCAAGGGGGTTTGATCTAGATGATCTTTAATGTCCCGTCCAGTCCAAACCATTCTGTGATCCTGTGATTCTATGACATGATCATGGAAGACTTCCTTTAAACGTTGATGTTATTTTCTGTATTGGCTGCAATTTATGGCAAAAGTTAGGTTTTTTTAAAGTGGACTCGCTAAGAGTATGCCAAGTTATATTTAATTTATCTGAAAACTGATTGCTCTCATATTGTCAAAATAATCTTTTTTTTCTTTGTCACACTTTGTCCTAATTCTGTGTTCATTCCTGGGGCTCCCTGCAGTGCAGTTTAAAAGTGATGGTGTCGGTCTTGGAAGAATTTGCACAGTACAGGAAGGAAATATAATCAGAGAAGGACTTAACTTCCCAAGGATTTTTGATCCCACGTTAACCTCTGTACTATCAAGTAAACCAGAATACATTATGTGCTTAGCAGTGAAAACTGATAAGGGCTCCTTGTTCAACATCAACAGACCAACAGCACTAATTGACCACCTCAACATGTTTCTCTTTGTAACCTTGTAATCTTCCAATTGCTGAGATGCTGCCAGAATCCAACACACAGGCAGGTTTAGGACTCAACCTCCAAAAAGGCAGAGGAAAATCAAGGTTGAGTCAGATTTTCCTACACTTAAAGCTGTTTTTAAACAAAGGGCTTCAAGCCCCTTGAGCGTGGTGAGCTTAAATGCAGCAAAGCATAATGAATTTGGGAAATGCCCATACTTGCTTGTTGGTGGAATCCCTGGATGGTGCGAACTTATGTCTCGCCTCAAAGCCTGGTCCTTACCCATCTCCACCTGTAAATATATGTGTGGGTGACAGAAGACAGTCTGGTTGCTCCACAAGTGAAAAAGACACCAGAAAAATTTGGTTTCTTATGTTTTAAAATACAAGGATTTAACCCCTACATTATGCTATGACCTGGCAGTTCTCTGGTTCAACCAGAGAATCGAGTCCTGAGAATACAGTAGGGACAAGCAGCTCATGACAAGCCAAGAGCAACAGAGGTCTTTTAGCCTCCTTCCTTAATCCTAGAATGTGGATAGCAGAGATCCATGGGAACCTGATTCCAACCCTCTACATTTTCACATTACTCCTTAATGAGCAATAACAGTAGTTACTGAGCCGATCTTTCTCCATCAATTCCCTCCTGGAGAGGAAGAAAGGATTGTTTGTTCTTTAGGCTATTTCCTGACTAGCATAACGAATAAATTCAGGATTCCTCCTGATTTCTGTCCACTGTCCTCTTACATTTCATATTTGTGATACCTTCTGTTCCCTTCCACATTCCCTTCATCCCTTTTCCATATCCACCTGTGCTGCACCATAGCCACCTGTACCACCCTTCCCTCATGTCTTCCTTAGGGAGCAGTGAGTACAGCTTTCAATGCTCTGCTTACTGTCCCCTCTCATTTCCTTTCTGTGCCTTTTTGGTCCTGCCTCATATCCATTCCCTTTTTTCACTTGGTTCCCTCTACAGTCACCTTTTTCTTCTTTTTCTCTGTCTTCTGCTTAGTCCTGCAGCCCAGGAAAGCTCTAAGACTTTGCTAGGGCTGGGCTAGTGAGGGCTTAGTAGGTACTGGGTAGGAAGCAGCGTGTGTCATGTGTAGCTGCAAGCTGTCTTTTTGGCCAACTGTCAGAATAATTGTCAGAGGAAGGTGTGTATTCCCATCCCGAGAGTGGTGGGGACATAAATCCCTTTATCTTTTTACTTAACAGTGTTTTTCATAAAAGGGTATAGGAACAAACATCTGTGAGACCTTTGCCTTTCTGATAAATGTGTTGAAATGAGCCTGCAGGTGAGAGAGGACACAGTGTGATTGTATAATCACCCCTGTCCTGGAAAAAAACCAAAACTAAATTTAGTACCTGGTAGACTAGGAGATAGATCCAAAAGCTTTATTTTAGGCCCTGATCTGGACCTTCCTGTTATGGTGGGGGTTGGATTGTGCCAAATCACAGGGAGGACTACAGTTTGCACTGAAGCCTGTGTGTACTGCTCTCTCTGTTTGGGTGCAGTCACTCATATGTGCTCATTCAAATCTCCCTTTTTTTTTGACAGGTTCCTACAGCTTAGCAGCTTTCCATCCCTTGGGATCACGGATATTTCCCTCTGTGGGTTTGGGAGGTTTGCATGGATAATGAATCTTTCATTACTGTACCTTGGAGCCTGCATCTTCTGGCTGCCACACTGAATTCTGGGTTTCTTGCCTAAAATATATGGTGAAAACATTAAGGACATTTATAGTAGTAATGCAATAATTCCCCTTTGAGATCATTTGAAATTAAATCTCTTAGTCTACTTTAATTATAGATATATTGCCTTATAAATCTCTGTATAGATTTCATTAATATTTGATTGTGCTTGGTTTCTATTATTTTTTTTATCAGTACCTCAGGGTACTGTCCAGCATTCTACAATTTACAAAGAAAATTATCTAAAACAGTGAAAAGTTCTTGGCTTTTATTATAAACAAATCTGCAAAAAATGGCTGATGAATCACCACAGAGATTTTGTCCAATCTGATTATTAATTGTACTGTATTTAGACAAATCAGTGCATGCTAGCACATACTGTCTCTCCAAAGCCTGTAGCCCACAGGCATTTGTAATCTCAAGCTCTCTAAAAGAGCCAAGCAATTTCAAAGTTTATTTTGTTATTCTGAAGCCTTTTGTCCTGTTCTGGCAGAGACCAGAACTAAAAAAAAACAACAGTGAGGGTGCAGCTGGTGGAAATGTCTCTAAAGAATCATATTGCTCAACCTGTCACTTTTGTATATGAGTTTTGGAAGTCTAAATAAATAAACACAAATGTAGGGCTTTACTGTAAGCACATTTTATTGCATCTCTAGCACAGACTGGCCTTTAATCCAGAGGGGGTCCTCCAGCCTGTTCTCTGGCACAGCAGTGACAGTTTTCTGTGGTTAGGGTGCAATAAAAGCCAAGTCCATCAGCTGATCCTTCCCTCACGTGTGTCCCTTTTGCAGCCTTGGACAGCCCAAATACCTACCAGTCAGTGGGGCTTGGGGCATAATTCAGCCAGACTGCAAAGAGCACAGAGTGGCATGCAGCAACAGTCAGCATACTTCCACAGTGACAAGCCAACTCGTTTCTTAATTTCCTGAGTGTGAAAATAATTCTGACGTGAATTTCAACATTACCCTGAGACAGTCTTGCTAAAGGTTTTCCACGAGCATCAGGTCTTTCTGTAAGGCAGTGGATGTCATCGCTGCAGAAGGTCTGCTTGTGCCATGCCTGGCAGAGCCCTTTTCTCTCCTACCTCATATCTCACTGTAGGTTTCTGGCTGCTGTCTCACAACCTTTTCATGGCTAGTCAACAGCAGCCTGGTGCAGGCTGCGATGCTGGCAAAGATCTGACTCATCTCTTTTGTTTGTTGCTTTTTTAAGCCATGGTTTCCCAAGGACTTCCTATGTCTTCTAAAGGAAATCCAGTCCCAATTAAGTTAAAACACTCAAGGACTTTTATGTAGGCAGAATTTCATCACCTTCAGGTTGCAAGTGGAGACACTTAACCTTTGTCTTGAACATTTTTGGTCTGAGAATGGGGCATTCCTATCCAGATGAAAACACTGACTCATGCCGCCTGCTTGTTTGATGCAAGTATTTGGAATATGTACATTTTCTTAAATGCTAACTCACCTGATAGTTTTTATCATCTCCTCACTTGTGGAGCAAGTTGCCCTCATAGCACCCAGACTAGAGGTTAATAAGTGCTAAGAAAACAAAAAAAATGAAACAAAGCCTGAGTTTTGTCGCCATATTCACAGTCTAGTGTTGCAATTCACTGCACACTGGTAGGGCAGCACACTCAGAATGAGCTAGATTCCTCAGAAGGATGGTTTTCAACTCCTGTCTTCTTAGGAGCTTTTGAGGTCCTTCTAATAGTGTCTCTTTTCCTCCACAGGAACATAAATATACAATAATTTCTGTCTCAGCTATTAAGGAAAATTCATGTGAAGCAATGAGTGGTGTTGTCTTGCTTCATGCTACTGTATTGTATCAGTGATGCAGTGCCATCATCTGTTCTGTTCTTTTATGGCTTTTGACCAGTGTGATGTAAAGTTGGTAGGTATAATTGCTGGCTTTTACTCGTATATGGTCATTGTAAAGAGGCCATTAATTGTATGGCTACAAACAGGTAACTGAAGTCATAGGAGCACTGCACAAATCCACAGCACTGGCCGAGACTGGAGGAGGAGCACAGCACTGGCCAAATACATTTTACATGGAGCTTGATAAAGCAAAGGCATTGATTGCATTTGATTACATTGTATTTCGGTTTGATTTCACGTCAGAGGCAGCAGTAGGCTGGAAAAGTGGGACAAGACCACACCAGGAGGGTTGCAAACACAGCCACAGGAGCACTGGTACTTGCCAAGAAAAAGCTATTAGGAGAGAGGGGGAGACTTTTGGGTAGTAGGGAAGTGAGGAAAGATTTGAAGCTGTGAGGAAAGAAGTTGCATAATGTTTTTCACTCCCCTCTGTGCTCTGGGAGATGAACATTCTCTGTAAATAAACAATAGGGCTTTAGAGATAGCACTGCTAGATCCACTATTTTTTCTAATGGGAGATAGCTTACAAGTCAGCATTGCTAACCAGGAATATCAGAAAGGTAAACACTATTTAGCCTTTTTTGAGGAAGTAACTGCTTATTGAATGAAAGGATTAAAGAATATTTCTGTTTCTTAATATCTGGATGTGTTAAAACTAATTCCTTCACAAATGTCTGAAAGAATCATAGAACTATGGAATGGTTTTGGTTGGAAGGGACCTTAGAGATCATCTAATTCCGACCCCCCTGCCATAGGCAGGGACATCTTTTGCTAGATGAGGTTGCTCAAAGCCACAGCCAACCTGGCCTTGAACACTTCCAGGGATGGGGAGTCCCCAGACTCTCTGAGCAAGTTGTTCCAGTGCCTCACCATCCTCACAATAAAGAATTTCTTCCTAATACCTAATCTAAACCTGCACTGTTTTGGTTTGAAACCATTAACCCTTGTCCTATCACTGCATGTCCTTCTAAAAAAATATGAATGTTATTCTAAAAAGCCATCACCAATATCTACCATGGCTGCCTCTGGGTATCAAATATGCCATGTTTTCCTTGTCTCTGAACTCCTTCTAAAATGAGCTTTGCAGTTAAGGGATTGTCTTCGTTGTGGAACTTTCAGAATGCCATCAGGATGGCCAAGATGTAACCAGTACTGAGGACCAAGGCAGTTAAATGCCTCCCTGACATCCGATCCCATCAGATCTTGGAAGCTCAGCAGGGTCAGGCCTGGTTAGCACTTGGATGGGAGACCTCTTGGGAATACCGGGTGCTGTAGGTTCTAGTCCTGAGGACTTGACTGTCACCATCCAAGCTTGCTCAGCCATGGCAGATGAACCTTAGGAGTAAAGAGTGGGGCCAGTTCTGTGCACGCTGTGCCTCACCTAAAAAATCCACTGCTCAGGCTCGAAGGACCCACCCATGTGGCTAGAGTCCTTCCCAAATGTTCATTCACGAAGCCTGGCCATACATACACACACTGAGGACCAGTGCAGGATTCTTCCCATGGCTCTCATGGCACGGTGTGTAGCTTTACAATTCCTGGAGTACTTCCATGAATACAGTCAGGACAAAATGAGAAAAGAAAAGATGATGTCCCTGGCTTAGGGATGAGAAAAGGTCTTGTATAGTGTGGGTGAACATACTCAAGCCCTTCGATGGATTCTGCAATGACCAGCAGTTTGATAGATCCTGCAGGCCAGTTTGGGGAGCTTGACTGGACTTCCTGACATCCAGGCAGAAATACTGCCTCAGTGACAAATTAAGAAGCTGTAACTCTCCTTGCAGTTTCCTGGATGCTCACAGACATGCTCAGTGGCACAATAAAATCTAGACTGATTTCTGCAGTAAGAGCTGTAGTGAAACTTGTGATATCATTGGACTGAATATGAGACTGCAGCTCTGAAACCTTAATGAATTCAGGTTGAAGCACTTTCCACTCTTAATCACCCCGACAAAGCTAACAGCTCTCTGAAGGTTATTTAACCAGAAATAGTGATACAGTGTCTATGTTCTTGTTTGAAATTGCTGGGGCAGTGAATTTTTACTAAGCTCTCTCTTACTTTTGTCCCCATGCATTACTGAACCCATGTAGAATGACAGGTTCCCGGGCACAGGTGAGTTTTCTGGTCTGTAAAAACTGATTGTGTCTCTGCCCCACACAATGCCCATGTTACGTGACTTGATCAAAAATACTTTTATTTTAGCATTTTATTTTAATTGAATCCTTGTTATTGAGTCCCAAGGAGATTAAAGGAAAACTGCTTGATTTCTTTATGTTTCTTTGAAACAAATTATCAGCTGCAATCCCAAAAGACATGAGAAGGCATGATGATAAAGGCAGGATCTGTTTCTGAGGATTCATTCCTCCTTCAGAATGCTTAGGCTGCATCTTTTCTGCAAAAAAATCAAGTTAATTAATTTTGTTGCCACTTGGATGTTTCTTATTTACCAGTGACCCACACAGATCAACCTGTTCCTCTTAGTATTCAGAGCTCTACCTTGCTGTTCTCAAGGGCACAAATATGGTTTTGCTCCTGTTACCTCTCCTGTAATCATAGAATCATTTAGATTGGAAAGGATGCTGGAAAACATCTAGTCCAACCCTCCTGCCAAGGGAAGGGACACCTTCCACTAGACCAGCTTCCTCAAGGCTATCCAACCTGGCCTTGAACACTTCCAGGGATGGGGCATCAACAGCTTCTCTGAAAAACCTGTTCCAGGGCTCTCATCACCCTCATGTAATGAGTCTGTGTATCCTTGAGAGAAACCTGGCTGCTACTCTTCTCTGTTCAGTCATCAGCAAAGCTTTTGCTGAGTTCAGTTTGTGGAGCTTGTCTTTTCCTTCTTCCTGCCTTGCAGAAGAGATTTTAGGAAAGATTAACCCTCTGCCAATTTGGGACGTTATTTTAACAATTTGGCCGGCTCATCTCTGTAGGTAACAGTTGTTGTCAGGAGGGAGAGCACGACTCTCCTGGGGATTGTACAGAAGGACAACATACCTGTGACCCCTGGCTCTAAAGTCTGATGTGTGTCTGTTTCCCTTTGCATCTTAAAAACACTGTGAATTCACCCAACTGCTGGACAGAGTTGGTCAATGTGTGCTTGGTCTGCAAAGGGACTTCCAGCTCACCACTACCAGGATCTCCTTCGGAATGCTTGAACACCGAGTGGGAGTCCACAGAGCCTCACCCAGGTTCAGGAATGTGCTTCAGCTGGGTGCCTAAAGGCATTGGAAACTTTTGTGTTTTATTGAAACTGGGCCATTGGCTCTTGGATTCAGCATTAGTGACATCTGAGGAGTGCTTAGATAAGTGCCCACTTCCTGATGTGGCTGTGTCAGTGAGAGAGGTTACTTTCCCCAGACAGACCATGATTTGTGCTCCTGAGGGTTTCCCTTACAAAGTGACATTAAGGTATTAATTGTTAGTCTAAATTAAGTAATCTGATTTTGCATGAAGGAAAATAAGGAGCAATTACCATCAAATCCATAATATTTAGGAAAGGAATGCAAATTCTGAGATGGGTGTCTCTCCATGCTTGGTTCTCAGTCACCACCCTGGCTACCTAAGGCAAGCCAATCCAATGACACAGCTATCAGAGTCCCACTCCACATAGGGAGAGCAGTCATTAGATTTTGGAAGATCCATGCTGAACTCTCTCTGCTAGTAGATCTGGAGTAGGGGTTGGAGAACAGCCCACTGCCCTCCTGGTACAAGGACCAGGGAGCTGTGGGTATCTACCCTCTCCACTTTGTGTGAAACAACTTGCAGTTCAGTTGAGCCACAGGACCAGCAGTGGGTGGACAGTTGGGTTTCAGCTTCTGCTCTGAACATGGGATGTCTTTCACAGGTTAAATAGCTGGTGGACTCCTTTCAGCTCTGAAGAGTGTGAATATATGAGGCACATGGCTACACTTAAGTAATAGGTGTCTTTATTATTTATGGGAAATGTTACCTTGAAACAATACCATTCTTTTTTAAAGCATATGACAACTTAAAGTATCCGCAGTGTTATTTCTAATTTATACTTTTAATTCCTACTTAATAACTACTTTCTAAACGTAGATGGCAGCAGTACAGTACTCCCTTTCTATGAAGATTGATGTCTGTGAATACTGCCTTTGAGACAGGCCATGTGTATGTGATTAGTTCATTGGTTATTGGCACAGTGTTAAAGAATTACGCTGAATTAATGAACCATTTCTTTCCCTTTTTTGCCTTTCTGATCTGTCTATGTGATTGTGACTTGTTCAGTGTTGAAGTCAGCACTTTTATTTTTCTTCTTTTGGAAGTAAAGGGCATTTTCATTAGGAATCCCACAGCTGACTGTGGGAAGATATCTGCTCCCTAGAAGAGTCATGTGAGATAAGCCCTTGCCAGAGTGAGTAGCCCAATTATGTTTGATTGTCCATCACTCATATGGACTTACAATGGAGGTTGTTTTCAAGCTTCTTTTACCCAATATTTCACATTAGAACCCCAAACCATGACCGTATATGAACTTTCTGGAGCTGAGCAATAGTTGAGAGATGTAAGCAGCAAAAAAGCATCTCTGTGTTGTTCCAACTGCTACTAATCACTGGCACAACTCCTGCTTTTGTGAGTAGATAATGAGGCAAGAAAAATGGGTGCCTCCTTCTGCCAAGGGAAGTCCTTGATTTAGAGCCCTTGTTTTTAGGTTAATACTTGAAGCCCTTTGCATTGAGAAGTGATTACCCTTAGTGCGATCAGGTATGCTGTTGTCCATGTAAACAATTCATAATGAAGTTGCATCCAAACATTTAATTTTCTGTTTCACCTCTGATAATTTTTCATTGTTTTCTTTTGGTAAATGTCAAAAACTGGGAACAGATATTAATGAAAAAGAAAGAAACAGTTATGCAAGGGCAGGTTTGGCTTGATCAAAGCAAATGCCATGGCAAGTATTGATCCAGTTGGATCCAATTGCAGTTCTGTTGACTAGAGAGGGGACCCAAATTACCTAGCTCGGCAATTGGCCTTCCCCATTGGCTGAAAAGGATCATGCTTTCACTGTGTGAATGGCCAGCTATAAACTCCTCTGGAAGGAACATGTAACAAGGCTTATGGAGAAACCATCAGCCTCCCCTGTATTTATCAGGATTGGTGTAACTTTAAGACTCTTCTGCACTAAGGCAGAGTTTGCTCCCTGAAGCAAAGATGTTTCACAGGGGTTAAAATGTGCAACACTGCTGGCTGCTGAGTGAAGTTGCCATTAAGGATATTGAGCCTTGGGGTTTGAAAATGAGAACTTACCTTGCTATTAGCAGTTTCTTGAGGTCTCATTTTTGTATCAGAGAGTTGCTCGGGTTTGTGCTCAGCAGCTCATTTTCCTCCATTTTCAAGTTTACCTGTTTTATTTGATCTTGGTGTTAGTAATATTGCATGACTCATTTTTCTTCTTTCTTCCTTTCTTTCTTCCTTTTTCTTTTTTAGGGGATTGTTTATCACCATCCATGACAAAGGCCATATTGCAACAATTCTAAACTCTTGGCCTGAAGAAAATATTAAGGTATGTAGAATGTCTTCTGTGAACTGGGAGATTACAGGGACTTGGATGCAAAAGGGTTTTTAATGGAGCTGCTTGGCATCATTTACAAAATTGGCTATTTAAAAGGACAAGCAAAGAAGTATTCCCTTCCTTGGAGAATTCTCAGGCTGCACTTCAGTTCAGCTTCAGTTTCCAGTCCCATTGGGACTTTGAAGACTCTTGTCATGTGTGTATGAGGTCAAGAACAGCTTTTTCAGAGGTAGCAGGATCATGGTCCAAAAAAAAATAAATGGGCATGATAGTAAATTTGTACTGAATAGGGGTCCTAGTGAAAAAATAAGGTGTATGTGTTGAAGAACTAACTTGTAACTTGTCAGATGTACCAAAGCTCTTCAAGATATCTCTGTAGCCAATGCTTCCAGGACTCCTTTCCAAACCCAGTGAGTCATCCAGCATTGAGAACACTGGCAACTCTGCAAATCATGTCTGATATCCAGCAGCTGAAAATGTTACTGACACCCCACCCCAAAAGTATTCTCGTTAAGTGTTTTTCACTAGAGCTTGGGGCTGCGCAAGTCCCTGGCGTGAATTAAAGTCAACACTTAAGGCAGGCTTGCCAGTCACCTCACCTCCTTCTATCAGTCTGAAAGTACATGTGCCTGGGAATTTCCCTGGCTATTGACAGAGCTTTGGTCCCCTATCAGTCATCTGCTTCTTCCAGAAACAAAGGTTTGGCAGCTGAGAAAATCTTGCAAGAATTTTCCAGTTCTAAGGGTCAAAAAAAAAAAGGAAATTCAACATTTTTTTAGAAAAAGTGATCACATTCATATACTACATCCTTGGAACCGTGGAGAACAGATGCAAACTAGGTATTTTGTTGTTTCTCTGTCCAAAGATCTCAGTATTTCCATTTGTTTCCAACTCAGGACTGTGAGCAGAACTCTTTATGGCTAATAGACATGTTTTTGCAGATGGGGAAACTGGCATAGAAAGTTTAGACACTCTTGTTGAAAGAGCCCTCTCTGGCACCCAAAACAGACCACAGGAAGGGCAGTGGTCCATGAGAGAGATTCATACCATCTGCTTTCCAGATTTACCAGACTACAAAGGCAGCTAATTTTATCAGTATTGCTGTTGTGGACTGCAGGGTTCCCTGTATTTTTGTGCACAGACTTGTCCATGCCTGAACTGGTAGGCACTGGAATACTCAAGATTTTGAGATAAGTAGGGAGGTACCTGGACTGCACTTAAGTCCCTGGAGGGAGCCAGTTTTTTTGAAAAGGCTGAACACCACCACCTGTAAGTCTCATTAAAGACAGTGTAGAAATACCTGGAGATGCTGCCCACATTTTGCTGTGTGGCTCATCAGAGTTTCATGGCAACAGTATTTACTGTAGAAAAGAGAAATCTGGGCCACAGGCCTGGATCCTCTGCCTGGAAGGGCTGGAAAGGTGCTGGAGCTCTGCTTAGCTTAGCAAAGCCTAGTCAAGCTCTAATGAGCCCAGCCTTCACCCCTCCTGTCAAAGTTGGGCTGCCCTAAAAGAATAATAGTGCCAGAGGCAGAACAAGTGAGAAGAAACCATTTCTGGACATGCTTATGTGGGAATGTGGGGGGGGTTTGTCTCTTTCAAGATGGCTAATGACTCCTGCCATGAAGAAATACTGCATAAAATTCTTCTAGCCACCTGCAGCAAGTGCCTCCTCTTTTCTTTCTGGCTTCTTAGTCTTGTACTCTTTTCTGCATGATGGCCCAGCTAAAGCAAGAGGGATGCAGAGTATCCTGCAGGATGGCATTGTGGTAGGGTGTCATCCTGGCAGCTCTGGAGTTCAAACCACCTCAAAGTGAGGATGATCTATAAATCATGTATTCTATTCCAAGACAAGTGGGCTGCCATGCTAGCTACAGCACTGGCTTTCCATCCTTCCTTCCCTCCCTTCATGCCTCCCTCCTTCCATAGGATGCTCACTCTAGAAGTGCACTCAGCACCTTGAACCCCCATCAGGATTACTGCTGTACTGCTGTACAGGGCTGTTCAAACTCCTTGCCATGGAGTGTTTTCTTGTGGTACACTCAGGGGCAGAGTTTCAGTTTATCCTGTAAAGGCTGATCTTGTGCAAGCAATTCAGAGAACTGGGAATGCCAATATCAACACTTGCCTCCCTGCATTGCCTTGGCACCTTGGAGATCAGTGTAATGCTCTGCATCACTCTGCTGGACCTCATGTGTGCTACTTAGGCATTGCAAACCTGGGGTAGGTAAGTGGATACAGCCTGTGGTTCAGAGTCATGTCAGGTTAACATCAGCTGCCTGGAGACAGTGCCTAGTCATATTGTGAGTACTTTTGCAGTGATCACTGGTGAGGGAACTGAGCTTTTCAATGAGAAATACCCCATTCTTCTGTTCCCAAAACACCTGCTGGAGGGAGGAGATGCCCTCTGGAGTTTTCTTTCTCCCCCCATCAGCTGTCAAATAAGTTGAGAAACCATTTAGATGGTTAGCTTGAACGGCACAACTAACCTTTATCCAGTGACTTGACTAGAGTCATCAAGAAAATTTGTGTCACTGATGGAAATAGAAAACAGGTTCCTAAATGTTAAACCAGCAACTTCTACCTTCAGTTAGAAGGGTCTGTCCTACTCAGCCAGAGATTAATGTCTGACCTGTTGAGTTCTGATCATATGAACATGAGCGAATTAAAGCATTACTTGAATGTGCTTGTGTATTGGGTGCTCACGGAAACTGTGCTCTTTTTTATGGTGTTTTTCAAATCCAAAGAGCCACAAACAAATGTGAATCTGATGTCTCCTCTCTGTTACAAATAGCAATGAGTGTCTCCCATGCTGTATTTTCTGCTCTGATATATTTTTTGGTGTTGCCTTGAGAAGTTTTGGTACCTATAGAGTGCAGCACATCTAAGGCTGAAGACATTTTCTCACTGATGGATATGTGAGTGCTATTGGAAGGGGTTTAGGTTTGCCTCAGAACACTTATTTGTTTGGATGGAAGGGGATCGGATCAGTGCTCCAGAGAAATATTTTGATTCATTGGAACTTAATTTTTTTTAATATTCTCTGAAGAGTTTGAATATAAACTCCTTTTCCTATAATTTCAGGGTAAACCTATAGCAGTGCATGTGCTTGCTGCTTTCCCTGTTCCCATTACTGCCTTTCAGTCCCAGTTGCATCCTGTGGGTGTGGTAAAGAAATGAGTGCACACCCAAACACAGATGGAGCCTGCCCAAAAAGAGACTCTCCTGGCTAACAGTTCCCATTGACTCAGAAGAAAAGAAAATAGAAAATTGTTCAAAAATGGATGGGATGTGTGTACAGTTTATGTTGAGTAAGAAAGGACACTGAAACAGATGAGTATGATTTTTCCTGAAATCAGAAGGTGCAGCAAGAGGCTTATTCTGTTCCTCAACAACAAAATACTCCTCCATCGCAGCAGTAAATCTTTATTATTCCCCCACTGCCCAAGGAAGTATATCTATTGCGATAGTTTCTAATCTCCCATTCCCTAATCTCTCACTAAAGCACACACGTGTATATGTCCTAAGTTTACCATTCACTTTGCAGAACAGCAAATAAAGAACTTCTTTGTGGTCTTCTCCTTTTCAATCCAACCTAGGCTGTGCACTTGAGTCCTGCACAGTCTGATATAAACCATTTCATGTGAACTCTCTTTTACCTGAATTGCTAGGATACTGCAGAAAGTTGAAGTTTGTTATTGTATTTACAGCTTTTTTCCCACACTGGGACTGGACTCCAATATATTCCTATACTTACTGGATTTCAGAACTGCCCCAAAGACTGCCTGATGCTGGGACAAAACCAACCGAGTAGTGATCTTAAAAATTTGGAATTTTAGTCAGATCTGCTTGGTTATTTGCCTCCTAAGGTCTCAGTGTACAGAGTGTGTTGAAGAGCTTAACTTTAGGCTTCTAATTTGGGCATCATTAAGCAGGCTTTTATTTCCATTTTTGTCACAAAGAAATAATACAATAACAAGAAAAACCTACAATTATGAATCAGAGATTTTGGTGACATAGCGCCATACAGTATTGCTGAAATGCAAAAGACCAGTTGCACAAAGAGTTAAATGGCAATTGTTGACACCCAGCTGGGTGGGGATAAAAGGCATAATATCAAATACATAGTGTGGGAGCTCCTCTGCAGTCCATGCTGCTGCCCATGCTGATGGCTTATGTCTACATGTCTCACTGCCAGGGGGACCAGGGGCAAAGGGACTCAGTTACAATGAGTTTTGATTTGTTTATCTGATGTTGGCTACTCCGCAGCTACTCTACAACTGTGTGAAAACATCAGCTTGTTTCTTCCACAGAGGCAATTTATAAGCATAAGCACTTTATTCTTCTAGAAAAAGAGATGAAAAAATCAAGGCCATGTCTCTTTTTGTGATGCTTCTTGTTATACAGCTGAGGATGCACAAAAAACTATGCTGATTGGGCTCTGCTACAAGCAAATTGAAGTGCTGGCAAGCAGAGCTGCTGCTCTCTCATACTGTGAGCAGCTACCTGTCAACCACATTTTCCCTGTCCCTAGAAATGAGCAGGCCCCTGTCATTAACAGCTAATTAACATGTGTAGTGTAGAAGGAGCAAATATCCATCACAAAATGCATTTGCAAATGGCATTAGTGTGAAAACAGTGGAGGTGGTGTTGTTTCTAGAACCTTGGCAACCCATATAACAGTCTTTTTTGATCCTCCTAGGCTGTTGTGGTGACAGATGGAGAGAGGATTCTTGGTTTAGGAGATCTAGGATGTTACGGCATGGGCATTCCAGTTGGGAAGCTTGCTTTGTACACAGCTTGTGGTGGAGTTCACCCACAACAGTGTCTCCCTGTTCTGCTGGATGTTGGCACAGACAATGAGGTAAGACAGTTTTTCATAAATCTGACATGAGGAGAAAGAACTAAGATTAATGCTTAACTGAGTCCAGTTCCCTAAATGTGGAGGCAAGCCGGAGACATCAGACGATGGCTAGACCAACACTGCAGGGAAGTGGGAAGGTCTAATTCTTGTTTGATGCATGAGAAACTTTTGCTCTTATTGGGAACTGAAGTAAACACTAAATAGATCCAAGGTCCCCTGGTGAGAAGACTCAGAGCATTACCAGTTGGTGTTAAAGAGTCAGCTCCACCTTTCAACATGGCAAGGTGAGTTGACAGGCTTTGTACAAGAAGTCCCAGATTTATTCTTCCTCTGGTAATTATGAGTAAACAGGCAGATATTCGTGTCTGTGTAGAGGTGACTATATTCCAGAAACGGAGAATCCCTGGTGAGCAGTTTGGGAATGATTAATTCCACTGTTTTGTCAGATTGCACATGTTACTGCACAGAACCAAGCAAGAAGACTCCATGTGTTTACAGATTTTTGCCTTATGACTCTGGCTCAGAAAGGCTAAAGAGAAATATTTTAACTATGCCAGAATGGACATCTGTGAGGATGTCCATTTAAAAATTAATATCCTATAGCTATTTGTGATGGCCCAGGTTTGTCCATTTTTGTAGAATGTACTTGTGCCTCACATGACCCCAAGTAAACAAAGCACAGGTTTCTTGAGAGAAATAACAAATCTGGTGTATAAGAGCTTTGATTTTGTGTATGAAGATGAATTAATGCTGACATTTTCAGACATGCCAATACTCAGTGGAAGGCTAAATTTTCTGCACCTCTTTTGCTTCAGCCCCAAGTATGTCACACTGGACACTTGAAAAGAATGAAAGAATGCAAAATCAGTGGCCATAGATGATATCTGAGGTTCCAAATTACCTCTTTGGTCTCTGGTCCCAGGATTATGTAATGCCTTTAGCAAAGTGCCCTGTAATGGACTTATGGAATATAGGGTGTGGTCATCTCAGCTAGATCCATGGTCTTTCCTGAAAAGGAAGAACTCTGAGCTTGGACCCTCTGAGGCTAAAGCAGGAATTAAATCTCAGTCTCTCACTTTTTGGAGTCTCCAGTCAGTAAAGCATTGTGCTTGACTTTGAGTCTGCCATCTCTTCCTTCTCCTCCATGTTGGTCTGCACACTACCAATGCTGGTATGCTCTGAGCCCCCCAGCTAGATTTTCCCCGCCAGAGGGACCTGCGTGAAAGTGCTTCCCTTCCCATGGGAAGCTTGTGGTTGTGCATGACCATCTGTTTCTATCTCAGCATCCGGGGGACACTAGAAACCAAAGTGGCACCAATGATTTTTAGGCCTCTCCAAGGGTCAGATGGCATCAGAAAAAGAGACTCACAGAGTCACGGTGTTGGGAACTTTTGTTCTGCCCAAGATCAGATGTAACTATGTGTCTAGGAACTTCTCTGTCAGGGTAATTTCCACACCTGAGATTAACATACAGAAGCTGCCATTTTCCAACTATATGAACAATATATTTCCTCACAATATAAATATTTATTTAATGGCTTACTTGTGTGCGTAAACCCAGATTAACTGAACCCTAAGCACATCCTAGCACATCCTGCTCCACAAGTAAACTTGTTTATCAGTGCATAAATAAGGCACCTCTTATAGGCATTCATCCTGTTCATCTCTGCCTATTAATATCTGGTGAGCCAGAGTGACTGTGTTGGTAGCACAGGAACCTCAGGTAGAACTCAGTAAGTATATATAGCAGTCATATTTTTAGCATCAGTTGCCAGCTTCTTTTTCTGACAGTCCATAATATGTTGCATATGCTTTCAGCAGATCAGTCTTTTTTCTGAGCTTGCCATTTCTTAGCTAGTCTGTGGGAGAATTTTGTGTTCCGTGAACAGGCCCCGGAGTCCCTGGTACTGTAGGAGCAATCAGTGAAGGAATGCAAGTGGGTCTCCTTTCTGTTTAGTGGCCCTGAAGAGCTAACGTGTCAGACTCAGAGGAAAACCTCTTTCATCTTTTCTTCCAAAGGAAAACAGCTGTGGCTGTAAAAACATATCTGATATTAGCATACCTGCCAATACTTAGGGCTGTATGGCTGCAGGACAATAGGTTTGCGATGGCTCATTCCCCTCTCATGTGGATGGTTCAGTTCCTGAAATTGGAAGGGAAGTAGAGTTTCTTTGCAGTGACTCACAGAAACATTGGCACACCTGTCTCTTGCCACTGTTTGTCCTGTAATTTTCCCCCAAATATATGCTATTTCCGTGCTGACCCAGTCCCTTTTAGGAGGCTTATGGGTCCTGACTCAACACCTGCTGGATTGATTGGAGGAATAGCCTGTTTTTATGTTCCTATTAGGAGCCAAAAAATAAATTTATCTGTTGTATGAAAGTACCTTGCCTTGGCACATGCTAGATAACTGAGGTGAGTCCAAGGTAGGTGCAGGTCTTGGGAATATGTCATTTCAAGCTACTTGAGGTGATCTGCATTGCTCAAAGCACTGTTTACAGTCAAGAGCTTTGCTGGTAACCTCAGTGCAAAATTAAGAACTGAATCCACAGTGAGCACTCCCCACACGAGGTCAGTTTTATTCACTAGGAGTGAGGCACCTTGGCACAGAGCCTTTGGTAGAGCTGTTTTGGGAATGCAGAGCTCCATTTCCTATGGCAGTCAAGAAATGCTACATCCCTCCCACTTTATTTACACAAAAAGATAGTCTGTAGCTTCCTATGGAAACACTTTCTGCTTCCGAAGAGATGTGTGGGCTGGCCTTCACTGAATAGTAAGTAAAATTATTATGACCACATCAGATAAACATTTTTGGTAGGCTGGGACGTAAACTCCATCCATCCGTGGAAGAGAAGATGTCAACAGAATTGCTTTGTGTCCTAGGCTCTCCTGAGTGATCCACTCTATATTGGACTGAAACACAAGAGGGTTCGTGGGAAACAGTACGACGAACTGATTGATGAGTTTATGCAGGCAGTTACCAACAAGTAAGTGGGGTTATACACATGGCTCCTCTGGGCTGCTTCCATTTGAGAGCAAATGTTGCAACTCGTGAAATAAACATTAGTATAATTGATCATCCAAGCAAAGGAAGGTCATTTCCAATGCAAGTCTCCTGGGTGGTCTGCAAATGACTCCTTGTGCTTGAGCACTCCGTGTCAAAAATATTTGTCTTCAGAGAACTGAAACGGGGCTGAGTATTTATAACCATTTCCTGTCCGTATAGGCCAGAGGTGTCAAACATATGTCCTGTGAGTGGTATCTGGCCTCCATCATGCACTTATGAGCCTCATTCAGCATAGTCAGAACCTAAACTTTGGGTTGTTTACATTTTGTAAAGGAAGTTTCTAGTTCTTACCATTGTGATGGAAATCATCTAAATGGAAATGGTATGTTCCTTCACATGGTGTGGAGTCTGCAGACTGCCTGTCTATTGCTTTGTCTACAACAGGAACTTCCTGATGGCATTTAAGTCTGTGGAGTTAGAAGGCCAGGATTATAAGCATTGTCTTTTTAATGATGGGACAGACCAACTGTGTAGTTCCATTCTTACTTACTAACTGGGATAGAGTGTCTCTGATGTACCAGGGAGTTTAATTTGGCAAGAACAGAACAACCATCTCAGCCCTGTATGCGCACCTCTCTCTGAAAAATAAAAGAAAATATATTATCTCCATGACTATCTGTAGAAGTTACCATAAGAAAGAAAGTGGAGACAACTGTTAAGGAAAAAAGAATAATACTTGTAAAGCTTGAATCCCCTAAGCTACTTTTTTTGCCTTTCTTAAAGCAGCAAATGATGCTGATTAGGAGCAGCAGAGAGTCACAGTCTGTGCCTGATGGCCAGGCTGATGCCTCTCTGTATGTGCTACGGTCTTTTCTTCACAGCTGAAGGAGCTATGTTTGATCATTCCTCTGACTGTGTCTCCAGCTGGCTGCTGGAGTGTGCGTGTGTTCCTGCACAAACAGGAGGGAGTGGGTGGTGCATGTGTCACCAGCATGCAGTTCATCCTGTCTCCCTGGAAGCAGGAGGCATTGTGACCAGGATCTGATGGCAGCACCTACCCATCCATTGAGTGTGTCTTTACACACAGCCTGACTGCCCAGCTGGCTGTGGCTGGAGGGGTGCAGGAAACAGGGGCAGAAATGCAGAGGACCATTCAGTCACAACTGACAAACCAAGTTTTGAGGAGGATGAGTGCATCATGGAGAATTTCAGCGTCTGTGCAGTGTTGTGCCGATCCAGGGCTGCTGTTATTGAGGAGACCCTCCTCTGCTGCTCAGCAACATGGTGTAGATGTGTGCCATGTGACAGCCAGCCAGTGCATTGACCTGCCCAGCTGCAATTGCCCACCTACTGTGTAAAGATACTTGCTGTCAGCCAGTGCTATAGCCCCCATATCTCTGAATATTAATACAATACTACCTTGCCTGCTGGGTTAAAATACCTACAGGTACTGCAGAGAGGAGAATTCTGTGCTTGTGCTCTGGTTTGTTCTTCTTCATATTTGATAAACATTTATATTTTGATAAAAAAGCTTGACTGAAATGCCATTTGATTACAATGTAGCCTTATGTCAGATGCTTGTGGGTTATCTGGTGGGAAAAAATTCTTAGAGCCTAGAAAACCAGTAAAACACAACTAGGAAATCATAAGAGAGTCTATAAGCAGAAAGGATTTAAAAGTCATCAGGGTTCATTTGTGGGTTTTCTGTTTGTTTTAATTGTAGTCACTGATTAATCCTTCAGAAAAACTATACCACTTCCTTCTGGGCAGAAGACGACAGGGGTATTGCAGTGTTGGTGTTGCTGATAGAATGGGAACAATAGTATGAGAACACAGATGATGGTCTCAGCCGTCATAAATTTGGCTCTGAGATTTACACTTGTGGTGTTAAATGCAAAGCTCATTGCACCCACTATTCCTGTGATGTCAGTGAAAGGGCCAGAAAGACAATTCGCCTTTTCTGTCCTTGCTGTTGGAGAGGAAGGATTGGCTGCTATTTTCCTGTGTTTAGTTTATATGAGCTAATCTCCACACTGAAGGGAGAAGACCATGAAACAATGAACTCTTATCTTGTGAGGAGGTGATGTCATGTCTAATGCTTTCATTCAAGTACTGGGAATCAAGTTCCTGGGGCCCCTGTTCCAGCCTTTCCATTTCCCCTAGCCAGGATGAATTGTTTGAACACAGTAAGCTCCCCCAAAAGTTCTCAACAAAGTAGAGCTGGGAAATTCTGCTTTGCCCTTCTCCTTTCATATCTGTAGAGTATTTCGAGATCCTTAAGCAAAAGGAACTATTACCCTATGTTATCATCCTGACCCCCAGAATACTTTAAAGCATTGTTGGAGTGTGTTCCTCTGTGAGCTCTGGGATGGTGAATAATCCTGCTGTCAGCCTGGGTTTGGTAAACTCATATAAAGCAGGTTCCTTTGGCCTCAAATTTCCACTGGAATGACTGGATTTAACCTAGTAGGAGCTCTCACTTCTGTTACAAAAGGAAGCAGAAATTGTTCAGAAGGTCAGGAACACACTGCATTATTGTAGCCTGCTTCCACTTACGAGGCAACCTGTGAGTATGAGCTGCTGTGATGTCTTATGCAAGTCTGTAATGTCATGTGCAAATTCAGTTATCTGAGGAGGAATCTTCTGGGTTGTCATAAATCCTTTGCAATTTGTGGGGTTCCTTTTCACCTTGAAGTTCATGCAGAAGTTCTGTCTGCTTCCTGAGGGTACTTCAACTTCTCTTGGAACCCATTTGTCAGTTCCTCTGCAGGAGTACCTCCCACCCTGTCAAATCACTGCTGGCTCAAGGGACATTTGTCACTGAAGTGGAATGTGTCAGAGCCCACAAAAAAAGCCAGGGGAGTAAAGATTTAATGGATAATAATATCAAACATATGTCAAATTTCTATTACTAGAGACCCATACAGTCAGTAGAAAGGGCTCCTGGTCTCATAATAGCCACCTAGTAATGAAACAAGGAGTGCATCAGAGGCTTCAGAGTTAGCACTTCAAGTATTTTGAAATAAAGTGTGACTTCTGGACAATTTTAAAAAGAAAAACTCTTTCAGAAACAACAGAATAAATTTCTGTGTTTTCCTGCTGCCTAAACCTCCATTCAGTACTCTTTCACCTAAAACATGTGAAATGACTGAGCTCTTTAATGAGAGCTCTAAGCTATCCATTTTGCTGCTCTTGGGAGGCAACTGCATGTAAAACTTGGCCCATTAGGCCTACCTATGTCTGAATGAAGCAGCCTGACAAATTGCTGTTTTCTCACAATGAGTACTATGCTTTACATTCAAAAATGTATTGCTTCAGTTTTCCCTCTGCTGTTACTGTGGCAAAGGACGATTCAGTCTTACTCTTACATTGGTGCATTTCTGTAGGCTGAAGTGAATATTCCCCTAAAGTGTCCAAGGATCCTAACCAGAATAAACCACAGAATTTCTGGGTCTTGACTACATGAGCGAATTAAGGTTGAAATCAAAACACCATGAGAGATGTGCTGTGCTGAGGTATGTTCTCTGGGCTCTGAAGGACTTCAGCCCAGCATCTGCAACAACAATATGCATTAGTCCCCAGGCTCTCTTTCAAAGAAAACTACCTCTGGAATTTCTTATTTCCTTCTCCTTTTTTCCTAAACTGATATAGAAACTGAAGACCAGTTCCCCATCTGTCCTAATCCATTTACTCCTGTAGCTTTCATCATACAGTTACAACACAGCTTGGTGGCTCCAAGCGGCCAGACATACTGATGGGTGGCCTGTCCTGGAGCTCCAACCTCTGTTCTGAACTGCGGCCTCCATCGCTTGCTGGCAGATGAAGAGCATGGAGCCTGAGACTCTACAAGATGCAGTTCCCCACACCAGCAAACTGTGTCACAGAAGCCTCATTAACCTGCCCTAACTTCACTCCCCTTTCCTTTACCATCAGTGCTTATTAGCAGAGTGACCATGGAAACAGAAGCTTTCTACCAGCCTGTGCCATAAAGCAGAGCACAGAAGGCATCAGGAGATCAAGCATTCAGTTTCTCAAAATGGGAAAAGAAAGTAGCTCTTCTGAGTTAACTTTTTGTTGTGCTTGTTTTATTCCTGATTTCTTTTAACCTGATCGCTTCCCATTGCTTTTATCTGCTAACATACCAAGTCAGGTCTCATGTGCTCTCCAACAAGCAGAACCTGCTTCAAAAGAAGCCACCTCTGTTTCAGCAGTTCTCTAGGGCTGTGAAACACAAATTCACCAGCACTTTCCAGAAACAAATCACTCTGCAGAGAAAAATCACCAGTACATGTGCCCCCATGTTATTTCTTCACAAGCTGTAGTTAATGTTCTTAATTGATCCTGAAAGATCAGACTTCAGTTTCTAGGCACCAATGGCCTCAACAAAGCCCTCATGTATACTGCTAATGCTCTAGGTCACCCCTCAGCATCTCTGTGTCTGTTAGGAGACCTGCACACCATCACTGGTGCCCTGGCAGGGCTCGTGGTATAGACCAACTCCAGCCCTCATGGGAATACAAGGTGAATATTCTCCCTGCCCATCTACCCCAGCTGCCATGGCCAGAGGGACTCTGACACCATCCATGAGGGAGAAGTGATCCTAGTGGGAAGAGCCACTCCAGCTGTCCATTATCCTGGCTTGTATGTCAGATAATCTCATCAGCCAGCATCTGTAATCTGCTTTTAGCCATTGGATGATATTTTAAGTCGACAATATTTAGGTTTCATTAGCTTGCTTTTCTGCTACTGAGGAATAATTGAACTCCAGATATGCTGCAACAAGATCACTGTTGTGATGGACTTTTATTAGATTGCATTCAAATCCTTTGGGGTAATGCAGTTACAGATGTCAAATGCCCTTTGCTCTAAGGTATCTGTCTGTGCTTTTCCACCCAAGCCAGATTTACTGCAGCAGTTTCAGAAGGATGCAGCTGGACAGGCTCTGTTTGTGCAGCAGGCAGATGGTGAGGCTCCATTCCTTCTTGTCTGTCAGAAGGTAGATCAAAGCTACATTTGAGGGGCAGCACTAGTATGGTTGCATCTCCTGCTTATGCCCTGCTCCTTAAGAAGCCTTGTACCTCCAGGTGCAGTCCTTCCTCAGGCCCACTGCAAGCAGGATGACACCATTTTGCATAAAACACAAGAATGGCCATAGCAGCCATTAGTGCTGGTCTTAGTCCTTAGGAGTCATGAGATATGATGTGCAAAATAGTTGTTTGGGAGTCTTTTCTGCTGTAAAGAATATAATGAAAGTTGACTATGATTTTTCAAGACTTTTTTCCAGGAACTTTGTAATCAGTCTTCACTTGATCTTGCCCTTATCCTGTCTCTAACAGTAGTTCATAGCAGATGCCCTGGCATATGACTAAGAACAGCAACCCTTGGCATATATCCTAGCTTCCAGTAATGTAAGGTGGGATTTTCTGGTATCTCCGTGCTTCAAGTGTCACTTTTATTGATTTAGAACTCACTGAATCCAGAGCAGGCTCTGTGCTCAGAGCATGGTGACTATGTTTATGTTGTTCTCAGTGCAGCCCAGGACATGGGGTTGGCTCTCTGGGCTGCCAGCACAGGCTATTGGCTCATATCCAGTTCTTCATCCAGCAATACCCCAAGTCCTGCTCTGCAGGGCTGCTCTCAGCTGGTCTCTTGAGGACATGCTGGGCCACATTAACCCCTAAACTGTGGCCACAAATTGTGTGGGCAGAGTACTGTTGGTCTGACTAGAAGCCTGCCAAGGATTATGTTTAACAATTTAACAGTAAGACTGGCCTCAAGACACTGGCCAGATTTAGGTGCTAGTGTTGTTTTACTTGCTAGAATGGACTTTGTTTTTCCATTCCTAAATGCTGATTGCTTGCCAAGCATGATATTTTTCTGATGATGGGCTCCTTTATAGAAAATTTAATTTTTCTTGGAAATCAGAACTTTGGTTGCTGGTGTGTTGAGCAGCAATAAGAGGATCTCAAGGACAAGGGCCAGAACAATTTGGTTCTTCTCTGCCTGGTTTTATCTAAGATTATGAGAAGAAGTTGCAGCTCCTCAAAGCAAATTCCTTGCATCATGAGTGACTGAAAGCAGTGTCATAAAATGTTAAATTCAGACACAGACTGGAAGGAACTTCTTGATTGTGATTTTTTTCCATAAAGGAATTGGACCTTCTTGCAAATAATTTTTTTTCATGCATATAGGATTATATTATACTCCCTGCTCATTGCCAAAAAAAATGACCTTTTGATACTGGTCAGCAAAGGTGCTGCACAGGTGCTCAAGCCACCCTTGAAGTTCTGACTTGTACGGCTTTGCTCAGATGCTTCTCAAGTGGTAATTGCTGCCTCATGAATTTTTTCCTCTCTGACCTCATGGCTTATAATGAGTCTGGATGAACTCGAAGAGATACCTACAAATAAGGATGAAAGGATAAAGTTGCATAATGAGATTGTTTAGGCAACTGAGAAGTCTTTTAAATAAAGAAGCTAATAGCAATGTCATCGTGAAAGCATCTGCCTCCTTCTTCTGGGATTCATGCTCTTTTGTTCCACACTTTTGTTGCACCACTTGTTCTACATGGTCATCCAAGAGAAATGTGTATCATCTTCTGTGGGGAATATAGACTTTACTAACAGCATCTTTCCTCTTAGCAAAGCCCAGAGATCCTGAGTAGCTCTAGGTTGATAGTAACAGTACCAGCACAACAATACAACAATAAACAAAGCATGGATCCTATGTTTCTGTGTTTTCCAGAAATTGGATCCTTTCTTTAATAAAGATTTTCGGGTGATAATTTTTACAACAGACTTGTAATGTTATATGTGTTTAGCTCCTAGAGTCATCCTTCATTAGAGTGACAGTCTGGTACTATTATTCTAATGAATAGTATATTGTTTCATTGGAAGTACTGTGTGTACTAGATTTGCTAGGCAAAGGCTGGAGATTGGATCAAAATTAGTGTATGGGACCATTCTATAAAGGATTTCCCAAGGAGGCTATTTTTACAGGAAGATTTTTGCAAGATATGAGAGCCAGAATTTGGATCATAATTATTTATGGCACAAAATATGCGAACTAATGAAACAGCAATATAATCTGTAACATGGAATACCAATCATTTTTTTTTGGATGGGTAAGAACTGACAAAGTATATCTTTTTGTTTCCAATTCTGTAAAATGGATAAATTAATTCCAGAGATGGCAGAGAACAGAGTCTTCCAGGTGGTGGTCTGGCAGCCAGCAGTGAACCAGAAGACATTGTGACAGTATTAAATACTGGCCCTTGTGGTGTCACCAGTTACAAGTTTTAGCATGTCTGAATTCTTTCAAAAACACCTCTGTCCAAGCATCGTTTTCGACAGCCTGCAAATGTGACTCATGTTCCAATTCCACAAGGAGACGTATAACTGCACAGATCCCAAGAAATGCACACTGCAGTGTGCCCAAGGGGAATGGGAACACTTTGAATCCAAAGTCAATCAGAAAATGAAACATTCCTGTTTTGAAAGGGAGAGAAAGAAATGGGGAGTGGAAGAAACCAAACTGGAGAGTGGCACTTGCTCTGTTTCACTGTACCTTGTCATTCTGAAATCCTAACAGTCTACATTTGAGCTTTCCTTTTAGATAAAGGCAGTTGGACCCTGGCTGTATAACTACTCATGTCCCAGATGCCAAGATGATGACAGAATGCTCTAGAGAAGATGAGTCATTGACAGTCAGGATGAGATTACTGGGGGGAGCCAACCTTAGCTGGCTATGCCTTTCCTGGACTGGAAAACATTCAGTCCTGATGTGACCTGCTGCTCTTGGCTTCAAAATCTCCTTCAGTCTGTGAGCTGCAAGCTAGGAGAGGAGTCACATGGATAGGTGGAAGAATCTATGAGAACTGGCAACAAGCCAAGCAGACTGACCTCAGGAGTCTCTTCCTACCACAGGAGTTTGTAAGATCTCTCTGCAGGGCCAGCCTCAAATCTAGCTGTAAATTTAAGAATATTTAAATGTCTTGGAAGGGATCTTCAGAAATCCTTCTTCAAATACTCACTTTACAATTACTTTTTCCTGCACCTATAAACAGCAAGCATGTGTGTATTAACTGGGACTGCATTCATATCAGATGTCACAGATCAAACAGAGCAAAATTTCTTACCTAGTTCAGTGAAAACGTACCTCATTAAAAATGATTCTTCCAAAAAGAATTCATTAATTTTGGTTTCCTAACGGGAAATACAATGTTTCCAAAGAAACACAACAATTGTACAACATCACTTTTTTCAAAATCCAGTTTTCGTTTTAAAAACATCATTATAGGGGAAGACTGACCAGTGTAATTAATTCCATCTTCAAGTATTCCTGTGTGTGCTGACAGGGGACCACAAAGGATGGAGCAGGGCACCCTTTCCCTTTGCAGTGACAAGTCCTTCTCAGCTGAGTTGGACTTTTACCTTACAATGTTGCATGTTAGAGGAGTTTGGTGCCCCAGTCCCAAGTTGGCTACATTTCACTTTTAGATGCTACCCAAATACTCTTTGTAGAGCACTCTGAATTCCTTTGGGATGAAAGGAATCACACAAATATTGAGATGTGCTGTGGAGGAAGGACAGTAGAATTGACTCATGACATTGATACTCACAAGGATGTTACTGCACATGGCCCCAGTAGCTGTTTTGTTCATGCTCCTTGCTGTTTATCCTTAGTCTTCTCTGGTCATCCCAAGATGGAGCATTGCATGCAGCTGCCAAAGTACCATTAGGAAAAAGCAGCGAGCATTAACTGGTAGACTTCTGAGATGACTCAGTAAATCATCTGGCTAATTGTGTTTAATTTCAGTGACTTTAAGCTGCACAAGTTCCTTAAAGTTCTCTCAAAATCCCAATAAGGTGGATAGTCCTTGAGGACTAGGATCATCATCCTGAGATTCCCATCTTTAACTGTGAGTCTTGGTTCTTTCATTTAAAGCATCCAGGCTTCAGGTCTTGCCATGACCAATTTGTGGTCTGAAAGCTTTAATTCTCACATCATGCAAAGGCTCACATAAGCTCAGAAATAAGTTACATACTGTAAAAAGCTCAGTGGACATATTACAGTGAAAAAGAAAAGAATCTTGAAAAATACCTTAGTGAGAAGAGGTTGCTTTCCATCACTGGCCTGTCATACTGAGGAGCAGAAAGAACAAGGAAGTGTTTATGAGCCGCTGTACTCATCTTGTGCTTTGCTTAGTAAAGACTAAGCAAAGACAAAGGTAGGTAGAAGTAATTTGTGCACTGTCTCGTGCTGCAGACCACAAATGGGAAGTGGGGAAAGAATTCTGTGCTCAAGACAGATAAAAAACCCATTCAGGTTATTACTTTTGCAAGTTTGAGCAATCAGAGAAACCCATGCAACTACTCCTGTGCTCTTTGCAGAGCTGGTCACACGTACATTAATGCTGGCTGAGATCACTGATTTTGTTAAGCAAGTCAGTAATGTTACTTCCTCAGTGATATGAATAAATAAGACTGAAAAATAGTTTCTATAGCAACTGAAGTTGCATAAAGATTTGCTAGTTCCTTGCTGTGAGATATTAACAGCTGTTCTGGGTGGCGTGTCATCTCGCTCTTAGCCATGTTTTCCTTACACATTCAAATGATGAATAAGAGGAGCATCCAGATCTTCAATTAGACCAGTCTGCTCAGAGCCCAGTCCAACCTCACCCTGAATGTTTCTGGGAATGGGGCATCCACCACATTTCTGGGCAACCTGTGTCAGTTTTTAACCACCCTCATGTAAAAAATTTCTTCCTTATATCTAGTCTGAGTTTACCCTCTTTTAGTTTTAAACACTACCCCTTGTCTTGTTGCTAAAGGCCCTACTAAAAACTCTGTCCCCATTGTGGTCCTTTTCTAAAAGCAAGCACAGAGAATGTGAAGTAAGAGTAAGAGCCAACCCTTGTCCCTTTTAGAGAGCAGAGGGTTTATGAAGCAAGTTTCTCATGATGGACAAATAAAGGAGCACAATACATGTGCTTATCATTGTCTCCTTATTGACAGACATACTTGAAATGGAAAATAATAATAATAAAAAATTCAAGGCTCTTCCAGGAGAGGCTGACTGCCCACACTGTGAGTGCCATGAAAAGACCTTTTCATGGCAAGAGCCACAGTTCTCAAATGGAGCATGTTTTATCTAGTATCAATTTCTAGGCTAAAGCAGGGTTGTCCTTACCTCAGGTTTCAGTGGCAAAGGAGGAAAGTCTGAATGGGAGGCATGTAAGGTGATGCTGCCTGTGTGCTACTTACAGTCCCAAAGAGGTTCAGGTCTCTAACAGAGTGCAGCTATTTTAGAGCCCCTTCACCTGCCTGCAGCCCAGAGATTGCTGATAGTTGCATTACTCATTTGCTGAGCTTATTTCTCTGCCCTGTCACATTAATGTGTGAAAAATGAGGACTTATAGCCCTTTTAGATTTTGTTTGGAAAGCTTTAATGCAGCCTAAAGTGCTGAACATGTATAGATATGGAGCAGTCTGAATATTATCCAATTTATAAACTGCACACTTGTCCTGAAAATATTGGACAGTTATGGAAAGTTTGGAAATATTTCCTGCTTTTTCACTCTACAGGTCACTAGCTGTCATTGCCTGCTGGTTTCCTGCAAAGCAACTCAGTGGAGAGAAACATTTCCAAAGCACAGATGTGTGGCTCTGAAATCACATCAGGAAGCACTCAGTCCCACCATGAAACACTCACTCCATAGGATTCTATGAGAAGATCTTTTCTCATCTCTTGGCCACCTGCAGTTGAAGTGGGCACTTGGTGGTGTCCCTTTAACTGGTGTAGCCTTTGCAGTCAGATTTGCTGTATTGCAGCATGGCAGTTGCAGTACAAAAGAGCATCTCCTTTGCTTTGAGAAGCTCCTCTGAAAGTGCGTTGTACCAAAAGTCCAAAGATGCACATATATATATATGTATGCATATTAAGAAGCCACTTGAGTTATGAATACAGTTTGTTCCTGGTGACTTGACTCCACATTTCTGAGCGTGTGGACCTTGGGAAGGGTGTGATCCTGTTTGCTGTTACTGTGATGCATTTCTCTCATGATACTTTTATCTCTGTGCTAGAGTCTCGGGCTACATTGTCCTGGTAAAAGATAGTATATATTGTCCTATGTTGTGTAAATATTTTTATCCATTTTGAATTACCCTTTACCTTGCAGGTATGGCATGAATTGTCTGATCCAGTTTGAAGATTTTGGCAATGCTAACGCTTTTCGTCTCCTCAGTAAATACCGCGACAGATACTGTACATTCAATGATGATATTCAGGGTGAGTACTGTTAGGAAAATCAAATTTTACCTCTGCATTGTCATGAGAAGAGCTGATTAATATCACAAGACTGTTTATTATACAGTAGTCAGATGTCTGACAGATTTTAGAGTTTATACATAAGCATTTAAAAATACAGCCAAAAGCACAGCTGCCTGAGTTGAGAACTGAGTCTCCATTGCTTTTAGAAATTTAGCTTTTCATTGCAGAAATGTTTTTCAAGGGAGAAAATGGATCATGTACTGGATTATTCAGGTAACTTAGAGAATGCCATTAGTTTTCTATAATTCAGCTAAAACAATGATGATGATGTTTTAACAATTATGGAGGGCTTTTCATTTCCATGAGCCAGGTGGTCATTAGGTGATCCTGGCATTGTCCATCTATTGTTAACCTCCTTATTCCATGAACAAACGTCAGGGTAGACCAGCTTCTTTCCTCTCCACAGATGCTAACTCTGCAGTAATCTGAGAAGAGATCTGTTCTCCCCTAGAGTGGTTAACATAACTCTTCCAGCATCAAAGGGAAATGACAGCAGCAAAGCTGAGGATATAGCCACCATGTCTCCCCAGGTCCTGAGAGGCTCAGCAGTCAACAGATTGCTCAAATGCCCAGAGGGATGCAATCTGCATCCTGGTCTGGTGCTGACTTTGCTTTACACTATTGGAAGGGCTGTTTGCCCATCCGACAGGAACAGGAGCTTCCCAAGTGATTACAGTCAACCAGTTCTTCTCTGCGTCCCTTCATCTCTTCTTTTGTCTAGTTCTGCCTGAAAAATGCAGATATTTCAAATGTGTGATTTAATTATTTTCAATAGGTTGGATTTATCCTCAACTGTACTTGAAAGAGAAATATCCATGTTACTTTTCACACAATGCTGGTTTCTTTGTGAGCAGACTTTCCAGTGCTATTTCTGCATTCTCTGCTTATCCAGCAATGTGTAGCAGTGTGTGTAGCAGCTTCTTCCTATCTGTCATGACACAAGAAGGACTAGGACCCTGGCTTGTGGGAATATGGTTGGTGTAATGGGATGCATGGACCTGCTCAAAGACAGTTTCATAAAGAGGATTTAAGAGCAGAGGAGCTTAAGGCATTTCAGAGAAGGGGAGATAGATGCTCCTGTACACAAAAACTCATCAAGTGTTTTTGTCACTCACAAAAACTTTTAGTGAAGAGAGAAGCACAGAAGAAGAGAACCCAGGAGACACATTTTTAAGTTGAAGTCTTCAATGGAGGAACCAAGAACTCAAACTTTTCTGAGGATGGGCAGATGAAGACCACAATAAGAAGCCAGTGTTGTAAAGATTTATTAGTTGCTCTCTGGGCAAGTTGAAGGGGACTCAGCAGTCAAAAAGAAAAGAGGCCAGGTGATGTGACAGATCATGCATTGAGGCCTGGATGTAGGTTTTGTTGGCAGAACTAGACTGAACTGCAAACATTTCTCACTAAATTGGAAAGGTTTCTTTGATTAACAGAGAGAAAGAAAAGCACATATTAATGCTAAACTGAAGATTCTGAGTGGGAAGCAGGAGACTGTATTTTTTGTAGTTTTGTTTTGGCCATAGGTCACAGCTGAATGTCTCAGACAGTTCCTGGTAATGACTACTGCTGAGGAGCAAACCACATCCAGGAGGATGCTGTAAAACAGTATTGCCATGAAATGGACCTTACCTGATTCTCCTCAGTTAAACACGTGACACGGCACACAGATCTCAAGTCCCCTAGAAAGTCTTTGAGTTCTACCTGTTGAAACAGTAGGATTTTACCTCTTAGTAGTGAAATTCAATTATGTTCTCAAATAAGGCATTTAGCTGGTAGTGTTTTCACAGCAATAGATAACGAAAGAAATCCTGCTGATCTTTTGCACAAGGGATAAGTCAAAGGAAGCAAGCCACTGTTTTAGACTTCTTTATGTAGCTGTCAAAAAGAAAAGGGAAATCCAAGCTAGGGCTGTAGTCAGAAATGAGTTTTGAGGACCTTTGGGAAGCTGAAGTAACCTGGATCCAGTTAGTTAACTCTGTCTTGGAATCATGTCAGAGGTAATAGAGTTGAAGCTGGGATGAGTAGTCTTATTTACCCACCCTAATATACCCCTCTGCATCCCTACATGATATGAGAAGGGTAGGAAGTGGCATTTTGTCACTTACACTCTCCTGTTCTTTGGGTTTGCCTCAGGCTTTCTCTTTTCTAACATGCTGATGTTTCATGGCTCACCTACTTAAAAAAGTGGGAGAGTTCAATGTAAATGGTGTTTAAATGATTAATGAGAGTTATACAAAGCCTTGTTTAAGCAGGCCTGATTCATTTTACTCAAGTGAGATAGGAACAGACCTCCTGAAGCCTGAATTATCCCAGCTTCTGAGCCAGTATTGTTTTAAGTATGTTGATTTAAAAATACATCTTAGGTACAAGCAGTGCAAGTTAGAACAGGCCTGAGCTATACTAATTGAAACTAATTGGTTAGTGGGACTCTGGGTGCAGTGTGCCTACACACACACAGAGCTGAGATGTAGGAAAGAAGTATAAATTGTTTCTCTTAAGCTTCCTTAGGCCTCCCTTTGGATGCCCCAGGGCCTACATGAACAGAAAAATAGTTTAAAATATTAACACCTACTTTTTTTTTTTTTGGTCCTACAAATTACTGTGTTGGCAAATCCATCCTAACCCCACAGAGTGAAAGTGACTCAGACCCCCTCCAGTTGGAGCCAGCCTGCTGATGCTGAGCCTGCCAGGTACCACCAACTGGGATGAGGTGATTGCTCTTAGTGTGAAAGCCATTAGCCTGGGAGGCAGCAGGAGCTGGCTCGCAGTGCCTGGGCGTGGGAGCTCCCATTGAGGGAGTGCTTCTTCCTCTATGGGGCTGATGACATTAGTCCTTTCCCAGCTCTGTGTGGGTTCATGCAGGGGGCAACAGCTTCAGGTTTGGCTCTGAGGGAGAAAATTGATTGTCACTTCTTCCTTTTTCCCAGTAAAGTACCAGGGCAGGCTGTGAAAGCATATAAGAAATCGGAGGGACATGAAAATGCTCTAGATCCTTCTCTTTCTGCTCTAACTTTGCTCCACTTAATTGTTCACAGTGATAAACAGAAAGTAGACAACTCAAAATTCCTACAGAGGTGTCAGGTCTGGTGAATCCCTGAAGCAGACATGTCTGGCTTCCTGCTTCATACAAAAATTACATCAAATCACTGAAGACGTTAGTTTGGAGAGGAACTCTGGACATCACCCAGCCTTCTCTCAAATAAAAGGTGATTTCAAACATAGATTCAACTTTGACATTAGATCAGGTTCCTCAGAGCCTTGTCCAGCCAAATGCTTTTCAATGACTACAAGAATGGGTATTCACAATCTCTTTGTACTACCTGTTCTAAGGTTTTCTCATCTTCCTTGTGCTTTTTTTCCCCTAATACCTAATTGGAATTTCACCAGATGCAACTTATGTTTGTTGCCCATGAGCTTTTTGTTGTGCGTCTCTGAGACAAATGAGGTTTTTTTACCCTCAGTAAGTGGTTGTAAACAGAAATGAGATACCCTTTTAGTCTTCTCCAGCCCTTCAAACCCATGTTCCTTGGTCCTCTTTGTATACCCTGGTCATATTTGTGTCCCTCCTCTGGACTGAATCCAGTTTGGGAATGTATTTCCTGTGCTGAAAGCCCCCAGCTGGAGATACTAGTCTAGGGATGACCTCAAAAGTGCTGAAATAAAAAAAAGTTATCACCTTCCTTGACCTGCTGCCTAGACTTCTGTTGGCACAGTCTAGCAGGCTGTTAGCCTTCCATGCCATAAAGGCTCATTGCTGGCTCATCGCTGGCTCATCTTCAACTTGCTGTCCACCACTAACCCAAAGTCTTCTGCAGAGCTGAAGGACTTCACATTTGCCTTAGCTGACCCTCATGAAGTCTCCCTGAGCCCATTTCTCCATCTTGCTGCAATCCCTGTGAATGACTTACATCCATCACTGTATCAGTCACTATTCCCAGCTTATAATCATCCATGGACTTCATGAGACTGCACTCTGTCTAGTCATCCAGGTTGTTAGGAAAATTAATAGTATTGGCCTCTTTGTACCACTGAACACAGGCCTTTGAGCCTAGCAGCCCAGGCACTTTTTCACCCACTTGATTGTCCACTTGTTCAGTCTGTATGTCTTCAGTTTGGCTACAAGGATGTTTTGGGAGATTATTTGAGAGGCCTCATGCAGATCAAAGAAAGCACACAGAGCCTTAGTTCCATACTGCGAACCTTAGGTCTGTAAAGTTACAGGGTTTCTCTGGACTTCTGCCTGTTTAGCAGGGATTAATCAACAAAGTCCATAAGACCTGATGAAATGCATCTGAGGTATGTAGCCAGTGGCATTACAGAGTCAGTCTTGGAAAGGTTTTGGTAATTGAGGAGATTCCTAATTCCTGAAAAACAAGACAAATGTCATACCTATTGTCAAGAAAGGCAAGAAGAAAGATGCAGGGAATTTTAGCCCAGTCAACCTAACCTCAGTGTCTGGGCATTCATTATAAAGTAAATCTTGTGGAAGGTGCACCTAGGAACAGGAAGGTGAATGAGAACAGTATGGATCTCCCAAGGCAAATCATTCCTAACTGACTCAGCTGCCTTCTGTGGTGCTTACTCAGTACTGAACAGCAGAAGTTGTTCTGCAAGTTTAGTCAGAATTGCAGAAAAATGGAGAAATCTTTAATATGTTGTTTAATTAATTGTATCTGATCATGTCATTCAAAAGCCTTTCACACATACAGTCAGGGCAGAGAGAACAGTGCACAAAAACTGTAAAGCATGTTATCTCCTGGCTCTGGCCATCTTTAGCAGTCTTCTAAAACTAGACCTGGTAAAAGTACAACTGTTTTATATCAAAGAACCACCAATCTGAGAGTTTCAGATGTATCTAGTTTGAGACACTATAAGCAAACAGGATTTCTAAAATCCTGAACACCTACATCATTCAAATGAGGTTTCCTCAAGGCACTTCAAGATGAGAACCTCCAAATCACTAGTCACATTAAAAAGCCTCGGCCTTTTTATTTCCATAGTCCCTCCACAACTAGTCTGCAGGCAGTGCTCAGGGTCTCCCTTTCAGAGAACCCCTCTGAGTCTTTTCCCAGTCATTACAGCAGTGATTCCCCTTGTTTGTTGGACATGTGACTGCTGATGAGCCTCAAAATATCTCTTGACCCACTAACCACCTTCTGTCATTATCCTAGCAGATAATCTTTCCATAACCTTTCCAGGACACTTCAGGAGACAGTGCCTGGCCTGAAGGAACAGTGCTCCAGACCTCAGCTGAGGCTGGGAACAGGCTGACTCCAGTACCACAAATCTGAGTGGCTTCAAACATTTGGGGAGGTTAGAAATCAATCATGTGCAAATGTGGCCTGTTTCACAGGCATGTTTGCATGTGCTGTGAGAAGCAGGTGAAACGAGTTCTTGGCTCAGCAGTAACTAATTTCAGCAGATTAAAATGGTGCAGTATCTTACTTTGTTGTTTCAGCTGGCATGGAAAATGCATCAGTAATTATCACAGGAAGCTAAGGAGAGGGGAAGCACAATAGGAAGGGAGTGCAGTATGATACCATACTGTAGAACAAAGCAGGCGATGTCCTGCCAGGCAGCTCCACACTTTCCCTGGGGATTTACCTGGCCTGGAGATAGGTGTGGAGATGTTCTTAGTCCTGTAGAGGCTCACCATTACCAGTCCCTCTGAACCTGCTGTGTCCTGAAGCAGAAGAGGATCTTGCATTTTAATGTGGTGCTACAACATTAACTATTTAAGGGCCAGCTCCTAGGTTTGTGTTTAAATCACACACTAACTGCTGCACAAGCCAAGTCAGAACAGTAGGGACTCTGGGCTGTAAATGGGCCCTAGTTTCTTGGGCTTGGTGGTGCAGCTCTCTAAAAATCAGGCCCCCTTCATTTGAGGGATTATGACATTTGTTTCTCTTTCCTCTCCTGCTCTTCTTGTTTGCTGTTCTTCTTGTTCACTGGATGCCACTGCCAGCTCCTCTTTTTCAGTGAAGAACAGCAAAGGTCACTTCTGTTTTAAGCTGTCTGTGATCTTTTAAGTCCAAGCTAAGGAGGCAAATGAAGAGAAAAACAGGGCTGTCTTCTGACCTTGTTTAACTTGTTGTTTTGGAACAGCATCCACAGTCTCAGCTGCTGCAGTGGGGACGGGGATGCTTTTTTGTGAAGTGCTGCCATGCCTGACAGCCTCTGCCTGTGTGGGCTCAGGGGCTCGGTCTGCACTGTCAGGGGCTCGGTCTGCACTGGCACAGCCGTGTGCAGGCTGGCGCTGTTACTAAGGTGATGCACAGTATAGTCCAAGGTCTTTACAGTGGAACGATTAAAAGCAGGCACCTAGAGGTGATGTACATTAGCCATCTCCACTCTCAGGCAGCTCTTCTCCATGCCACCATCTCTTCTGGGTCACCAGTGTCCCTGCTGTTATTGAAGAGAGAGTTTTGTCCCTGAGCATCAATGCGTTGCATTTTACTGCTCTTCTTGGAGACTTACTCCACACTATTTCTTGGTTTATTTTCTTAATGTTGTACAGAGAGGCCCTTTGGGGGAAGGCTAACACTAGCCCACAGTCACACAAAGGAAGACCTTGAGCTGCAAACACCTCAGCAGCTTTTTGTTGTGTTTGACTTTTGACTATGTATTTGGAGTGGATCTGGACAAGCTCCACTGTGCTTTCCAGTAATGGGCGGGATTGCTGCAGGGAGTTAATGTGAACCAGGATTTGGAAAAGCCCTATGCTTCCTCCTCGTCCATAAATTTAGATATATTTTCTTGGCTGCTCTTTCCTGGAGCTGTTAAACTGGAGTTTGCTGTTCCCCGGGCCCTCATATTGGCATGGTTTTACTGGGGTGAAGGGTAAGCAGGCAGGTTAAGAGTGAAAAATAAAAGCTCTGGCAGAATTTGGTCATCTCTTCCACCAGTGTGCTGTGGAGAAAGGGGAATCACCCACACGAGTGGTGTGAGCAGAAACAGGTACGTGTGGCTGCTGCTGTCAGAAGGATTTAGCATCCGGTGGTGATGCTCAGCTCAGCTCAGTCAGCCTCCTGGGCCAGGTGACAGGGCAATGCCGGCCCTCAGAATGAGGGAACTCCTGCCCCCAAGCACCCATGGGGTCCATGCTTCCCCCTGTGTCCCTTGCTTAGCCGCTGGGTGCTGTCACGCACAGCACAGCCTTGACATCAGCACTGGGCAGTACTTTCCCTGGTGACTCCTGCCAGTGCTGCCCATAATTCCGTGTGCGAAGCTGCTCGCTTCACTGTGTGCTCTTCCCACTCTGAGGAAGGGTAGGGTTCCTGGGCACAGGTGCCTGTCTGCTGCACCCTTTCCCATCTGTGCAGTGTCTCCACACTGGAGCAGATCCTTTTCCTGTGTTTTGCTTCAATGTAGCTTTACTGACATCTACTGGGGCTTGTTTTCACTTTTAGTAGTACAAGTGGAGCATCAACATCAAACTGGAGGGGTTTTCCATAATGTTTTACAATATTCTGATTGTGCCTGAGTGGCAGAAGTTAATTCCTACAGGGATGGCCATGTTCCTAAGTGTACCTTAAGTTTTAAATGCCTCTTTTCTGTGCTGGTCCTGTTGCTCTGGACTTTGCAGAGAGGGTTCCAAGATCTACTTGCTATTTTGCAATACTGTGTTGAGCATTCACTTTGAGTCTTGGACAGACAGGATGATTTGCAAACACTTTTCCTTTCTTCTCTCTGTGTCCCTCCATATCTTACCTCAGATACAGACCAGCCAAGCTGGCTCCTGCTAGTTACTTAAGGAAGCAGTTATCTGCAATAGCAGCATTCAGCCTCTTTGGAAAACAGATAGACCAACGTGTTGAAGGATGACTGTTTTTTCCTTGATACAACTCATGATGAGGAGTTCCCTGCCCCAGTCTAATTTTGTCATTCTTTCAGAACTGAAGCACAATGATTAGCCAGTTCATTACATGAACCAGCTGTGAACTCTGCTCCATAGAGATGCTCTGTTATTCCATGCTTAGAAATTGTAATTGTCAAATTAAAATATTGAGCTAAGGCCAAGGTACAGAAACTTTATTAACTTGAGTAATGGGGGTGAGATGCAATTTGGAGATGTAGAGGGATTAAAAACATATTGGAGAGAGAGGAGGATCAGGAGTGGCAGAGCTGAACAGAGTCCTGCTGTTAGTCAGAGCTGCAGTACAAGTGCAGGGGGATGAGTAATGGCACACCCAGTCCCACAGGTTTCTGCTCTGCAAAATGCACACTGTTCTGCAGACTGAATCCATGCCTCCTTGTTTTCTATACACCCCACTTCTCAAATTCCTGCTAATGACATCTTTCAAAAAATACCTCAAGTCCCTCTGCTGAATCACCCAAGAGTATTTCTACTTAAATGGGTTTGCAGATAGCAGCATTTGTCCCATCAGACTTCGTGACAATCACAGGGTATAAAGCAATTTTTCCTGGGTCAAGACCAAGAGAAACAAGATATTTCTCCAGTTACACTTTTTTCTTTTAAATACTTTTCCACCATCTATTGCTGCTCTCGCTGTGACCTGACATTTACACTGTCACACTGTAATTGGTTCACTTCTGCATTTTTAACTGATCAGTTTCCCACTCCCACCCACACAGGGATTTGGGGATTTCTGGGCAAAGTAAGCCTGGGAGATAGTGTGTGAATATGTGTGAGTGTGCACATATATGCACTACTCTACTGCCTGTCACAAGCTTGGCATTGCTGACAACTTGGGCCCCTGATCTCTTCCCATTTCTTTGCCATTCAAACTGCCACAGTGAGATCTCTTCCTGCACAGTTCAGATGTCTGCAACAGAAGTGTCTACATGTATCCCAGCTATCTTGTATCTCTTAAAGCATGTGGTGGTAGAGACTCTTCTAGGTTGCACTTCATTTGACCCAGTTCAGGTGTCTGTTTCAGCATAAGCTGGATCATACGTGTCTGTGTAGAGGAGTCCCATCCTTAGCATCTGGCATGGCAGCACATCAAGCAGTCCTGCTGATGATGGACTTAACAGAATACAGAGAATGAGCATGAACTAGATATGTGACATCCATAAAATGCAAAATCTAAAACTAGGCAACTATCTGATGTTCTTTTAAATTCCTTGAAAGTTCATTGTCTTCCTCTGTAATTCTTCTAGTCCAATGGTTTTTCACCATGCAAATACACTACTCTAAATACAGCTTAAAAGGGCAAAGATTTAGTGCAGGAGAAGCAAGAGGAAATCCTTTATATGTTTCCTTCAGTTGTCATGTTAATACTGAAGTAGCAGGGCACTTGGTGGCTGGTTCCCTCCCCATTAACTCCCTTTTGAACTGACTGAATTCAGGTGGTCTGGATCTGGAAATGTAATGATACAAACTTGTTTTCTGAGCTAATGGAGGGAATTCATCCTTGGTGCTGAAGCAAGTATCTCAAGTGATTCATTGCAGAAAGAAGCTCACAAAGCCATTACTCCAGTTTATCTTATGTTTAAGACATGAATGCTTGCAGTACCCTTGGGGAGTTGTGGATACCTCATCGCTAGAAGTGTTCAAGGCCAGACTGAATGGGGCTCTGAGCATCCTGGTCTAGTAGAAGATGTCCCTGCCCATGGCAGGAGAGTTGGAACTAGATGATCTTTAAGGTCCCTTCCAACCTGAATCATTCCATGATTCTGTGAATTGATGCTGCCATTTTGTACTGGTGTACCAGTGTGGACACCATGGCATTAATGTTTGCTGCAGGAACATGGCCACTGTCACCTCTGCTAAAACAGAATCACTCTCAAGAGAGGCTAATTTTTAATTTCTGGAGCACAAAACGTTGGTGAGCAAATGGTACTAATGAATACTTTGGATCTGGTCAATCAAGATTTTCTTTGTCAGTGTTACTTACTTTGTCAGTTCCCTGAGCAAGATAAGCCATGTCAATAAAATAACATCTCTGGCAGAGTAACCATGCTCCCACTAGGAATTCTGCTTACATTGAAACAATAAAGGAGTGAATCATTCCCCAGTGATATGCCAGTAGATTACTAGCTGAACTATAGTTTTTGCACTAAAGAAAAAGAGCAAGTAAAGCTGAATTTGTGTTCTGGGTCCTTGAGAGATGAGGCAGCTCCATCTGCTGGTGTCTCTGCTTGTGGATGTCTGCTTATGAGCTGCTGTTTCCCAGCTGGGCTGTTTCCTGATGTCTGGCAGCACCACTAAGGACCCTGCAGGGGACCTCACTGAAGCACTAGTCACTTGAAAGCCTGATGCACTGGCTGATTTCATGGGCAGGAAAACAGGAAATGCTGTAAATTCGGTGAAATCAGGTTTATTAGCCTAAAAGTGTTCATTGCCTGCCCTACTCATGAACACCCACAAAGAATCATTACTTGTGTACTCCATGATTTCTCACAAAGCTTCTAAAGATGAGAATGTGGAGACCACTGTTAGAGCTGGGACAAATCAGAACTGGGGCACACCTAAACTGGTATCCTTTAAAACCAGTGGACTTGATGATCCTTATGTGTCCCTTCCAGCCTTACATATTCTGTGGTCAAACTTCCTCCTTCTTTCCCAGGTCCCCTTTAACACTTGCATCCAGCTTGCCCGGGTGATCCGAGATACCACTACCTTGTTCCTTCACCTGGGATAGGGCATTAGATTCATACTGCATGTGATTTATGTGGCATAAAGGCATGTTTATTCAGTCTGGACATCTGTCTCACTTGAAGGATGGAAAGCTGTAGATATTGTGGTGGCTGTAACAGCAGGACTCAGCACTCAATTTGCTGCAATATTTCTCACTAATCTGGAACCAACTTCTCAATGACTCATTGCTTGGCAGCAAGGCATGATGGCTCTGATCAGGGTGTGAGAGTGTTAGGGGAATAAAAACAAAAAAAAATGCTGGTGTTGGGCTGTGAAGATAAATAGGGGAACTGGATAACTCCATGATCACAGAGGATTTTCTGACAAGGTGACCCCAGGTCTACTACAGATGTTTTATGTGACCTCAGACAAGTCACATGCATCTTAAACCCGTGGGAGTTAGGTATTAACTGCATCTGGCATTCTAGGATTCGGTGTCCCTTTGACACTACATGGAGGGAAATTTTTGTTCTTATGCCTTGCAGGAGAATTTGAATATTAATATTTCAGCATAGGGAAGGCACTCTGATCCTTTAGTGACAGAATCTAAGAGAATAGTTTCTGCCACAACGTTTCTAACAGTCTATCAGCAGGGTAGGCAATCCATTTGCTAGCATCTCCATCTCTTGGTATCTCTCTCTTTCAGGCACAGCATCTGTTGCAGTTGCTGGCATCTTTGCAGCCTTAAGGATCACAAAGAAGAAGCTCTCTGACCAGAAGTTTGTTTTCCAGGGAGCTGGAGAGGTAGGAATGTTTTTGAGCTTGTTCCTAAATATGATCTAACTTCAAGTTTAGAGAGAGAAGAGTCAGCCGTGAAACTTCCCACAAGGCTTGGCTTCATGAAAACAAAGCACAGAAGCAGGTTCCTTGTTGCTGAGTGGGATTGGGCCCCACAGGTGGATCTTGCTGCTACATGGAAGTTACCAACAGTCTTTCAGTGACCTCTTGGCCCACAAGTCCTGGGCAGACTCCCAGGATACTACAAGGCTGCCCATGCAGTGGGGCTTTAAGAACCTTTAGAGAAGCCCCTTATGAGGCAGGGTGCCACAAGAATATTATGGAGGCTGGTTTGAGTCCTCAGGGTTGGTATCTAGAGTTAACCAGAGCTTCAGTTCAAAGGACTCAGACTCAAAGAACCGTAAGAACACAACCTTGCTTTTTAGAGTCTGTCAAACTGCCCCCATGGCAGGTGTCAGGTAGTCCGTATGGAACCTTGCTCAAAGAGAGAGAGGGAGAAGGAAAAGCCTCTAAAGGCTTGTCTGTGGACTAATGTTGTTTGTCCAGGACCTGTCTGAGCTCTCGCCCACTGTGGAACTTTGGGAAGGTCTGTTACTGTTTTTCTATCCCTCTGTGTAACAAAGATTGCTTGTTCTCCTTCTTCACCCCTGCTGGCAGACACATCCATGCTGGTCACCATCTCTGTGGCACAGAGACCCTCCTCCTGCCTTGTTAGTCCTCACTGGGACAGGAGAGCCAGTCACAGCTGTAGGACCACAGACACACACTCAGCATGTCCAGGGCTGCTCTCCCAGGCAGGAATGGGAGAAGGATGTTCCTCTAGCAGCAGTCCCACCTAGCTTTGAGTTTCCTTGTACTGGCATGGCCAGCCACATTTGTTAAGTGTCTGCCCCTTATTCCCCCTGCAATAGCTGGTTCAAATTATGGAGACAGCCTCTACCTGTCAAGGTACCAACTGCACTGCTCCAGCTTCACCTGCAGCCTACTTGGCTGAATGATTGTGAGGTTTTTTATTTATGGCAGCACCTATAACACTAAAATCAGCCCTGTGCCATGGCACTGTACAACCACGGAGCAGAAAGTCTCCCTGCTTTGTGCAGTGCTGGGGGATGACCCAATCTATCTCTCATCTAAAATCTCCCACAGAAGATGTTGCTACCCCAATGAAGTGTTTATATGTTGTGTTCCAGGCTGCACTGGGTATAGCTCATCTCATCCTCAAGGCTATGGAAAAGGAAGGAATTTCACGAGATGATGCCATCAAAAAAATTTGGATGGTGGACTCCAAGGGACTAATTGTGAAGGTGAATTTGTCTCCAGAGCTGAGCTCCATTCCTCTGCCAAGCCCTGCCAGCTAGAGCAGGCTGATACCTTGGACCACAGCTCAGCGCCAGAGTAAAGGCTGCAGTTTTATTGGTGTCAGCAGAACTGTTGCTGCTTTTGGAGGACTAGGTCTCATGGGGACAAAAATGTGCCAATAGCACTGGCTGCCCTGAAAGCAAGGCTTTGGGCTGGGCCCCCAAAGTGGAAGGGTACACTGCTGGCCATGATCTCAAGCAGCACTGGAAGTCTTGCATGTCATACGAGGTATTACAACAGCAATGTCATGTTCTTCTTGGTGACCCAGCTTGGTCCAGCTCCATTCTGCACTCTCTGTGTCCCCTCACACTTGTCCCTCCTCAGACGTGAGGAGACTTGTGTTTCATGTACAAGTGTATGCCAGTCAGGTCCTTCCTCCACACAGTGTTCTTTGGTGGGTGACAGGAGTGGGGACCAGCCCAATGTGACATTACACCAACACCTTGATGCCTGACTGGCTGATGCTGAGGTCCTGCTCTGTGGGATCTGGTTTAGGTAAAGGGCCAAGAGATGAAATGAAGAAGATGAGTTACTATGTTATGACTCCACCTTTTGCCAACAGACCAAATTTTGACTGCTTTTTCCTCACAGGGCAGGAGCCACCTGAACCATGAGAAAGAAATGTTTGCCCAGGACCACCCCAGTGTGGACACACTGGAAGAGGTTGTACAGAAAGTGAAGCCTACAGCAATTATAGGTGGAGTTTACTTAATATACCTTTTCATGTCAGTTCAGTTCTTAGGAGGGTTTCTGTCTTTCTTTTGTAGTCTCATTTTGTTCTCCTAGTCAAAACAAAATGAGCTTTCTTTACCTCCATTTTGAGTTCTCCATATCCTTTCCCCTTCAGCTGTGGGGCCCAAGCTTTCTCTCTTTTGGAGCTGTAGGAGCCCTTCCAGACAGGGCTGTAGAGGGAGGTGCTTGGGGAGGCAGGATATGAGGCTCTCAGCAACAAGGATGGCCCTGGCAGGCTGGGCAGGACAAGGATGACAACAGGCACCTCAGGCAGGTCTTTGGGAGTCAGAGTGATGCAGTCAGACTGGCCAAAACACTGGCACCCACTCTGAAAAGAGGAGCAGAGAGCTTTATTTTGACACAGGGTTTTAATCTCACCATAATACGAGAAACATTCTCACCTGCATCTCCAGGGATGAAGCCTGTTCCCTCCCAGAATTCATTTACTGATAGAGGCATTCCAGAGGGGTCAGCCCAATGCACTGAAGTCAGGGAGATGGAAAGCATCACCTCACTCTGCTGTTGCTGTTTCCAGGTGTCGCAGCTGTTGCAGGAGCTTTCACTGAGAAGCTGTTGAAGGACATGGCAGCCTTCAATGAGAGGCCCATTGTGTTCGCCCTGAGCAACCCCACGAGTAAAGCAGAGTGCACAGCAGAGCAGTGTTACCGCCTCACCGAGGTACTTTTTGGTGGTGCCCAGTGACAGGAGAAGGAGCAACGGCCATAAACTAGAACACAAGTTTAACCTCAACATTCAGAAGTTCTTTACAGTGAGCATGGCAGAGCCCTGAAACAAGCTGCCCAGGGAGGTTGTGGAGTCTCCCTCTCTGCAGAGGTCTAGGTGACCCTGCCTTGGCAGGGGTGTTGGACTAGATGATCTCCAGAGGTCCCTTCCAACCCCAAAAATTTTGTGATTCTTTGTACTGGAGCTCAGCCAAGGGAAAGTGGGTGCTCCAGGTACGCTGTGGCCATGACTGTAACAAGGAAACCACAGTGGTACATGGTGGACAGACAAGTGACAATGTGCCTTAGTTGAAATAAGAGGAGTTCAAATGGATCATAAACTAAAACTTTCACACCATGAGGAGAGTCAGGAGGTGGAACAGAGACCCAAATTGTTTCTGCAGTCTCTGATCTTGCAAGTTTTCAAGACTAGACTGGATAAAGCTCTGAACAACCTGGTCTGATTTCACAGCTGACCTTGCTGTGAGCAGGAGTTTGGATCCCTACCAGCCTAAATTACTTCAGGATACCGTAAAGAAAGTGCTTGCCTCCTTCACTCACAGCTTTATGAGATGTCCTATCCTTCTTGGTTTCTGTCCTGTGTTTTCCCAACCTAATTGTTTATGTAATGGTGTCATCACCCAACTTAGACCCAATGTCACTGAAGAATTATTGTCATGTGGATTGACTTGGCATGAGTGGAGTCCTTGTCTCACTATTTCCTTTGGCCTCCCTACGACCCGCTCATGGCCAGAGCAATCACACAGCCCCAGACCTTTATCCCATGGAGTGTGAAGTCTCTCCTCCCACTACATAGATGGTTGATAGAGGTAGAGGGATTGCTCAGCAAGGTCAGAGAACTTGCACTGCAAACACCCACTCAGTGCCCTGTTCATGGCCCTCTTCCTGGCTCTGGGGACTAGGTACTCCAGAAGTGTCAGCCAGAGGTCGCTCTGGTGGAGATGCCTCTCACTGACTGGCTGGAGATTGTCCACTTGGTCGCCACTGTCCCTTGAGCAAGCAGGAAAAATCTAAGATTTCTTTTCTGAATCTGGATGCCTCTTTCTCTCTCTTTGATCAGGGCCGGGGAATATTTGCAAGTGGAAGTCCATTCCCAAAGGTAACCCTGCCCAATGGACAGACCTTCTTCCCTGGCCAAGGAAACAACGCCTACGTCTTCCCAGGAGTGGCATTGGGAGTCATTGCCTGCGGAGTCCGGCACATCTCTGATGATATCTTCCTCCTCACAGCAGAGGTTTCCAGCTGGCAGTTAACTAATATTTTAAGAAAACACAGTAAGAGGCACATGCACCTACTTCAGGTGTTTTCAAGAACCTGGCCCAGGGCAGAGTATGGAGTGGAAATGGCACAGCTGCAGCAAAAAGCTGCAGCCTTCTCCTGGCTCAGGGAAAGTCATGCTTCCATTGCACCTACAAAGGTGCAGGAGCCATGACAGGGTTCTCCTCCCCAACTGGTGTCCGAGTACAGCACCCCCACCATTCTGGCTCCAGTCTGAAGTCTGTAATGAAATGAGTACACACATGTATTTCAAACAGGTTACAGGTTCCCACTCAGAACTAGTCCCAGCTCTGATACTGCTGAGGTTTCGGCCACATAGCATGTAATGCTAGGGAATGTGGTGTGTGTGCTTGAGACTATCTCTATAAACTAGCTTGTTCTTTCTAGGTTATTGCTGATGAGGTGACAGAGCAGAATCTTGCAGAAGGAAGACTCTATCCCCCCTTGAACAGCATCAGAGATGTGTCTCTCAAAATTGCTGTGAAAGTGAGTATTTCCACACTTTTTCCACTTTCCATGGTAGGGAGGGCAAGAATTGTCCCAGCATCATTTTTGGTTTGTGGAGTTTTAATTTAACTTACTCTAAAGCCTAAAGCAGTGATTCTCAGGAATTCTAGCCAGAATTGCTGCTTTGATTTCATCCATCATTAAGGCCCAAATGTGAAAAATACATTCTTATTCTGGGGGCCACACAGCTCACAAAGCTCTTTCTTGCTTGAAGCTGCAAGTGTTTAGAGTCGAATTCAAACATGACACTAGTTGTCAAAAGATTTTAGGTTCCAAATTGTTATTTTAAAACCTCTTCTCCTCTATTTAGTAGGGACCTAAGTACCTAAATACTATTCCAGATCTGAGATTGTTGTCTAGTTATGGATTTGGTGCCCTGTATGCATCAAATTTGTAATTCCCATTCAGAGACACCCAGTGAGAATCACATTGGGCTGCTAAGAATTACTGGTGGATGCACACCATAGCTGAGGAGTTAAAGGGTCTGAGCAGAGGTGGTTAAAGGGCTGCTCTCCTTGTTGTTTCATCAGTTCATTTTGCTTATCTTTTTGCAGATTGTTGACTGGGCCTACAAGCATGGCTTCGCTTCCTGGTACCCCGAGCCAGCAGACAAGGAGGCCTTTGTGAAACAGCTCGTTTACAGTCCTGATTATGATTCATTTCTTCTTGATGATTACAGGTGGCCCCCCACAGCCATGCAAACACAAGATCTATAAGGTTTTGCAAGAACTGTTTTCTCATTTTCGCCACCAGATCCCATAGCTCATATCATTGCTGGTATAAATGCACCTCCAGGCTTGCAGAATGATAAAAGTAAATGAATCCAAGTAGTTTTTTACTTGCTGCTGCTTTTTCTCTGTGGGAGCATGTCAGTAGGGAATAAAAGAGATTCCAATCTGGGCAGTAGGTACTCCCAAGGAGAGAGCTGCGGGCCATTCCAGTCAGCACTGTGTATTACTGATTGCTTAACATGCTACCTGTTCTCAGCTCAGCTGCCTTGGGATAAGCTAGCTGGGCTGCTTCAGAAGCCACTTCTTGTGGAAGTGCCCAAAAGAAGCTCAGATCCCCACTCCCATGGGTGACAGCTGCATGCATGGTCATCCCTCACACTCAACAGCCACACGTTGCCTGTGGCTCCCTGGATGTGGTGGGAAGTGTGTGCATTGCCCTGAGAGAGCTGCACACTAGGACAGCACCACCCTTTTCTGCTTCCAAAGTCCCTGATGTTTGGAGAATTTCAATCAACCCAAGCTAGTGCATGGGTCACACAGCCTGGCACTGTCATCCCCTGCCACCCACCATGGAAACAAACCCCAAAACCTCCCTCAGCACCACAGAGACAACAGCCTCCCTCCCCTTTGCAATTCAGGTGGCTCTTCAAGGGAACAGGAACCCAGGCATCCACAGGGGATAGCTGAGCTTTAGACCACAACACTCCTGAACCCACTTATAGCCATCACAACATCAGTGCACCTCCTGCTGGGCACTGCTGAGGAAGCATTGCAACCAGCCAAGGGTTCTCCTGGGAGTCTGTGTCACAGAGATCCAGGGAGACCTCCCCCAGCCTTGCAAAATTTCTACACCCCACTGAATACTATCCCAGTGGAACAGTGGTGTTTCTGACCATAACTGGGGGGACAGAGCGCCTGCTGGTAGCTCTTCCCTTCTCAGGTCTTCCTGCTGACACAGAGCAGGGCTGAGGCTGGTTACCACAGATTCTATTTAGTTTCTTTAAGTGGCTTTTAACACCCTGAAATGCACCTCATCTTGTTGATGATGAGCCATGGTCTCCCCAGTGTCTGTATGCATGTAATGCCAGCACTTTTCATGCTCCTTGCATAGGCACAGCCTCTCACCTGGGCTAAGGAAGGAAAGGAAATACAAGACTATCAAGTTTCAGGTTCAGGGAAAGACACAGACAAATACTGACATTTCCTGAGCAAGAGACCTTGAAACTGAGGTTTCCTTGCCTTTTTCGTGGCTTATAGAAAGACTCTACTTTTGACAAGGGAGGTGGCAGCGTATCAATTCCCTTTTTTTTTCCCCCCAGAAAGGTGCCTACGCAGCTTCTCTTAGTTCCTTCCCTCTTCTCCTTCCCATGCACCACCCCATTGCTCAGCTTAAAGGCTTGACCTTTCTGTGTGTTCAGCTTGTGGGCTTGACATCTCAAATATTGGGCAGGAATGAAAATAAAAAGGGGGGGAAAAAAAGAGAATGACTAAGTGGAGCCAGGAAGAGAGGAAATTTTCCTGAACAGCCTGGAAGCATCAGGGAGTGCACAGTGGGTCTATGACAGTCAGCTGGCAGTATTCATTTTCAGACACTGCCAGCAGGAAAGGCTTCATGCCTTCACCTATGAGGCCAAAGACAAGAGGCTTTATGACAGATTTGAAAATCATATTTCTTCACTATTCCAGAAATGAGACTTCAGAAGCATGGTTTATTCTTCAGAATACTGGTTCTGATCCAGCTCATCTTGGCCAGGCAAATGGCAAGTCCAAGAGTAGGACCAAGCTATGCCCTTGCCACAGCAGGGCCCTCTTTTTATCTTTTGAATTTACCTTGATATCTGGCATGCCTTGTAGAGACAAGTCCAGAGAGAGAGAGCAGCCTCTGCTTGCTTTTTGGAGGCAACGATACTCCAGGGACTCCAGTCCCAAAGCCACAAGCTCAACTGGAAGTATTACTTCAAAAATAGACAAGACTCCAAAAGTTTTGCCCAACAAACTTTTGCAGAGCCTTTGGTTCTTAATACCTTAAGATAGCCTAAAGAGCAAACACTCAACATGTTTCTCAGGAGATACTTTCAACCAACCAAGCAGAGCATTCCACAATGCCCTGACCCAACCCACACAACTTAGCAGAATGCAACCTCCCTGTTTTAGGTTACCCAAAATATTCAGAAAGGAGAAAAAAAGAAAGAGATTAGGAGAAAAAACAGGACTAAAGAGAGAAGAGAGAGTAGGAATAGAGAAAATAGATTAAATAGCTACCCCTGAAGAGTCCTATGAAAGTCCAGTTGCACACGGCAATGGCAGGTTCCAAGAGAAAAGGCACTCTTTAAGTGTTTTGGGCACCAGTGGCCACTCCTCCTAGGTGGGATGTCTGGCTCACTGACCACTCAGTGCATCCCAGGTGGGAGTGAGGAGCGGTGTAGCAAATCAGAGGCTGGTTAGGGGTTTCAGGGAGCATGGTGTGGGCAGACTAGCAGGCTTTTGACTGATAGCTACTCCATGTGGGCTCCTTGAGCCCTGCCATGTGAGTTCCAAGGCTGCCTTTCTCCCCCACACACAGAGAGTTGGTTCCCACCCAGTAATAAAGTAGTAAGTTTACTGATCCAATGTCTCACAGACCTGGGTTCCTTCAACCCTCAGTTCCCCTGGAGAAGGCAATGGCTTTGGCAGGGGGAAGTCTGAAGGTGCCCTTCATAGCTGGACCCTTTTTCCTGTAAGTGTTTGAGCCATTTCTCATTGGAATCCAGAAACAGCCCAGGGTGTTGAGCAAATTCAAACACACACAGAGTGATCCCCAGAACATGTGGCCCTGTCTCCATACAATGAGCTCAACCCCGATTGCTGTTGCCATCTGTGTTCGGTTAATGGTTGTGGGCAGCTAAGTATCATAAAGTAGCTCACTCCCTGGCAGTGGCAGGGAGAGAGAGAGTCAGAGGCATAAAAGTAAGAAAACCCCTGGGCTGAAATAAAAGGCAAATTAATAGGTAAAGCAAAGCCTGCACACACAGGCACTTCAGGAGCCAGCACCCACATTACTTTTTCTGTTAGGCAAAGTCTTCCTCCATCCTTGCTTCTCTCTTCTGGTTTTTTCCACCTGCTGCATGGGAGTCTAAAAAGTCCCTTTCCTAGCAGCTCTTCCAGGTTCTACAAAGAGCCCAGTCCTGGAAACAAGGAGACAAGAGGGTCTAGTACTTGAAAAAAGTCTCCCTTAAAGCTCCTTTCTGACCTGTGAGCATGCCCTGGCACAACCAGCTGAGAAGTTGCTGACATGATCAGTAGTGATGTGGTCAGCAGCCAAAGGCTGCAGATGCAAACATCTTCACTTGGGAAACATGAAGCCATAAGTCCTCTGGGAAAGGTGCTTTTCTGCCTGAAACAGCCCAACTCCTCATCCCTGGGCTCTGCAGGAGATACCCCAAGTGAAACCATTCCCAGGAGAGAATCAGAGTGCCAACTAAGGCAGTGAGCCTTGGGCAGCTGGTACAGGAGGCTGCCCTGTCAAGAGCTTGCTCTCCTCAGCATCACCCCCTCTTTATTAGCAGCAGGAACTGCCCTGTGAGCACTTACACCTGGGCAGTAGCACTGCCTGGGTCTATGCAAGGGCAAGGCACAGGTGTCTCAAGCAGGAGATGAGTCAAACCCACATGGGGAAGTCACTGCTGATTGCCTTTCAGGGCACTTCCCAAGAACTCATGGCAGTGCTGGTGGAGTGGGACACACTGAAGAGGTTTCAGCAGGTGGCCATTGAATCCAGAGTGCAGAATTTACAAATCCTGCGGTTAAACACATTTTTAGTTTAATTCCATGAAAGAACAGGAAGACAATGTCCTTACAGAGTAATTGAATGCCTGCTTTTTTGCCAAGGTGTAAGGCAGAAAAAGCAGGGTCTCTTGAGCACAGTGCAGTACAATGTTTTGAGGAACACAGGAACATGGAGCACTGCACCATGTCACAGTAATACAGTTATCCAAGCTTACTGAGCCCCCCCAGTGGGCCCTCCTGTGGCAGAGGCTGTTTTGGGGGAAATTTGAAACTGCCTCCCCTGCCTGGATACTCTCCCTCTAAAACTATTCCTTATGACCCTGGGAACAGGGCAGAGACACGTCTCCTGTCTTGCTCCCTGTCACTGTTCCATCACGAAATGTGAACAGTAATTACACAGACGTGTAGGAGCTGTTCCCCTTGGGACAGGTCAACCACTACTGACAGTTCACAGGACAGGTGCGCGGGGTGGGCATCCCTCCTCTTTTTCCACTTCCATGAGACATTGCTGGATGGTCCAAAATTCTGGGGTAGGTTCCTAAGGGGGATTTTGTTGGGTTACAGGGCAAGAGAGAAAGCGATCTGTGTAGGAAGCGGTTCTGCCGTTGGTGCTCCTCTTGTGCCTGCCATAAAGATGTGTTTTCCTTGAAAAATAGAGCCTTGTCTTTCCTAAAGCCCCAAGACCTCCCTGGCCTTGGCCAAAAGAACAAACAGGGAGTGATACCAGGCTACAGGGGCAGGTCAGTGAGCAGCTCAGGAAGAAGAGAGCCTGCTGAGCCAAGACAAAAAGCTACTTGGAGCAGGATGGACAGTCCACCTGGGCTTCCTTGCAAAAAGGACAGACCATTCAGGCTATTATATCATGATACTGCCCACATTGGCTTTATCCTATACAAAAACCTGTGGGATGGGATGGGGAATTGTTAATCCATCTTTCTTTCCCAGCTCTGGCAATTAAATGTATTGCAAAACCCTCCAGCTGGAAGCAACGGTATTGTTCACTAAGCCATGGGATTTATCTCTAGGAAACACTCAGGATGGGCTCCTCTGCTTACACCTGGACAACTACAAGAGGGCAGCACTGACTCCTTGGTACTGGTGAGAAGGCTCTTCTGGTACTGAGAAGAAGGTCTCTCTGCAGGAGAGACTTTAAACAGAACAGCTCCTCTTCAGCCTCCCTCGATCGTTCCACAGCTCTTGTGTCTGTGTTCCTGCAGGGCATCCTTCCTCCTTTCCTGCTGCCTCCTCAGCCGGATGCCCCAGACGGGGAGGGAAGGCAGCAGAGAACGCCACTGTCACTTGAGCTGCCACTCCCCTGCCTGTGCCTGCCCTCAGCCCCCAGGGCGGGCAGCACAGCTCCCTTCCACCTGGTATCCATAACTAGCAGCTCTGGGGCAGCTTTAGCCCAGGACCCTTGGGCTGCAGCGGGACAGCAGGAGTCAGTGGCCCTTCCCCATCGTTCCCTACGAGAAGCAGCCAGATATGCAGAGCCCGCAGTCTGGCAGCCTGCACGCTTGATCCCTCGGGTGGGCTGCTGCCACGGCACTCCCATAGACCTGCGAGGGCGTGGGCACACGCTGGCCGGGTCAGAGCAACTGCCTCTGATGTTTTGCACCTCTATCTGAAACGCTCTGTGCTTTTGCTTGCCTACCAACTGACGAAGTTGCCGAAGGACAGCGCATCCTCCCGGCGCTGGCGGGGCTGGAGGGGAACGGGAGGCTGGGGAGAGCTCGTCGAGGTGGGTGGGAACCTTTTCTGGGAGGGAAGGCTATGCCCGCCCTGGGAGCTTCCTTGCCAAAACCCGCGGCGATGTTCCCACCGTGTGGGATTCAAAATGAACCACTTGGGGGCTGTAGAGGACTGCTGTCCGCAGCTTTTCCTTAGCTGAGAACGTCTGACGGTGGTACCTCGCATTCTACCAGGGACTTAAGCAGGGGCAATGAATAATTTTTTTCTTGTGCAGTCTTGTATAAGAATAATCTCCTGCAGAGGGAATACTTACTGGAATCACAGTTGGTGAGTGCCCGCCCCGCAAGGCACCATCAGGTAGTAAAAGAGACTAAATCGGTGTAGGAAAAACTCAAGTTGAATATTGTAGGACTTTTAGGTGCTGTGTTTTGTCTTCTAATTTAAAGCAAGGACATTTCTAGCAGCTCCTTTTAGATTTCGGTCTGCTCCTAGTTCTTCTCTCAGCAGCAGAACAAGTCACTATTCCTAAGCTGTTCTTTCTTTTCTTCCTTTGAAAAATCAGGCGATTTGAAACCAGTGCTAAAAATAGCATAAATGCAAGAAAAATATATCAATATGGGTAATTATGTGGCAATATTAATGCCTATTTCAAGCTCAGAAATTATCCTTGTGGCATCCAAACATGATGCTAAGCCTGGGAATCGCCTGATAACTGAATTACCTCTGCCAGGAAAAACCCTTACCTTCTCTTTGCCTCATCACTCACATCTCTCCTCTTATTTAACAAAATTGCATCTTATTTATAATCCCAGCTGGTCTGGATTAGTCAGGTAGCATTTGTCCTGTAGTACAACATGTTCTTCCTTCCTTGGCAGGGCTCATCTATTGGCCAAGATAGCACATTGCTTGGAGTTGCCACAGGCTGTATCACTGGCTCAACTCCAGGAGCATCCAGGAGCCAGCAAGTGACTCTAACAACGAAAGGGGCTCTGAACAATACAATAAAAGTAAATTATATGGAAGTCAGGGCCATGCTCCTGTGGCCTGACTTTTACTTCAGCCCCTGTGCCTGGTGTTCTGTCAGATGGCTCTAGGCATGAAGGGTCATCCAAGCTACAAAAAGATCATCACAGACTTTTGGTTGAAATTCAGGCTGTCTGGCCATCACATTTGTACTTGGCACACCAGTCATGTTCTTACAAGCAGCGCCCCCAAATTAAGCCTCTACCCTCTAAGTCGTGTTCTGAGGCTTCTTCCTCACAAGCCTTGACTTTGTATGTAAATGGGAGACGTTTGTTTTGCTGGCATTTCAAGGGTGTGCTGACCTTTCCATCCTGAAAAGAAAATCTTGATAAAATCACTAATTAATGACTGAGTTTGAATCATTTGTCCCAGATATGCGGATAAACAAAGAAGCTAAAGGTCTGGCTATTAAATAGGAAAGGTTTTTCTTCATAGAGCGAGCTGTTCAAATACCTAAAATGGTGGTAATTGATTTATATTCAATTATTGAAGTGCACAGAAGCAATTAGAGCTGTTCTTTAGAGCCCAGTTCTACAGTGAAGCGTTTCTATGCAAAAAATTATTCCTTATTCGTTACCCACTGGTGAAAAATGGTGATAGAAGAATGGAATTTTCTCTATGTAGATTTCATGCACAATTTTACCCCTCTGGTCTCTGCTTTCTGTATTTTGAGAATAACACAGCTCTTTACTCCAGACCTAACAAATCTGGCTGACAAACCACTGGCAGAGAAGTGATTGCTGGAATAGGAGAGTATTTGGTCACTGAACTGTAACACTGCGTTATTGAGATGAGATCTGCTAGAGTCCAGCTCAACTCGCTGTCACCCAGCTTGTTTTCATACAGTCAGCAGTCAGAGCAGTAAGAGTTATTTTGATCTGTAACTCCTGCAGATTGTTCTGGAAAATAGAGATGTCCAAAGATCTCACAGATTGACTATGAAGCTCAAGCACCTTTCAGAGCACCAATACTTTAGCACCAATATTTACAGAGCCTCAATACCCAAAGACACACTCCAGCTAGCTTAGGAGATGAACACATCGAAGAGACATGGGAGGAGAAGGAAATATAGATGTTAAGGATCCAGGATAGCTCTCAAGGCCACCCTGGAGCAATATCTCTGCCTGCACCCAGAGTAGAGAGCTGAGCACACCCGGCACAGGCTCAAGCTCTTCACTATGAGGTTTGGATGACAAAAAATGTTATGTCTGCTGTGGCATTGAAATGAGTCATGGGCATCACTCCCTATAAATTCATCCTTTACTCTCTAGTACAGAAGAGCCTGTATCACATTCTGCAATTAAGAAAATTAAAAGAGACAAAATCTGGTCCACTGCCTCTCCTGTGCCACCATCCCTGGTCCAGCACCTTCTCAGGCAGGATTCTTTGGTTTGAAAAGTATCTTGGTGACATCAAATTTAAAATCATTCACTGAGTTTTCACCACTGTGGAGGTACACAGAGGGTTGAAGCAGTGAGCCTGTATCTTTTATAAAACAAAAGAAAAATATAATTAGTAACAACTATGCCCTGCTTCTCCAACAGAAAGCAGCCTGTATTCCCTATCTACAGCTATTAGTAAAGTGATACTCTTGTCACCCAGTGACTCAGGTTTAACTCCCAGTCTGCCAGCAGATTTGCTTCTCTGCACTGTGGCTGAAAGAGCTGAGCTGAGCTCCAGCCATTCCTGGGCTAAGCCATACAGCCCCCAGTTCACTCTAACCCTTCCTTGAAGATGCCCTTGGGTACTGATCACAGGTCAGAATAACACACAGGAGGCACTCGCATAGTTCCCTTCAGCACACAGCTAAGGGATGGCACCTACGGCAAAGAGGCAGGGTGGAAAATGGGGACAGTTGCCTCTTCACCTGGCACAGCAGGATTTGTCAAACTTGTTCAGCGTAACACACACACTGAATTACAAGTAGCTGCTAAGGCTGAGGCAGTCTAAAATGCCCACCAGCAGACATCCTAACACACAAAACATGCACTAACAGGAACACCAGAACCCACTAGTACAAAGCTTGAATCCTCTCCTCCCTCCCTTACTACTGACTTGTCCACATTTTCTTACGTGCCCAACATTATTGGGGAGTACCTAGAGGGAGCACAGTGCAGTTTTAGCTGCCTCTGGGAGGGTGACACAGATTATATAAATAAGATGTTTTTCCTTCATTTAACACAGAGGGAGACACGAAGGATCATTTGGGAAATGCTGCATATTCCTCAAATCCCACGCTGGACAATTCAAGCAATTAAAAATACTTTCCATTGACAGCAACACAGTAATGTTGAGTCTGTGATCTCTGAGCAACTCTGGGTCTGTGGACTACAACCTGAAAAATAAGGCTTTGACAGTACATTTACATTTCACACATAGGGGATCCAAAAAGCATTAAAAGCTAAAAACCTATGGGCAGGTGAAGTAATTCTTTGCCAGCAAGGAAGGGGATAATCAAGGTTACAGTAAGGTTTTGAAAAATACTATAAAATAGAGAAAATAGTTCTCACCTCACCTTTCACAGCATCAGCTTTCAGCAATCCTCTGCCAATCTTTACCCACACAGATTTTGGGAGAGTGGGTCACTATAATACATTCTACTTTTCTCTTTTATGTAAATGTGTTACAAAAACCTTTGGATTTAAAGCAAGTGCTCACCAGTCTCTTCAGCTGACACAAAGCTATCCTAAAAGCATTGCCAACCCTTATTTCCTATAGACAAGTTTGTAAGCTTGAACTCTCACATTCCCAGCTGAATTTCTTGCACATCGCTATGCAATTGCTCCACCACTTTTTTCCTCCTGTTGCCAATAACTGCAGAACTACCTTCAGTTTTTGAACTGTTACCAAATGCAGTTTATTTTAAAAGTCAGAAAACAAAAAGAGTTTACAATAAATTTCCGTATCTTTTGTTACTAACACTGTCTGATCAATTATGTAAGCTCATCTCATCCAAGATGACTTCTCATCGATGGTCAGGCTGTTTTAGAGCAATCCCAAGCTCAGGCCATGAAACGGTTAATAAGCCTGTTTCAAAAACGTTTTCTGGAAGTGGCTTTGGAAAAGACACAAACCATTTAAGTCACAAAACATTGAGATTCAGTAGTCACTGTTCATGGTGAACCCTTACTTACTCATCAGTAAATCACCACTAAGGTAAGATTCCCTCATTTAAAAAGAGAATGAAGGTTTCTTGTCATTCTCCTTTACCATCTTTGACTGCATATGAAAAATCATTAATATGTATATGCTTTACCATCAAAATCTCCAGTAAAAACAGGTAATACGTGTAAAATACACCTGCAACAAAAATGAGTTTAGTGTATCTGAGAAACTCAGTGCAGGCTTTGTAAAATTAAATAGTTTGGTAGTCTGACCTCGATCCAATGAAACAGAACCCATTTCCTTTCAAAGGGACACACTTCTTTTAAGACAAAAAAGCTAAGAAGAATCAGCTTTAGTTCTTCAGGACAGACTCCTCATGAAAGTGCATCAAAAAAACCCGAAATATCTTGCTCAATTACAAAAGCTTTTATTCTTGCACATGCTTAAGATGATGCTCTTCAGTGTTTCCGAAGAGAAAACAATTTCCCAAGGGTGTTTCTGTGCGAGACCGTTAGGTGATGTTTTCAGTGGCTGCACTATTCAAGCTGGGGGAAACAACCCAACAAAAAGAGCCCACACATGCACAAAGGAGATCAAAGATGCAGCCTCACTAGATGGCAACCCCTGGGCTGGTCGGGTGCCCTCACCGCCTCCACAGCACAGAGAGGGGCTCCAGTGCTCCTCAGGAGTTACACAGAAGTCCTTTGTTTGGTCTGTGTTGTCAGCTCCTTTCCAGCCTTACTAGACTTCCCGTGCCAGGTACTCCTCAAATACAAATATGTCTTCTGGCAGAAATACAGCCATACTTTGAGGAATGCTGATGCTAGATTTCTTTTTTTCTTATTTCAGTGCAAGGTCTTATTAACTGAACACTCCCCTTTAAGGAACTGTTGCAGGACTGAGGCCAAGCTGAAGAGACACCTACAGCTGCTGCTCAGTCAGGCTCAGTCCTGGAGTCTGCCCCCAACTTCTCACAACCCCAGGAAGAACCCTCCCAACATGAAAGCATTGGGAATGGGCTGCCACACCAGCCTTGTATCCACTCAGCTCTGCTGACACCCAGAAAAACACTTCTCCCACTGGTTTTAGACAAGGTCTAACTCAAGAAGGCTGATGATGCTCAGCTTCTGAGCACCATAGGTCACCACCTACAAGGCAGCAGAGCACCAAATGACTGAAAAACACTGGCAGGTCAGATATGTGGCACTTTATGGATACTTGGAATAAAAAGATGAGGCCTGTGGGCAATCAAACCATTCAGGTTTGCAATGTCTATCCCAGAGTCTATTCCTGCAGACCTCTTTTTCACATTCTTTGAACAAAACCCCAATGAAACCTGTGAGACAGCTGACAGGAAAAGCTGTAAAGGTCTGTCAGGATTAGATCGCCAGTTAATACATATTTGCATATTGAGCTTGTGAGATAAATACACTCTAAGTGGGAAAAGGTTTCTTTCCTTAGCAGAGCCCACTGCATTCTCAGCACCTCCATCATTTGCCTGGCCTGCTGAAAGCACAGATCTCAGCCACACAGCTCAGGTGAGAAAACTGGGCAACAAGATGATTAGCACAGCGCCATCAAGCTGAAATACACCAACAGCTGCCAATATGTGCTGCAAATTCAGATGTGTGAAGCAGTTGCTAAACAAACAAACAAAAAAATACAACACATCTGCACCCGAAATAACCCCCTAGTTGGTCTTGCCTAATCTCAGTTGCAGTTAGATGCAAGCTTTGCTGGGAGCTGGCAGCATGCAGCTCCTGAATGCAAACTGGGAGGGTTGCCAAAGTGAAGGCAGGACCAAGCTCACAGAGTACGACATTGTCCCATCATCAAAACCAGCAGCAGGGCAGGATTAACCTAATTTGTAGCTACCTTGGCTGGACAGGCTGCCCAATTATCCTCATACGCAGTCTCGTGAAGCTTAGTGAAATAAACTGCTGCAAAATTGTTCTTGTAAAGTACATTTCCTTAACAGCACTCAGCTATCAAGACGCTGGAGCATTGTGGACATTCATCCACGGTGGTTCCTTTGCGTATAGTTTATGGAGACCTTGGGCAGCTTTTGGGGAGAAAATTGGCAGCAGCAGTTACACCTCTTGCTGTTTAAAGTTAAACCATTTTCAAAAAATTACCTCAGTTTATTTCCGAAAGATTTTGCTTCACCTCTACACACTTCCCAGCATCTTGATCCCAAGTGCCTGAAAAGTTAAATCTGGATTGAAGAATGAAGCAAACTGCTTTATCTTCCACAATACCTTTTAAAAGACAGAAGGCACAAGGATTTCTCACCACCGAGGGTAAAATCCCAAGCTGATCCGTATGTGGATCCCGTTTCAAAAACAAACAATCCACTTGGGGCTGGCAGGGAGCCAGACTGCAGGATTGCCTTTGAAAACTCGCATCTCAATAGGAAACCTCGAGTATTTTGATCTGTTTTCATAACTGTAACAAATTTCATCCCTTGGCTTTGTAATGTATTATTGCTCCTTTCTTTCTACTAAGTTACAGAAACAGCCGGTACAAATGAAGGCAAAACAAGCACGGGTCGCTGTGGATAAAATACGGCATTTCAAAAGATTTAGGAAAGACAAAACCCACTGCCTGTCTTAACTCCTGCCAAGAAACCATTACAGAGGAGAGAGGCGCAGTGAAAGCCCCCTGAACGCAGCGTCTCAATGGCAGTAACAACCACAGATCTCGGATCTATTGTGTAGCTTTATTTTTGTAAGACCTATCATAGACTCTTTTACATAACTTAAATGATTATCAAATAATCTCCTGTACACAATGAGACCGAGCCGCACTGCTTTCTGAGCTTTGACACATTCCTGGAGGAAATCCAGCGGTCTGTAGGAATCACACGGCTGCAGTGGTTACAGTAAATTTTTGTCCCGAACTTAAGCCATCAATTAACTTACGTATCGCTTTAAATTGCCGTTTGCAAAATCCTGCAAGACGTTGTTAAAATTTCAGGACACTGAGTTTTGGTAGCAGCACTTTTAATTTTGCTTCACTTTCATTTCCTTGCCTTTGTGTCCTCAGCTGAACACCTGCCAGCACTTGTGATGAACACGAGCCTGGGAAAAATGTTAAACGCACCTCAAGTGTTGACGTGAGCTGTAGGTTTAGACTGAACTCGCTGACGAGCGGTCAACCAGGGATGCGAGGAGCGCAGCCCCCGTCCCCACGTCGCCTACAGGTACCCCAACGCGTCCGCCTACAGCCAGCCAAGCCCTGGCCCCTGAGCAAGGAGGACGAGAGGGGGGCACCGGCCGCTACAAAAACACCTGAAGGAACCCCAAGTTTCACATTTTATTTGCAGCGTCCCCCAAACCGCAGGAGGAGGAGGCGACTGGCAGTGCACGAAGTGGAGTCCTGCGGGGCCGTGGCCGCATGTTCGGGATGTGCGGACCCCCGAGCGGCCTCGGCGCTGCCCCGGCGTCCGCCAGCCCGCTCCCCGCTGCCCGCGGACCTCGAGCCGGCCGCCCTACAGCCCGGGGTAGCCCCCGCGGTGGAACCCGGCGCCGTACTCGTAGGGCGGCTGCGGCGGGGGCAGCGGGCACTCGGGGAAGAAGGGGGCGAACCCCGCGGGCAGGTGCCCACCGGGCTCCTCCGTGCCGCCGGGGCCGGGCTCGGGCCCGCCGGGGTACAGCGGGCGCAGCGGCTCGGGCGGCGCCTTCCTGGGCGGGCTGCAGGGCGCGGCGGGGCTCCAGGGCGGCTCGGGGTACAGCAGCCCGCCCAGCAGCGGGTGCGGGCCGGCGGG